>CM060306.1:61088624-61116124 GCA_030674185.1 Monoplex corrugatus | reverse complement strand
GTACACAATATCAACAACGATAATTCAAGTCTATAGTTGTTGAATCATTATTCTTTTTAGGCAGAACAAGTAACATAGTAAATATTCATGTGCTTACAGCCACGAAATCACTAATCGTCAATATCTACATCTCTAACTGTTATAATTAATAATAATAATAATAATAATAATAATAATAATACATATATATATATCTGTTGGACAGGACACGTTGTCTATGTGGGAGACTACCACATCCCACAGATGCTCCTGCACGGAGAACTAAAGCAAAAATACCGTGACCAGGGAAGACCACTAAAATGATAGCAGGATAGTGTATAAGCCAAATTCATCGGCTGTGACATCAACACCATTAGCTAGGAATCATTGCCAGCAACAGAGTAAAGTAGTGACAGCAATGCACAGATGGCACAGTCAGATGGGAACACAGCAGGGACCGGCTGGAACAGAACTCAGGGTTGCAGACTTTCTTCTTATGCAATGCCTGGGGAAATCAAGTGTCTGCAGAACTGGCTTTGTATCCCGCATGAAGACTCATAGCAAACAATAAAAGAACCAGTATGCCTTTTCATCCTTCTGATCAACGGGACAGTTGTCATAATCAAAGATATGTCACAGTCTAGCGAGGTATATTTTGTTCATCTACTTCGAGGGAAACGGGCAAAAAGAAACAGTAAACGATGGTATGTATTATTTGTTAAACGATTTTTGTATATTATATTTGAATTTGGTTTTTTGGGTATTTCTTTCTTTCTTTCTTTCTTTCTTTCTTTCTTTCTTCGTTATAACGGGTCATTATTTTCTTTGCTTACGTACTGTTTCACGTTCGGTATTTGTTTTTTCGTCTTGTCTTTCATGTACCCCTGACGGGGTTTGTTTAGGATACAATTATTTGACTTGACTGGTTTATGTTTTCCGTTCTTCTTGTTTTGCATTGGGAATAAAGATGATTGTTTGTATGGCTTGTTAGTATGGCTCGACACTCTTCTCAGTTCAAATAATGTAGCAGCAAGGATTTCCTGGCAGTTTAAAGGTAAGATTCGTAAATTCATGTAGTGAAGAGAGCTGAACATATAAAAAGAAAAATATCAGGATCACTGCATTTGCTGCAACCCGACATCATCATCAGGTGCCTTGCCGCATGGCGTTGGAGATCATGGACTTCCATCTGCCTCTATCTCTCGTTGCCCCTAGCATCTCCCCCACCCTCCCCGTCCCCAGCCACTCTGCAAGTCCGTCCAGCATTTTCTTCCTGGGTCTACCCGGTGCTCTCTTTCCCTCCAGCTTTCCCGTTGTGACCACGTGCTCCAAATCCCCCATCCTCATAAAATGGCCTATAGATGTTGCCTGTCTTTTCCTAATCTTCCTTATGAGTGATCTACTTGTGCCTGCCTCCATCAAGACTGTCTCGTTTGTTTTCTTTGCTGTCCGTGGAACTCTCAACATTCTTCTCAGAAACCACATCTCGGCTGCCTCAATCTTGTTCTGGCTTTGTTTGTTGACTGTCCACGCCTCACATCCGTACAACAGTATTGGTTCTATATAACATTCAAGAACTCTCTTCCTGATGTTAATTGATAGGCATTTGTTGGTAATAATGCTTGTCATCTTCTTGAATGCTATTTTGGTTTGGGCGATTCTGCCGGCCATTTCTGATGTGCATCTGCCGTCTGATGAAATGATCGTTCCCAGGTATTTAAATTTATCAACCTGTGTCAAGGTTGTGCCATTTGCTGTTATTTTGCATGAGGGGATTTCATGTTTTTTTTTACTGATCACCATGACTTCAGTCATCCTGCTGTTTAGTTCCAGCCCCTTATCTTTGCTTTCTATTTCTACTATATTCACAAGGTTTTGTAGGTCTCTTTCACTTTCTGCAATTAGCACGGTGTCATCTGCGTATCGAATGTTGTTTATCATTTTCCCTCCAACCTTTAATCCAGGGTCTTCTTCTAGGTTTCTCATGACATTTTCGCTGTTAAGTGAAAACAGATCTGGTGACAAAACACAACCCTGTCTGACTCCTCTTTCGCTATTTTGGAAAGAGCTTACATTGTTTTCTATTCTCATTGCAGTTGTTTGTTCCCAGTACATATTTCTGATTATTCGTAGATCTTTTCCATCAACATTGAGTCTCTCCAGTTGGTTGATCAATTCATCATGTCTTACCCGATCGAAAGCCTTGGTGTACATGTACATACGTACATACACACATACATTATACATACATACACACATACTTACATAGCCATCCCTTCAGCCGATTTAATATATTCTTCCTTCTTAAGAGAAAGGGAAATGCAAATTGAAAGGTAAGAAAGAAAGACAGAAAACCCCAATACAATAAAAGAACCCAAATAATGGATAGACAATATACAAGAGTGGAGTAGGCCGGGCCAACGTCACAATGAAGAAAAGGAACGAAACAGAACGTGATGAGAACAGAGTGTTGCTAGTTGTCTGGGAATGCTGCCTGCCTCTTTCCTATTTTCTACAATCCCTGAGAGAGAGAGAGAGAGAGAGGGAGAGAGAGGGAGAGAGAGAGAGAGAGAAAGAGAGAGAGACAGAGAGATAGAGAGACAGAGAGAGTGAGACAGAGAGAGACACAGAGAGAGAGAGACAGACAGAGAGACAGACAGAGAGAGAGACAGAGAGACAGAGAGAGAGAGAGACAGAGAGAGTGAGACAGAGAGAGTGAGACAGAGAGACAGAGAGACAAACAGACAGAGAGACAGAGAGAGACACAGAGAGAGAGACAGAGAGAGAGAGACAGATAGAGCGAGAGAGACAGATAGAGAGAGACAGAGAGACAGAGATAATATTGTCTTACACTGATTCTTTACAGATGTGTTAAAACACAAAACAGACATAACTGGGACATGCAAATTCAAACTGACACAAGGGCAGGTTATTCTTATATATTTTTCGAAAAATATGTCTATATGTGATATTTATCTGTAAATTACGTATTCATATTATTAGCAGCAGGTCTCCAACAACAATGTCGTAAAGACAAGTGGACAACTCGATCCACACTTTGGGAACAGGACTGGCTCTAAGGACTGAGTCAGCCAGACTGGAGTGTCAAGCAGGTTTGGAGTTACCGCCGGCTGCCTGTGGGGAACGAGTTTCCATCGTTTATGCAGCCTTCCTATGGACTGTCCCAGCTTTGTTAGCTTGTAATCGACTTGTATTCAACAGTCAACTCAGAGCTGGTTAAGGACGACGGGAATCCGACTGTCTGATTTAAACAAAGCATTGAGATGGACATCACTCGGTGTTGACGTAATGTGATTTCTCCTCAGTGCTGAATGTCAAAGTGAAGAAATCCAATCAGTCTCGGGTAAACGGTGGGAGTAACTATGACTGTCTGAAGGTAGCAAATGCACCGTCATCTAGTTAGTGACGCGCATAAATGGATTAAATGAGACCCCTTCTGTCCTGCCTAGTACTATCTAACGAAATCACAGCCAAAGGAGCAGGTTTGGCGGAGTCAGCAAGGAAAGACAAGGACTTTAGTTTGACTTTGGTCTGGCTTTGTGCTGGACTATGACAAGTGTAGTATAGGTGATAGTGGCATCAACGCTGAACACCACTACTTTTATCGTTTCTTTACTTACTCAGTTGTAACAACATATGACTGAGTTTGCTACGGCACAGCCCTACATATAGGATTGCTGCATTAAAGAAGACTGCATCGCTTGCAACATTCCAATCTGTGATGGAATTCCGTTCCACTGAGGGATGAGACGTCGAGCCAAGAGACTGATTTTGTTTTCTGTGTAAGAACATTCTCACTGTTACCTGATTCATGCAGGGGTTCCTGGGTTCCCCCATATAGACAGTTGTCAGATGTCCTCCTCGTTCTCTAGTGTAACCCATCATTTTTAAATTAACCAAAACCTACATCCTATTTCTTGCTCAAAATGTGGGCAGTTACACGAAATTGTATACATATAGCATGCTTAATTGCGCTCATGTATGTTTTCTATTCAATTTGTATTTAAAATTCTGTAAAAAATAATATCAATGTCTCTTTGTTTACTCTAAATGGCTATCTTACAGGCATGGATACGTAATTTTTTTCTTTTCTTCTTTCCTTGAAACACACTTGAAGAAATAATATTCCATTTGATGACTGTCCCTTAAAAACAACATTAAAAAATGGAAACATAAGAGAAAAGAACAGAGAAAGAAAGAGAGAGAGAGAGAGAGAGAGAGAGAGAGAGAGCAGACAGACAGACAGACAGACAGACAGACAGACAGACAGACAGACAGACAGACGGAGAGAGATCACACAGAAAAAAAAATCAAGAAGTTGGGCGTTTCATTTCCTACATAAAAGCCGGAATGCCTGCAGGGCTCAGAACACTGGAAGTGTCTTGTGTTCACTTGTCTGCAGAGTTGGGGAGAAGGTAAATGATTAGCGACATTGTCTGATTCTGTACGGGAAATGGACGACATTTGGTTTGCTGTATTTTTTCCTCCACAAGATATCAAATAGGATTCTGCTTCCGTTCTAGATAGTTTTCTTTCCCTTTCCTGCCAGGAGTTTTTTTTTTCAAAAAAAGTCGTTGAGCTAGGCTGATGTGTATATTTTGATAAACGCTTGAAACACAATATTTCAAAAATGGAATTGACGATGAACAGGTGGACAGATTCTATGATCCCTTGCGGGTGATATCAGTTAATCGTGTGCGTTTATATTCGTTTTTGTATTAATCGTTCGTTCTTTCCTAAACACCTTTTTAAAAACGACTCAAAACAATGAAGAATGCTCTATGGCTTAACTGCTTTATATAATATTTGTTATATTTTTTTTACTAGATGAAGTCAGCGGAATGAAAATTAAGAAATGGCCTCATCTGACGAATTGAAACTAATTTACCATGGCACACCGGCGGTACTGAACAAATAAAAAAGCAGTTTGCTCTGCGACTATGAAACGTAAGCAAAACATTATAGTTCCAGTTGAAAAAGTTCTAATCAATTTCAGATTCTCTCTCTCTCACTCACTCATTCTCTCTCTCTCTCTCTCACTCACTCTCTTTCTCTCACTCACTCTCTTTCTCTCACTCTCTCTCACTCACTCACTCTCTCTCTCTCTCACTCACTCTCTCGCTCGCGCGCTCTCTCTGTGTTTTTCTGTCTGTCTGTCTGTCTATCTGTTGTTTCCTATGTCGTTTAATGTATGTGTGTTTGTCTTATTCTCTCTTTTTCTTTCTTGAGTATAATGTGCTTGTATTTGAGCGCACACATATGTGTGTGTGTGTGTGTGTGTGTGTGTGTGTGTGTGTGTGTGTGTGTGTGTGTGTGTGTGTGTGTGTGTGTGTGTGTGTGTGTGTGTGTGGATAGTGGTCATGGCCTTGATGTCTATTCATGTCAGTGATTTCAGATGAAACAAACAACAAACAAACAATCAAACAAACAAACAAACAAACAAACAAACAACAAACAAACAAACAAACAAACGGGGAAGGGGAAGGGGAAGGAGGATGCATACCTGTGTATAAAAGTACTAAGAAAGAAGAAATGAAAGTACAACTGAAGAGGAAGAGGGATAAACAAACATGTGAAATACCGGTGACTCACTCCAACCATGGAGTCAAACAGGAAACCCTCTAAACACAGTCATGGACGCCTAAGTCGCAAAGATTTATATATGAAATTGGCTATCTGACTTTGTAATAGGGGGACAAAAACTTCATGAATTAATGATACTGTTGTTTTGTAAACTCAGTCCTTAGAAAGTTTTGGCATATATCATTTTATTTTAATGCAAGAAAGATTGTGGCCAGTTATTATCTTTTGCCCACACAGACAGGAAATAGTTTAGCGTATTTTGTTTTCATTTCATCAAGTTGATATCTGAATATAAGGCCCTCAAGGTCTCTGCCGTTTTTGCGTGAGATTACATATGTGAAGGGTGTTTAGCACTGGCAGGTCTGTATAGATGTGGATCTGGGAGGTCGGGAACCTCCATACTTTACCTACAGACAGAAGTGTCTAAACGGATCGAACCAGGACCTTCCGATTGGAAATTCGACACTAGCTGCTTGACTACCGCGGCCGTTGACACGTGGAATGCAGTCCTTGAAATTCGAGGATATGAAGAGCGATACAAGTATAAGAATAAAGGTAGTCTTGGAGCACTTTAGCTAATATTTTTTTTTCAATATTCAATCGTATACGATTATTTGCTGTTTTAAGCCACTGGTATGTGAAAACACCTAAAAGTCATATTTCTAGAGTACATTACTTTTTTCTTTATCAATAAGCATATTTTTATGCAAGTGTATTAACAAAAGTTGAATGAGGATTGCGTACCTTATGAAAAAACTGATCAAACGCGCAAATTCAAATTCATTATTGGCTTAATGTTTGTGCAAGCGCATGCACACACACACACGCACACACACACACACACACACACACACACACACACACACACACACACACACACACACACACACACACACACACACACACACACACACACACACACACACACACACACACACTGAAAGAGTCTGAGAGAGAGAGAAAAAAAAGAATTCAAACTCCAAAAAAACTTATTACTCAACGGTTCCCTGGATGACTGATTTAGCACGGCTATGGACAGACACATGTAAAGCAAATACATGTCAATCCATAGACAGACATGTGTATATGTAAAGCAAACACACGATAACCCCTAGACAGACGTATACATTTAATGCAAATACATGTCAGCCCCTAGACAGACGTGTACATTTAATGCAAACACACGTTAGCCCCTAGACAGACGTATACATTTAATGCAAATACACGTTAGCCCCTAGACAGACGTGTACATTTAATGCAAATACACGTCAGCCCCTAGACAGACGTGTACATTTAATGCAAATACACGTCAGCCCCTAGACAGACGTGTACATTTAATGCAAATACACGTCAGCCCCTAGACAGACGTGTACATTTAAAGATCCAAAACGAGTGTGACTGCCCGCGCCCAAGTAAACAGGAACCAGAAGAACAAGAAAACCAATATAAGCGCGTGTCCAACAAAACAAAACAAAACAAGCGCAAATCTTCGGCCAACTAGCCTTTGTCAAGCGCGAACGCACGGTCACACAGATCACAGACACCAAACAATGGATAATAAAAACGGGACTAAAAACTTCCCTGCCGCCTCGTCCGTTCGCGCTTGACAAAGGCTAGTTGGCCGAAGATTTGCGCTTGTTTTGTTTTGTTTTGTTGGACACGCGCTTATATTGGTTTTCTTGTTCTTCTGGTTCCTGTGTACATTTAAAGCAAATACATGTCAATCCATAGACAGACGTGTACATTTAATGCAAGTACATGTTAGCCCCTAGACAGACGTATACATTTAATGCAAATACATGTCAATCCCTTGACAGACGTATGTAAAGTAAATACATGTCAATCCCTTGACAGACGTATGTAAAGTAAATACATGTTAACTCCTGACAATAATAACAACAGAAACCTATAAAACAAAATGATAAAAATACTAACACTGATGACATACATTTTTTTGTGAAAAACAAAACTAAAGAAAGAAAGAAAGAAAGAAAGAAAGAAACAAACAAACCATTCCAAAATAAAAAAGGAAATTACAGACCTAAACTCCAAGGAAAAGAAGAGGGTAAAGAGAGCAATCAGAACAATGGAGAGTAGACATGTGAACTTACTGTATGATGAAAACAGTTGAACCATAACACATGCAGCGTCCAGTAGGTTATTAAACGGAATGATAGTCAATGAGATTGGATGCTTTCTTATGAAAGTCTACGAAGAGAAATCCTGATGAATTTGTTTCGTTTGTGGCCGATAACGACGAGTTTGTCATACTTAGGAGAGCAGTGTTGAATGATGTCGATGGAATCGTGACTGAAGTGAATGATCTTCCATAAATTTCATCATGTTTTTGTGATAATGTCTTTCCAATGGTTTAGAGGCCACAAACAATCGTGATATTGACCCTTGATTGTGTAGAATATTTCTATCTCTTGACTTTGTGGAAGGATTCTTTTCTTTTATTTAAAAAAAAAATTGTCGAGAAGATCTGTTGATCACTGTATAAATAGTTATGTTGGTGCTTCAACGATATGAAACAAGGATAGTTATAAAATTTTGATACCAATTGCATCTAGGTCTGATGGTTTTCCTTTTGCTTTTATTGTGTGATCTATTTTCTGACCTCCGGAACATAATGAAAGGAACAGTAAGAGAAAGATCAGAGAGAGAGAGAGAGAGACAGAGACAGAGACATAGACAGAGACAGAGACAGAGAGAGAGGGGAGGGAGGGAGGAGAGGAATATGAACAGTACATTTAGAACTGCAATGTTCTTTTTCTTTGTAGCATTAGACAAAGACACAAAGAAAAGCTTTGTTTTGCGAACTACACACGGATGAGCCGAAATAAGGCCTTAGAAATGTGGTGAGGGTCTCCTTTGGTGAAACTGAGATTTTAGATGCACCTTGTTGATTGCGTTTTTCTTTAGGTGTTCGATAAGTCTCAAATGAAATTCACACACATACACCGCCCAGCAACAAAAGACCAATAAAGCGAATAATGTAAGAGGTAACTCTCGCCATGTTAGATAAAATACCTGAAAATAACACTTTTTACACAGCCACCACAACTCAGACCCTTAAGAAACCCCAACATTCCACACAACAGTCCGAAGTTTATGATATTACCTTTCTAACGCTGTGCAGTTATTCGAAATAACCTGATCACAATTCACAGAATATCAGTAGTGGTGACTGCCTGATATTGTATTTACAGCCACAACGTTTACTTTTAAACTTTTTGCTCTGGACACTAAACTATCACTGGAAAGGACACCAGTGCCTTTTTATGTCAGAAAATCGACGTTAAGTCCCTCTTTTTGGAAAGTGCTCTCTCTCTCTCTCTCTCTCTCTCTCTCTCCTCTCTCTCTCTCTCTCTCTCCACACACACACACACACACACACACACACACACACACACACACACACACATATATATATATATATATGTACCTACATACACATGTATATATGTATATATATATATTCTACCAATCTGTGACAAGTTTTCAATCTAGTTTTAGAAATGCAGTAAAAAGAAATACAATAAAAGATGAAATAGTTAATCGTATACACTTACTTAAAAATAATGCCTAAAACTATGTTGCAAAAAAATCCAAGAGCCTCAATTTTTGGAAGTGAGATCATCTTTCTTCTCATCAGCGCTATCAAAAAAGTATTGTTGCCTAATCAAATGTAAACTTCTAATAGAAAGTTCGAGATATTACACCATTTCAGACAGTACAGTAATCCGTAAAACAATACCACCTCGTGATTTTTCGTCTGCCTCTGAAATGAAAACCAAAAACAAGGTTCACGTTTATGCGTGTGATAATTCATTCTTTATGTCACATACTACTGGGCACCCGCCTTCAGAAAATAACTTTTCTTCTTAAACTAATCTAAAAAGTCGATTCCTTGATGAAAGATAAAAATAAAGATGTTGTACGATATCAGTTGCTATGACCTTCAAAAAACAGCTTCATATAAAACAAAACTTGACTTGCATTCAGCACAATGGTCAACTTGTCACAACTGCAGACACAGATATAAACTATTGTCAGAAGTTCCTTAGAAAGTGCTGTTTACATACAGTCCTCGAGCAATGCCGATTGTTGGCTTACTTTCGGTCTCTATGTCTAACTTTGGCATCTTATCTTTTAAACTTGCACTTTCACGACTCCTCAACGGTCCATAGCTTTGATCCAAATTTGGTGAAGATCTATCCATAAAGAGGTGAAAAATATCTTGTCACAGACAGACTCATACACACACACGTCCCTCCTGGATTATGTTCTTTTTGTTTGATAAGGGAAACCTGAAAAGGAAGAGTGTCGGTGGATTTGGAGGAGTGTTGGACAACCGACATGAGTGGCGTGGGGATAGCGACATAAAAGCAGTGCAGAAGATGGGTAGCCCTGCCCCCCACCCCCTTTCTCGTCGTCCCCCTCACCAACCTCCCCCCCCCCCCATAAAAAAGTAAAATAAAAAAATAAAGGAAAAAGGGCAGAAAAAGCACCAACATACCACTCTGAAAACATTGTTTGAGAAGTTAGTCTATCAATTCATTACGACAGAAGGTATCCAGTAATCAGGTAATGATTGTGAATGCACTCTAACCACATACACCACAACTGCATTACCATTTGCCAGTAGGAAAGGCTTTTAATTAAGGTAGAAAGAACGTGATCCTGTTTTGCTTTCCGGTATACATCCATTAACATCTGGCACCAGCTAGGGCATGTGTTAACGAAAAGCTGGCTTGAGTAGCAGTTTTCAGTTTCTTTTTTCATGTTGGGAAATGGTAATAATGTAGTTAGTGTAAAATAATTAGATAGCAGTGAAGGCAAATTTCCTTCTTGTTTAAAGAATGGGTGAAAAGTTCATAGTAGTTCTCTCTTGATCTCTCTGTCTGTTGTTTCTATATCTCTGTCTCTCATTTTTTTCAGCGTATTAAAGTCCAAAGTCATCTCATAAATAACACCTCATCTTGACATATAATTTTGTGTTTTTGCGTCGCGAGCTGTCATTTCCCCATGGATTTTACACTGTGTATAGTTTGTTTATCATATTTGTTTGTTTGTAAGGAGAGTATGTGTGAATGTGTGTGTGTGGTGTGTGTGTGTGTGTGTGTGTGTGTGTGTGTGTGTGTGTGTGTGGTGTGTGCGACGTGTGGCGTGTGGTGTGTGTGATAGACTATAGACCTGATCTCCCGACGATGTCACAGACCAACAATTTGAAACGAGACATACGAAATGGCTGAATATGTAAAATGAAAGTGCGCAAGGTATTGCAACAGTACTGAAAGCAATTTCTCTGTATCAAAAGGGACATGCCGTATTGTGATATATTGATAAAGTATCGTACATTACCCAGTTTTTGTTCCAAACGGACACACATTGGGAACTGATGTTCCATGGGATAAAGTATTTATCAAAATTCATGAAATATAAAAGGTTAGATTAATGTGGCTAAATATACATAGTGTACACAGAATCCTTGTCATCCTGACAGAAATAGGACTTTGTAAAGAGCTTTTGTTGTGATTTTTGTTTGGAAATAAAAGATAGCAAGGCTCTTGGACATGTTTACATATCAAATGATCATGAGAAAAGGATTAAACATTGTTGAAATCAGCATGCAATACTTCTTGAGTTAACTGAACATTATCATAGTACAGATTGACGTGTATAAACTATGAACAGAAGTTTTTGATTTAATTATCTTTCCAAGGAAAGAAGTACAATTTGATAAGACTCCTCCAAACACAACTTCTTTGAAAAACTTCCTGCCCTGAAAATCAGCTTACAGGCCTTTAAAAAGAAATGGCTGCTGTACTAATCTCAATTACAGTTGTATATTTGATATCCATTCCTGTTTATTTGTAATACACACATCAAAGAACATAAGAAAAAAATTAACACTATGTCTGGTTTCAAAAAGAGCCACTTGCGTAGTAGTATTTATATTTTCAACGTTTGTCCTTTTTAATTATGTTATCCAGACGCGACGCCGAAGGGCACCAGCGACAGATGAAAGAAGAAGAAGAAGAATCCAGACGTGTATGCCATGTAATAGATAATACATTTTTTTGAGTGTATGTGAAATTTAATATTTACATCGGAATTTTATGTTTTGCTGTTACTATGGTGTATACGTCAATCCATTTGCATTTGCACTTTCTGAAAAAAAAATGCATTATAAAGAAGTTTGAAAGAAAAATGTGGAGCAATAAGAACGATTCTCGGAACCACATAAGATATTCCCTCACAGACCATGCGCTACCTGCTTGACCTTCCTTTGTGCAGTCAGAACGTTAATAGATTAATGAAACTACATTTCACAGCATTGGGAAACCTGCAAAATCCAGTTCATGGGATGGTCAAAACAACGAAAGGCAGTCGACACCAACGTGGAAATTCATGGAGGCGACAAGCAGAATATTATTCAACGTGTATGCCAGCTGACAGAATTGAACAAAAGGAGAAAAGTACGGGGAAAATAGTCACATTTCAAAGGCCTGTACAAATCAGTCATACCAAAGCATCTTGACAACACTGCTGCAAATGGCCAGAAGGTACAGCCATACGGAAATCAAACTGCTCATCGAACAAATACATATAAACTGCAGCCCCAAAGATGCAATCATTTACACTGCTGACTTCGGCATCAAGAACACATCTGGATAGGACATCAGTATCAAACAGAATGAAAGCACCATACGTAAAGAAAGTGCTGCATATTAATATCACAACCTCCGATACAACGATGGAAACTGAAGCAGTCACACAAACTCTGAAATAGCTAACTTCGCAACATAGCGAAACATTCCCCAAAAAGTGCAATATAGAATAGGAACCCCAGACTGGCACATAGCAATGAGTAAAGTTCACGTGAACCTACTGCCTGAACACGCTGGTGTATAAAGAAAGGAACGTGCTGACACTTTGCAGGTGAAGCCACAGTGACAAATGTTCTGCGTCGAGGAAAACCTGTCGTCCACATGAATGTAAAATCATTGTTTTGCATCATAGTTTCGGCCGTCTTACTTAAAAGGGAACAGTTGGAGGAAGTGGTTGAAAATCCTCCCTGAAGGAAAAAACAAGAGCCATCATCAATGAGACAATTCTATTGTTTCAAAAGTAACACTGCACAGATTCATGAAATGGCTCGTGTTAAGGCATTGCAAAGACAGTTAAAGAAATGGAAACGACAACTGAAGAGAGCGTGAAGAAGATTGTGGCCGGCAGTGTGAAAGTGATGTAAATGAGGGGGGGGGGGGGGGGGGGGGGGGAAGAGACAGAGAGTAAGAGAGAGAGAGAAAGAGAGAGAGATATAGTGTGTACGTGCGTGCGTGCGTGCGTGGTGTGTGTGTGTATAGTGCAGTGTAGTGTAGTGCAGTACAGTGTAGTGTAGTGTTGTGTAGTGAAGTGTAGTGTAGTGTTTATGTGTGTGTGTGTTTGTGTGTACGTAGTTCAAGGATGGAGGGTAGGCTGACCCACTCAGGGTGACGTGGATGATAAGTTGTGTTGGGGAGCCGGTGCGGACAGCGTTTTGTGTGGTCCATCACATAGCAAATTTGGAGTGAGTGCATATGGAATTTGTTCCGAGTACGGAGGCGCCATCTTGTGAAACTGAGACTGAACAAAAATGTAATTAATGCATGACCTTCCATAACCAAGGACCAAGTTCTAGGAAAGGAGCTTGTACCTTTTAGGTTTGCTAACTGGTGTATATCAATTCACCTCTGGTACTACCTAGCTAGTACGCTAGCCGATTAGAAACAGTGTAAGTTTTCATGATCTCTGTCTGTTTTTCCCCTTCTTAATGGTAAAAAGTGATTTGATCAAAAGAAATATGATACTGAATGATTCTTTTATTGTTCACTCGGCGAAATTATAGTTCGTTCGTTATTTCTTTTAACGTCTATTCACATATGTGCTTTTAGACGGGGAAAAAAAAGAAAAAAAAGAAGGTGCGTAAGGAATGAATGAATCTATGTAATCATGAAGGCATTGTATCAATTAAGGTAACAATTAATGTAACATCAAACAAATTAAGGAACAAAAGAAAAACAATCACAACATTATATCAGTCAGGCTTCATCGGATTTCTCGGGGCTGTGTGGGAGTTACAGGTATAAAACAATTGGGCTGAATCAAAGGAAACGACCTACAGGACTGTGCAGTAAACGTCTAGCAATGTGTAAATACAGAGTGAAATCAGTATGATTCTGTTTTAAGTTTGTAAATGACGCAGGGAAATAAGGTCGCATTCGCTGACAACACAAAAGGTAATAAAATCACCACAGATACATTTGATGGTTTTACTAAATTTAGTTCGAAGTGAATTGAGAATTAATCTGTAAGCTAAAGTTATCTCTTGTCTAGTAAAACCCTGGTAATTTACCGAGAAGGGGCGAAGGTCACATTGCGCTTTTACTTTGTTTTCTAATATAGCATTCATTTCATGTACAGAGAGTGGTAAATCAAGTTTAGTACTGCCAGCCCTATTCATTGCTGCATTTTTTGCTATTCTGTCGACCGATCGTTAAAAAGGATACCACAGTGTGATGGGATCCAACAAAAAGTAACCTGTGTATTATTTGTTATTAAACAATGAATTAGAAATTTTATCTCAAATATTAACGAACTATTTACTTTATGTTCGCAACATTTTAAGGATTGTAATGCAGATTTCGAATCCACACATAATAGGATACTAAACAAAGTTATGGGTAGATCTACTATATATTTCAGTGCCATTAGGATGGCAACTAATTCAGAAGTGAAGATTGAATGTCCCTGTCCTAAAGAGTAAGCCTTTTCTACTTTAAATTTAGGAATTAGAAAGCCAGCGCCTGCTTTACCATCATCTAGAACAGAACCATCTGTAAAGATTTTTAAGTAATGTGAATATTTTTTGTGTAGATGTGACAGAACATCAATTGCTAACAAGTGTGGATTAATATCTTTTGTCAGGTCAGTATCAGTGTAGTTGATATCAAAAGTAGCATTGGACAATTCCTAGGGGGGTAGAGGACAACATAACATTTTATGTGAAACTTTGTTAGGTAATACGTGAGAAAGTTTGAAGAGCTCATTTGTGTAAGTGGATATTGTTTCTTGTGACTTTATTGTTCTTGCTCTCTTGGGGAAATGGATGTCAGACCGAATTTTAAGTTCCGTACTGGCATAATTAGCTACTGCATTTGCTCTAACTATATATTTAGCAGTTGATAACTTCCTGCAATCTTCCAAGGGAAGGATGCCGGCTGTTTTATATACTTCTTGTGTTTTTGTATACACCGGTACCCCAAGAGCACATTTAATAGCTTTACTATCTAAGTTTTTAAGTTTTTTCAAATAGCATTTTGGAGCTGAAAAATAGACCTCTTGACCATAAGCCAACTTAGATCTGACTAAAGCTGTGACAAGATGTAACAACGTTTTAGTGTCCTGTCCCCAGGACTGTTTACTAATAATTCTTATTAAATTATAGCTTTTCATAGCTTTACATAACAAGGCATCAATATGTTCTTTCCACTGTAAACTAGAAGTCAATTGTACTCTCAGAAATTTCACGTGAATAGTATATTTCAGTTCCTCATCACCAATTTTAAACAACGGTACTCTTTCGGACTGAGACCATTATTAAAAAGCATCATGTGTGTTTTTTCATTGGATATTTCCAGACCGTTAACTGTCAAGTAAGTGGAAATATTATTAATTTCATGTTGATAGACCTTTTTAATGTATTTTATTTCTCTCAAGGAAGTCTTCCTTTTTAACGAAACATTCATCCAGATCGCTATATCATCAGCGTACTGAGCAACGTTTACATTGTTTGAGACTTGAGTTGGTAGGTCATAGATCAAAATATTGAATAATAGAGGAGATATTACGGAACCCTGAGGAATTCCCATGTTTACAGATCGTTTTTCAGAGTATGTATTACCTATTTTAGCGACTATACTTCGGTCACTTATAAATGTTTTGATAACATTATAAAGATTACCGTTGAGACCAATATGTTTAAATTTCAACAAAAGTCTCGCATGCCAGACTTGATCGTATGCTTTTTTAAGATCAAAGAAGGTAGCTAAGACATTTTTCCTTTTAGCAAACTGATTTTTTATTTGAGTTGTTAATTTAACTAAATGGTCTGATGTTGATCTACCTTTTCGATAGGTATTATATTATTTTTCTCACAAAAGTAACTCAGTCTATTCACTATAATTTTTTCCATTAGTTTTGAAACATGAGATGTAAGCGAGATAGGTCTGTAACTACCTGGATCTGAAAGGGGTTTATTAGGTTTTGGTATTGGTAACACAATCGAAGTCTTCCAAATGTCAGGTAAGCTACCACTTTCCCAGCATTTTAGTATGATATTGTGTAAGTATTCAATCCATTTCAATGGTAAATGATTTAAAAGGGTATATGAAACGCCATCCAGTCCTACAGCCGATTTTTTGTTGTTCAACGAGAGAAGGGCATCTTTAAGTTCTTTTAATGTAATTTTTGAATCTATGTACATGTGACTATCAGGGGCAGGATCTGAGTATGCGACGGACTCTTCAATTTTCCGTCTTTCCTCCCTTAATGGAGTAGACAAGCTACTGGAATTACTTGTTCTTGAAAAGAACTGTACAAATTCTTCAGCTTTCTCAGATGACGAAGGAAAGTCTTTATCTTTAATCTTAATAGGAAACTGTGGTAAATTAAAACCATTTTTCATTTCTTTGACCTTATTCCAAATTTTAGGAAGATCTTTAGGCCCGGAAATTTGTTCAGAGCAAAAATCTAACCAATAGCGCATTTTGGCTTGGGCTATAACTTTGTTTGAGTGAATCTTAGCCATTTTCATATTGTAATGGTCTTCTGGAGATTTAATTTTTTAATAGAGTTTATACATTTTTTTTTCATTCTTTGCTTCTTCACATAATTGATTCCACCAACTATTTCCAACATGAGTACCTTTGTTTACATTTTTCCTTTTTGGAATGGAATTGTTTGCTGCCTTATGTAGCGCTCGGTGAAATGGGAATACATATAATTAATATTGACGCATTCATTAAACGTGCAATCTTTTCCTATTAAAATCTTCCGGTATTTTACCCAGTTAGCACGTTTGTACATATATCGAGGTATAACGTCGTCTTCTTCTGGTGTGTTATCAAACGGTTCATTTATAACTGTAACAATTGGCAGGTGATCACTTCCGAGGGAGTCAGATATAACATCCCACATGCTATTAATGACAAGGTCAGGTGATAACAAAGTTAGGTCAATGGCAGAAACCTTATGTTGAGGATTATCCGGAATTCTAGTTGTTCTACCGTCATTTAACAAGACTAATCCGGAGTCAATGACATTTTCTATAAAACGATTGTTAGATACATAGTGACAGTCCTTATCCCAAAATGGAGAATGGGCATTAAAATCCCCCGTGATCAACCATTTCGCATTGTTGTCTAAAGTCCGTAGCCAGTCACTATTTTCACTATTAGGCCCACGTGGATAATACACAGAAAGTATATTTATAGATGACACAGAGTTAATCTTCACTTTCACAGCCACGCAATAAACACCGTCAGTGCCCTTTGGCACAGGAGGCGGAATGATCTTATAATCCACGTCTTTGCGTACATAAACGGCTGCATAAATCTTTGAGTTATTGTCACAGACGTGTGTCAATCGAGGAAAGTGATAATCTTCTAACTTAGGTAATTTGCAATTTGCCACATTCAGTGACTGTAAGGCAACAATATGATGCTGTCGCTTATACTATAAGCTAGGTATTCGGAGGTGTGTTTCCATTCGCCAAAGTTATCTTCATCTTGATTTTATTTTCGTTTAATTTTTTTGTTTCTTCATATATGTAATCATCTACTATTGGTTTTGGGTAGTTATGCAAGTCAAAAATCAACATAACACTGGTTTTTCTGTTCTTCAATGGAACAGTCGATCAGTGAATATTAATCATCCTCATCTTCAACAATATTTATCCGTAAATAAGCGAAATTATATATCTCTGTCTCCGTATCTGACTGTGTGTATCTGTGTCTTTCTGACTGTGTGTATCTGTGTCTTTCTGACTGTGTGTATCTGTGTCTTTCTGACTGTGTGTATCTGTGTCTTTCTGTGTGTGTGTCTGTGTCTTTCTGACTGTGTGTATCTGTGTCTTTCTGACTGTGTGTATCTGTGTCTTTCTGTGTGTGTATCTGTGTCTTTCTGACTGTGTGTATCTGTGTCTTTCTGACTGTGTGTATCTGTGTCTTTCTGACTGTGTGTATCTGTGTCTTTCTGACTATGTGTATCTGTGTCTTTCTGACTATGTGTATCTGTGTCTTTCTGACTGTGTGTATCTGTGTCTTTCTGACTGTGTGTATCTGTGTCTTTCTGTGTGTGTATCTGTGTCTTTCTGACTGTGTGTATCTGTGTCTTTCTGACTATGTGTATCTGTGTCTTTCTGTGTGTGTATCTGTGGTCTTTCTGACTGTGTGTATCTGTGTCTTTCTGACTATGTGTATCTGTGTCTTTCTGACTGTGTGTATCTGTGTCTTTCTGACTGTGTGTATCTGTGTCTTTCTGTGTGTGTATCTGTGTCTTTCTGACTGTGTGTATCTGTGTCTTTCTGACTGTGTGTATCTGTGTCTTTCTGTGTGTGTATCTGTGTCTTTCTGACTATGTGTATCTGTGTCTTTCTGACTGTGTGTATCTGTGTCTTTCTGACTGTGTGTATCTGTGTCTTTCTGACTGTGTGTATCTGTGTCTTTCTGACTATGTGTATCTGTGTCTTTCTGTGTGTGTATCTGTGTCTTTCTGACTGTGTGTATCTGTGTCTTTCTGACTGTGTGTATCTGTGTCTTTCTGACTGTGTGTTTCTGTGTCTTTCTGACTGTGTGTATCTGTGTCTTTCTGACTGTGTGTATCTGTGTCTTTCTGACTATGTGTATCTGGTCTTTCTGACTGTGTGTATCTGTGTCTTTCTGACTGTGTGTATCTGTGTCTTTCTGACTGTGTGTATCTGTGTCTTTCTGACTATGTGTATCTGTGTCTTTCTGACTATGTGTATCTGTGTCTTTCTGTGTGTGTATCTGTGTCTTTCTGACTGTGTGTATCTGTGTCTTTCTGACTGTGTGTATCTGTGTCTTTCTGACTATGTGAATCTGTGTCTTTCTGATGTGTGTATCTGTGTCTTTCTGACTATGTGTATCTGTGTCTTTCTGATGTGTGTATCTGTGTCTTTCTGACTGTGTGTATCTGTAGTCTTTCTGACTGTGTGTATCTGTGTCTTTCTGACTGTGTGTATCTGTGTCTTTCTGACTGTGTGTATCTGTGTCTTTCTGTGTGTGTATCTGTGTCTTTCTGACTGTGGTATCTGTGTCTTTCTGATGTGTGTATCTGTGTCTTTCTGATGTGTGTATCTGTGTCTTTCTGACTGTGTGTATCTGTGTCTTTCTGACTGTGTGTATCTGTGTCTTTCTGACTGTGTGTATCTGTGTCTTTCTGACTGTGTGTATCTGTGTCTTTCTGACTGTGTGTATCTGTGTCTTTCTGACTGTGTGTATCTGTGTCTTTCTGACTTGTGTACTGTGCTTTCTGTGTGTGTATCTGTGTCTTTCTGACTGTGTGTATCTGTGTCTTTCTGACTAGTGTGTATCTGTGTCTTTCTGACTGTGTGTATCTGTGTCTTTCTGACTGTGTGTATCTGTGTCTTTCTGACTGTGTGTATCTGTGTCTTTCTGACTGTGTGTATCTGTGTCTTTCTGACTGTGTGTATCTGTGTCTTTCTGACTGTGTGTATCTGTGTCTTTCTGACTATGTGTATCTGTGTCTTTCTGACTGTGTGTATCTGTGTCTTTCTGACTGTGTGTATCTGTGTCTTTCTGACTGTGTATCTGTGTCTTTCTGACTGTGTGTATCTGGTTCTTTCTGACTGTGTGTATCTGTGTCTTTCTGACTGTGTGTATCTGTGTCTTTCTGACTATGTGTATCTGTGTCTTTCTGACTGTGTGTATCTGTGTCTTTTCTGACTGTGTGTATCTGTGTCTTTCTGACTGTGTGTATCTGTGTCTTCTTTCTGACTATGTGTATCTGTGTCTTTCTGACTGTGTGTATCTGTGTCTTTCTGACTGTGTGTATCTGTGTCTTTCTGACTGTGTGTATCTGTGTCTTTCTGACTGTGTGTTATCTGTGTCTTTCTGACTGTGTGTATCTGTGTCTTTCTGACTGTGTGTATCTGTGTCTTTCTGACTATGTGTATCTGTGTCTTTCTGACTGTGTGTATCTGTGTCTTTCTGACTGTGTGTATCTGTGTCTTTCTGACTGTGTGTATCTGTGTCTTTCTGACTGTGTGTATCTGTGTCTTTCTGACTATGTGTATCTGTGTCTTTCTGTGTGTGTATCTGTGTCTTTCTGACTGTGTGTATCTGTGTCTTTCTGACTGTGTGTATCTGTGTCTTTCTGACTGTGTGTATCTGTGTCTTTCTGTGTGTGTATCTGTGTCTTTCTGACTGTGTGTATCTGTGTCTTTCTGACTGTGTGTATCTGTGTCTTTCTGACTGTGTGTATCTGTGTTCTTTCTGACTGTGTGTATCTGTGTCTTTCTGTGTGTGTATCTGTGTCTTTCTGACTGTGTGTATCTGTGTCTTTCGGTGTGATCTGTGTTGACTGTGTGTATCTGTGTCTTCTGACTGTGTGTTGTGTTTGATGTGTTGTCGTTGTGTGTGACTGTTTTTGTCTGTGTGTGTGTGTGTGTGTGTGTGTTGTGTGTGTTGTTGTGTGTGTGTGTGTTGCTGTGTGTGCTGGTGTGAGTGTGTGTGTTGTGAGGATTGAGTGTGTGAAGAGAGAGAGAGAGAGAGAAGAGAGAGAGAGAGAGAGAGAGAGAGAGAGGGTAAAGATAGGCATATGAAGAGAGGAAGAGAGAACCAGATGAAGAGGATGCTGTTGAGGATGAAATGTTTTTTCAATAAACGCATTATGATCTATATTCTCTCTGTTCTACTCTCAGTCGTTTTCTCTGTGCTGTGTTGTTCATCATTTTGTCTACTTCTGTCTGTGTGGCTGTCTGTCAGTCTGTCTGTCTATCTCTTCCCGTCGGTTTTTCTGTCTGTTTGTCTTTCTTGGTTTCTTTCTATTTACATCTGTCTATGTGAATACAGCTGCAAACTGAAAAATGCCAACGCCTATGTTAGGTGAGCCACTGAGCAATGACAGGCGCGTTAGTCATGTGGGTACACGTCGCACTTCCAATCGGAAAGTCCTGGGTTCGATCCGTGTGGATATCTCCCGCCGATGGGAAAAGAGTGGACATTTTTCCCACCTCCCAGGTTTAACATGTGTGAACCTGCCAGGGCCGAAACCCCCTTCATGTATATATGCATGAAGGAATTTCAAATATGGTCATTAAAGTTCGTGCAGATCATGTCAGTGTCGGGTGACTTATGGAACCATAAACATAATTGTAAAACACATTGTGTTCAGATGAGTCTGGTGAGTAGCACTGTGCAAGAACGGTTTATGACAATGTGTGTGATTTCATTTCAACATGAGACTTAGGTAAAAAGTCATACACAAACACAGACAACAGCATACATGTATTATAAGGCATGCACACAACCACCCACACACATGCACACACTCACGCACGCACACATGCACGTACACAAACAGACGCCACAAAACGTTCAAATCACAGAGGAATAATTCTTTTCCTGTAAACTTGCTAAGTTTTTACTTGGTTTTCTCAGCTAAAGTGTATTCGCTCCTTCTTCTTCTTCTTGGCGTACGCTTCTACACAATCATCTGAGTCCTGGCGATGAATGCAGCCGTCTTTTCCAGCTCCTGTCTGCAGCCATGGAGTTTGGTTGACAGCGGAGTGTCTGTCGGCCACACGTCCTGTCTTGCCACCTGGTGAAGGGGACATCTTTGGAGTATATGCTCCGTGGTTTGGTCTTCTTGACCGCAGGGACAGGTTGGGGAGGGCGCCAGCTTCAGTTTGTGGTACATGTGGCTGTTCAGTCTATTGTGACCAGTGCGCAACCTCACCAGGGCAACTTGCTGCTCTCTAGACAACAGGTAGTAGTCATCCCTGTGTCGTCTCGGCATGGAAAGCGCCCTGATGATGCTCCTCTTCTCATTGTAGCTGACGCTGTTGTTAGGTTGTTCTTCTCTGGCTCCCTCCTTAGCAAGGATATCAGCTCGCTCATTCCCGGAGACTCCGCATTGGGCTGGAATCCACTGCAGAACTGTTCTTCTGGTTGTGGCAACCTGGTGCAGAGCTCTAGACAGGATAGGGAAAGTGTTGTTCTGGCATGCCTGCAGCACGGAGAGGGCATCAGACAAGAAGACAACTTGTCTGCAGTCAAAGTCTGTAGCCTGAATCATGGAGGCCGCCTGCATGAGTGCTTCTGTCTCAGCACGGTAGTTTGTACTGTGTCTTCCAGTGGCGACACTTGCTGTTGTTGTTTGTCCTCCTGGGAAAAGGACAAGGATGCCTGCTCCCCCGTTGGCTACGGCGTTGGTTGCTGACCCGTCGGGGTATACATGTATCATTGTTAGGTAGTGTTTCACCTTGTCATCTTGTGTGTCTCCCGGTATGAGGTATGGGACGGTGGTGTGGACCTTGATATCAGGATGGTCTAGTGTCCAGGGTTCTGGCATGTCTATTGGGCAAAGAGGGAGCGTGTCCTTGGGCAGACTTTCTTGGAACTGGCGAGTCAGCCTCTTGCTCTCGTGGACAAAGCTGCTCCTTTTCAGTCGGTTTTTGGTGAGGCTGTTCAGTTTCTGCTTCATGGGACGGTCTGGCAAACACCTGAACTTTTCTGCTTGCACCAAGACCTTGATTTCTCTCCTCTGACTGAGAGGTTGGATTTCTGCAAGCTTTTCCATCTCCTTGATTGGTGTTGACCGAATCGCACCTGTGATTATGCGGAGGGCCTGGTTCTGAACCTTGCTAAGCATCTGCTGGTTCGTCTTTGCCGTAGTTGACCACGCTGAAGAGCCGTATTCGAATTGGGGTCTGACTGTTCCCTGATATACTGTCTTCAGTATTCTCTCATTTGCTCCCCAGGTGGTGCCTGCAAGTTTACGAAGAATTGCTAGCTTGCGCCTCGCTTTTGCCTCTGCCTTCATGATGTGCGGCTTCCAGGTCTGCCTCTTGTCAAAGGTGACGCCAAGGTATGTGGCTTCTTCATCCTCCTTTAGAGGGGTTCGACCAAGGATGATGATGCCAGCCTTCTGTTTTGGGGACAAGGTGAACAGGGTGGTGGAAGACTTGTCCTTGTTGACAGCAACACACCAGTCTTCAGCCCAACTGCTGAGCTTGTCTGCCTCCATCTGCATTCGGTATGTGGCAGTTGATGCATGCTCTTCCTTGCACCACAACACCAAGTCATCTGCATACAACACAGCTTTTATCCCCTTGGGCACTTCAGATACAAGGTCATTAATGAAAAGCAAGAACAGTGTGGGGGAGAGGACTCCTCCTTGTGGTACGCCATGACGCAGCAGGGACTTATTGCTATGTACTCTGTCTGCAGAGACTCTTGCCCTGCAGTTGAAGAGGTAGGACTTGATCCATTGGAACATATTGTTTGCCACTCCATTCCTCAGCAGTTTGACAAGGAGTCCCTCCATCCAGACTTTGTCAAAGGCCTTTTGGAGGTCAATCCAGGTGACAAAGACCAGCTTTTGTTCCTGAAAAGCATCCTCAGCTTCCTGAGACAAGTAAGTAACCTGATCTTACGTGCTGCGGAACTGTCGGAATCCTGCTTGTTCTGGCACAAGGATGTTCTCTGTTTCTAGGTACCAACGGAGGCACTCATTTACAATTCTTTCCATTGTTTTCACTACACAGCTGGTCAGGCTAATTGGTCGATAGCTAGAAGCCCTCTTTGGATCCTTTCCTTTCTTAAGGATGGGAATCATGGTCGCTTCCCGCCAAATCTGTGGTAGAGACCCTTCTTCCCAGCTGTGATTGAAAATCTCTAGGAACTTGCACACTGCTGCACTGCCTAAATGGGTCAGCATCTCATTACTGATACTGTCTGGTCCTGGAGACTTCCTTGGCTTCAGCTTCTTGAGAGCAGATTGAAGCTCTCCTAGTTTTAGAGGCTGCTTCATGGGTTCCACTGGTGTTCTGTTGCTCTGTCTCTCTCTTAGCTCTCTCCTTGCTTCTCTTTGTTTTGCTGAGCTGATTGGGATGTTGCTCTCATTTGCATAGCTCCCAGTCAGCATCTTCCCATTATCTTTCAAGGTCATTTTCGCTCTGGTACTGTCTTCGTCGTTGAGATGCTTGGTAAGTCTCCACAGCTTTTGGCCATCTCTCTCGAAGTTAAGGGAGGCTGTCTTCTCCCTCCAGCTTCTGCGACTTGCCTGAAGCTTGTGCTTGAGAAATGTGGCTTTGGCTTTCTGGAGCTTGGTGCTGTTTTCCGGAGACGGATTGACTTCTGCTTCCTCTCTGGCTTCTGACAAATCATCCTGTAAATCTTGCAGTTCCTTACTCCAGTATGGTTTGTAGTTCCTTCTAGCGTTCGTTCCAAGGCCAAACGTTTTACAGAAAAAAGACCGTTTACAAATACACAGACAGGCATACAGACGAGCCACTCTTGGGTTGATGTCATGTGATCTACCCTTTACAAAAAGAAGATTATAAAGAACTCAACTGAAGAATGACAAGCAGAAATAAAAGGAAAAAGTACGGATAGACAACCCGAGGATGAGGCTGGGCCGTGACTTACGTCAGAGAAAAACAATGGCACAAAACATAAAGTGATGGAACGAGTTTGTTGCAGTCACTGGGGATACTGCTCGTTTTCTCCAAAGTCTTTAGGGCGGAGAGAGAGAGAGAGAGAGAGAGAGAGGAAAGGGAGAGAGAGAGAGAGACAAAGGAAGAGAGAGAGAGAGAGAAAGAGAGAGAGAAAGAGAGAGACAAAGGGAGAGAGAGAGAAAGAGAGAGAGAAAGAGAGAGAGAGAGACAAAGGGAGAGAGAGAGAGAGAGAGAAAGAGAGAGAAAAAGAGAGAGAGACAGAGACGGAGAGAGAGAGAAAAAGAGAGAGAGAAAGAGAGAGAGAAAGAGAGAGAGAGAGACAGACAAACAGACAGACAGAGACAGACAGACAAACAAACAGACAGACAGACAGAGACAGAGACAACGAGAGAGAGAGAGAGAGAGAGAGAGAGAGAGAGAGGACAGACAGACAGACAGAAGACAGATAGAAGAGACAGTAACAGAGACAGAGAAAGACAGACAGACAGGCAGACTGACAAACAGAGAAACAAAGACGTATGGAAACGAAAAGACAGAAGGACAGAAATGGAGGTTGAAAGAGTTATAAAGAAAAAATATCAAAAGCTGCAGGTGTTGGACGTATCATTTATGTGAACGTTTAAATCCCTGCCAGCTGCAAGACACTAACAGTATTTTGTGTTCCACTGGAACACCTTCGTCTGGAAGGGATAGTCATGTTGAGCAAGTAACATCAGACCGTCATCAGCCTACAGCTATCAGATTGAAACATATAAGAATTGCAACATGAACTGTTAGAACAATGCTCCAGAAAGGAAAACCAGAAAATGTCAAGATAGAAAAGGAACGATTCAACGTCAATATTTTAGACCTAGGATAGGTGAGATGGAAAGTCGTTTGATATCAACATCATCCAAGTATACGCACCAACACCCGCAAGTATTGAGAAAGAAATTGACAACTTCTATGTAGAATTAAAGACTGACAAGGCTCAGTGTAAATCACAGAGGATTACGCTAATGATGAGAGATTTTAATGCTCAAGTTGGACAGGAAAAAAACTAGATGACATAGTTGGACTTCATGTCTTTGGCACGCGACATGAAAGGGGAGAGAAACTTGTTGAGTGGGCACAGGTAAACGAATTCATAATATGAAACACTTGGTTTGCAAATTTGAGCAACTTAACAGACGAAAATGGACACAGATGAATTCAGGAGACAGCACAAGGAATGGAATCAAGTATATCCTGATAAATAAACGATTTAGAAATTTCTTACTGATAGAAAAAACATTACAGGGCACAGACTGCAACAGTAACTACAATCGTGCAATGGAAAACTTCAGACTGAAAAATAAGAAAAAAAACAAACCAAAACAAACCCAAACCAGCATCAAACTAAATCTTGAACTCTTAAAGACACATGAAACAAATTGTACAAAATTTACCGTTTATGTTCAAAACAAATTTAGTACTTTGGAGTACGTTGGTGACAGTGAGGAAGAATGGAGTTGAAAAACTCTATAAGTGAAGCCTGTGAAAACAGTCCCGAGAGCTGAAAGGAAAAAAAAATGGATGACAAAAGAAATTAAATATAAGATTTGATGGATACACGGAGGAAGCGAATGGAAAAGAGGAAGAATACAAAAAGATAGACGAGGAAATCAGGAATAAATGCAACCAAACTAAGGAAGCTTGATTAGAAACAAAGTGTCACGAAACAGAAGACCTACACGAAACAGACCGTAAATTAATGTACAGAAATATTGAAGAAATTGCCCAAAGGCAAAAGGTATGCACACAAACTGATTGCCTAAAATATAAAAATGGTACAATTATTATGGAAACAGACAAAATATTAGATAGATGGGAGATTACACTGAAGACCTTTTTGACGATGGCAGAAGGGAGGAATACATCACTAGAGAGAACGTTGAAGGACCACCCATAATGAAACATGTAAGTAGAGCATCAATGAAAAGAATGACACAGGGAAAAAGCCCAAGACTGGACAGTATCATTATGGAAATGATGAGGCTTTAGTTTAATTTGGGATTGAAAAATGAAACTTATGACATCGGAAAAATCCCTAAAGACATGTCAATTTTCATTGTACTTTCAAAGAAAGTAGGGGCTACTGAATGCCAACTCGTTGGTACGATCAGCTAGATGAATCATGTGACAAAGGTTATATGAAGAATAATCATGATGTGGTCAAGGAATAGAATAAAAACAGAAATAGAAGAACAACTTGGAGCTGTTGACGGGAAAGGAACTGTTTATGCCAAATAATCTGAACAGCTCTCATAAAAAGATCAATTGAGTTGAACAAGGTTTTATATTTATGTTTTGTTGATCATACCAAGGTTTTTTGATTGGGTAAGACATGAAGAATTAAACAACTGGAAATGGGACAGACAATACTTGCAGCAACAAAAGACAAATTCGTATGGAAGGCCATAATCGTCGACACCATGTGGAACGGCACGTGATGATGATGATGATGATGACATCAACAGATTTGGGGAAATGGTGAATAATCAGCGACATTGTTTATTCTGAACGGGAAATGTACGACTTGCGGTATTATTTTCCGGGATAAGAGATGAAATACAAATGTTTCCGGTGTCTTATTTTTTCGTCTCCCAGCAAACTGGGAAACAAAGTTGAACTGGACTAAATACGTGAATTTTGATGAGTGAAGTAAATAAAACACTTGAAATAGATAGCTTGTCGGTAAACTGCCTTGGAGGTAACGTCTATCACTTCACTTTCTTTCTTTCAGTCTGCCTGTCTTTTTACCCCTAACTTTGTTTAAGCAATAGTCTAATGACAATAAAGAATACACTTTACCTTTACTGCTTTTTAATCCTTAGAAATGAAGGAAGTCAGTGGATGGACAGACAACAACAGTAAGAAACAAATACATTGGCCTTACCTTATACATCAGAAGCAATTGTATTCAGCCCTTAAAAATGTTAAGAAAAATAATTCTGCACCAATCGAGAAAACTCTCAATAGTATTAATTCTAAATGCCAAATTGTCTTCTGTCTTTCAATTTACATATGTCTGTCATGTGTAGTTTCTGTTCTATCAATATCTGTCTCTCTTTCGTTTAACTAGTATAATAATGTATGTGCGTGTGTGCGCCTGCGAACGTGCGTA
>CM060306.1:61078624-61083624 GCA_030674185.1 Monoplex corrugatus | reverse complement strand
ACAATAATACTGATACCATTTTATACTATCACAATACAAACTTCCTCACTACAACACAGCCCGGTTCTCGACCATTTCCAAAAGGCCCGACACTATAACGCCGTAAAGTTGTTGAGTTGGTAAAAAATGAATGGAAACAGGGGAATTAGCTGAGTGAGTTGTTGGTGTTGTGTGGTAGTTAATAATAGAAAGGCTAACTCCTTCCCTTTTTTCCCAATAATTTTGCTCACCAAGTTTTTGTGAGAGATATGTTGTCATGTACCTGTTATCAGGAGGTAAGCTTAAGACCCCAATAAAAATGTATCTTCAAAGAGTAAACGCGGAAAGAAATTAGTAATATACCAGGAAGGGAAAAGAATACGGAAGGTCTGTTTGTGGAAAATGGTGCTGGGGGAAGGATAGACAGTGAGAAAGACTGGATTCTGGGAGTAAATGTGATTGTGGTGCATTAATGACCTGAACCTGGTTTAAGTGTATACTGGAGAGATGTAGTTGAAATGTAGTCAGGGTGTGACTTGAGTGCTTTAGCGTTGATGGACATTGATGCCAAGCAGAGATAAGGTCCCTAGTCTCTTGGTGCGGCAAGAACCATGGAGTTTGCGGTCAATGATATCAGTGCATGTTTGCCACAAGGCCATGACGTGGATGTGCTGGACGTTGTGGAAATGGTTTGCAACTGGTTTTTGGCGGATGTGGCGAATGTCCACCAGGTGCTTTAACGCATGGTCAGTGAAATGGCCGTATATTTCTGCTATAAGATCTGACATAAAGTCTGCGATGGATCGTATAGTTCTTGTTTGACTGGAAATATCCGTTTAATTTGAAACAAGCCCTTTTGACCTTTAAGTGATGCAGCCGTTTTGTGTGTGTGTGTGTGTGTGTGTGTGTGTGTGTGTGTGTGTGTGTGTGTGTGTGTATGTGTGTGTGTGTGTGTGTGTGTGTATGTGTGTGTGTGTGTGTGTGTGTGTGTGTGTGTGTGTGTGAGTGTGTGTGTTTGAAAGAGACAGAGACAGAAATAGAGACAGAGGAAGGTACAGTACAAGTGAGAACAGGTATCCTTTTACAATTAACACTTTCTTCGTTTTAAGTTTATCTCTTGTTCCCATTATGTCTATCTGCCTGGCTGACTGTTTGTCTTCTTGTCGTCTTTCTTTGTTTGTTTGTTTGTTTCTATCTTTCAATTTGTGTAAAGAACACCTCACCTGTCTCACCTGTTGGTGTCACCGGGTTCAGTGTTGGCGCTGCACTCTTTGACACCACCATCTCGCTTTAGGCACTCTGCCTTGTCTTTTGTGGACAATGTCTTGAATATTCAGATCACTGATGTTGGTTATGTTATTGATGTATGAGACTGGAGGTCTGATGTTCTTCATTTTTGACATTGCTTTTCTATGAAAAATGGTTGCCATGAGGTCCGTGTTCTTGCTATGTGACACATGGCCGATGTATTTTAGTCTTCTCTTGTTGATGTCTGCCAGTAGTTTTCTGGTGGTATCAAGTTCTTCCAGGACACTTCCATTAGTTCTTCTGTTTGTCCATTTGACACATAGTAGTCTCCGATAAAACCACATCCTTGCTGCCTCAATGCTTCTGCAATCAGCTGTTCTCAGAGTCCAGGCTTCTCAGCCATAAACCATGACTGGTCAGATCAAACATTTTAAAAGTCTAATTTTCAGGCTATTTAGTATGCCTCTGTCTTTCCAGACATTGTTCAGTTGGACCAATTTTTGCTTTGTCATTCCAATTCTTATTTTGATGTTTTTGGCGTAGGTTCCATAATCAGTTTTTACAGATAGTTGAAACCCTTAATATTTTCTAAAGGAACTTTGTTAATTAAGATGTCATCATTGCTTTCAGTCTCTTTGCCTTGGATATGTAGCACTTTTGTTTTCTTGGCGTTCAAGTTCAGGCCAGCTTTTTGTCCGCTGCATCCACAGTGTACAGAATTCTTTTCGTACTGGTAATGTTGTCTGCTAGTAACGCAGTATCGTCGGCAAAGCGCAGGTTTGTAAGTTCTTTCCCCCTATCTTTATATAAAACCCATGCCTTCTATATCAGAATCTCTCTGGACTTGTTTTGTAGATGTTAAAGAGATACGGTGAAAGGTTACTACCTTGCCTGACTCCCCTGCGGATGTTGAAGAATTCCAATTTCTGATTGTTCCATCTAATTGTACCTTTTGGTATTTATATATATTATGAGGCAATTAATAAAATGAGATGTTTAAGAAAGCCCATTTTGACCATTGCGTTGAATAGATGGAGATAAATGACGCTCTCTAATGCTTTGCTATAGTCTGTGACGGTGACAAGAGCTTCTTTTTCAGTGCTTGTTATTTTCTGTCTGAATACTTGTAACACAAATAACATGTCAGTTGTTCCTCTGTTGGATCTGTAGCCTGCCTGGCAATCAGATAGTTCTTCTATCTTGGGCTTCAGTCTGTTGAGAATAATTATGAGCAAAATCTTACTGGCATGGCTGATTAGGGCAATGGTTCTGTAATTGTTGCAATCTTTGACATTGGCACTCTTGTGAAGCATCACAGATTCTTGACTTTCTTGCCATTTAAAACTGTGTTGACACATTTTGAAAGAGGCACTGGGCAATAAATATGATTTTCATTTCATTTTTTGTTTTAAGGACAAAAACGTCTCACATACACTAACGAAACATACACATACTTGATTCACATACAAGTACACCCATCATAGAACAACAGAAAGAAGGAGAGAAAGAAAGACAGAAAGACAGAAAGACCAAAAACCAAACCAAACAAAACAGAACAAAACCCAAACCAAACCAAACAAAAAACAAAACAAACACGAAAAAGCCCAACCTAGAAAAAAACAAAACAAAAACAAAAAACCAGATAAGTAACAAGCCCAATAAGCTAAAACATGACGAAATATCCTGTCTTGTATAGATGTTAATTACTTTGTCTAATTTCATCATCATTGGTGTCATGTTAATTTATAACAGTAAAGTGGTCTATTCGACTTTGCACTGAAGACGTTATTTAAATCTGTTGAATATTCATTCGAAAACAGCTAAGAAATCAATGGTCATTTGGTTGTATAACTCTCTCTCTCTCTCTCTTTGTCTCTGTGCGTGTCTCTTCCTGACATATTCCTAGATTCACGATAGATGATCAGTTTAAAAACTCTCAGCTTCAGTAGCCTGACTATGACACAACAAAATTGAAATCTTTTGTGGCGAGAAACACACATAAGAAACCAAATGAGTTGGACAGTCTTTTTAAAAAGATGTAAACGTATGTTCCGTGACCTGCAAGCTATCTCAATTTAAGGAAAGCTTTCCCATTATAGCTAACTACCAATACTAATTTACTCAACACTCCCTCAGATTGATAGAGGTAGTGCTCCTGCTTTTCATCCTGATTGCAAAGGTTCGAGTATACCCCAAAACAACTTCGGGTACCTGTCCACTTCAGGGCTGTGGAAGGTACAACAGCAAATGAGAGGAGTGGGATCCACCCTTACAAACTGATACAAGAGTGGAGAGGTCTCTATCACCTCATCCACAACAGTCTTATAACGATGGGACCGCGCTTACGTTTTCCTTTTCTGTCACTCTTGGAGCAAATAGCCTGTACCACTGGCATCAAGAGATTCACGATCAACTATTTTTTTCACCTAGAGTTTTTAGCTACGCTCCTGGGCTTTCGTGATCTATTTGCAATGCACATACTTTGCTGAAATATTTTTTTACAAATAAATACAGGCACAGCCAGCCTCCAATCCAAATCATTTAATCTCTTTATATAAAGAAAGATAAAAAGAAACGGATAAAACCAAAGAAATTCCAAACAGATCAACCTTAATACGTTAATGGATAGACACTACTGGAGAGTGAACTGGGCTGGACCTAACATCAGACAAATGAACGGTACAACACAGAAAGCTGTAGAAACAGATTGTTGCCAGTTCATATATGCTGATTGTCTTTTTATTTTTATTTTTTGTACTTAGCTTTCTTCAGTTTATGTAAAAAGAGAACTAAAACAGAGAGAGAGAGAGAGAGAGAGAGAGAGAGAGAGAGAGAGAGAGGAGAGAGAGAGGAGAGAGAGAGAGAGAGATGGTTTATTCATATGTAGGCCATTGCTCCTCATGAAAGCGTACAAACATCTCAATGCAATCACAAGCGTTCAGATCTGTACATCAAGACATGAATGAGGCTCGTTAAACGCTTCGTTGAGATAAATGCACACATTTCTTACAGTATTTTCATGTCTACATGCCATCAACAGCCTAAGCCGGAACTCACAGGGAATTGATAAAACTTCAATATATGATATCTATTTTTTTCTCAATTGTTTTCTCAAACTACTAAGCACATGAGAGCGTAATACAGAGAAAACCTCATTTTCTTTCGTATTAATACGCAACAACAAATTCAATCAGTTTCAGCATGTCTTTTATATCGATAAATATACTGAGCTGTTTGGGAAACACCATATTCTGTACATGTAGTTACAAAACTCAACTATCGATAAATATACTGAGCTGTTTGGAAAACACCAAATCCTGTAGTTACAAAACTCAACTATCAAATTTCAGCTCTACAGCAAAGCTGGAGGGAAAAAGAGCACCTGTTAGACCCAGAGAGAAAATACTGGATGGACTTGCGGAGTGGATGAAGATGGAGAGATGTGCTTGCAGCAACAAATGACAGATTCGTATGGAGGGTCATGATCGCCAACGCCATGCGACAAGGCCCGTGACAATAATTAATTTCAGCTCTAAATATGCTCTTAGATCAGATATGCTGGAAACAGTCTGATACGTCTGAAACGGTTCACTATTTGAACAGAAATCCCGTCTTGTTATCTACATGCAATAAGCTTTTCCTTAAAATCACACTGAAACGAAGTTATTCCCGTCATACCTTCCAAACTGTTGCACTTTGAAAAACTATTGGAAGCTGCGATTTCTGTTAGGTTGTTCATTTAGATAAATATAATTCTACATGCTTTTCGTTGT
>CM060306.1:61058624-61071124 GCA_030674185.1 Monoplex corrugatus | reverse complement strand
GTGTGAGGAGGGAGACTTTGCCAGTATCAGTTGCAAGGAGGAGATTGTTGAGAATGTGTAGTAGGGCAGTTTCAGTGCTATGGCACTGGCGGTAGGCTGACTGGAAAGGATTGAGGAGATTGTTGGCAGACAGGTGAGAGTTCAGCTGGTTGAGGACAACTTTTTCAAGGAGTTTTGACAAGAAAGAGAGATTAGAGATAGGCCGGTAGTTTTTCAGTTCATTTGGGTCTAAATTGTGTTTCTTGAGGAGAGGGTGAACGATATCAGACTTGAAAGAATCTGGGACAGTTCCATTTTGAAGAGAAGTGTTGATGATGTCAGTGATGAATGGGAGGAGAGTAGGGAGACAGTCGGAGTAGAGTGAACCTGGAAGAGGATCCAGTTCGCAGGTTTTGAACGACATGGATCTGATTGTGTTGAGAATTTCTTCTTGTGAGACTGGGGTAAAAGTAGTAAGAGGTGTGCCAGAGAAGGAAGGGTCAGGTGGGCATGGTTGGCAGGGTGTCCTGTCAAGCCTGTCACGAAGAGTTTGTATTTTGGTGGTGAAATACTTGTAGAATACAGATGTGAGTTCTTCATTTGTGTGTTTTGTTGGGAGAGGAAATCTTTTCGTGTGCCAAGGAGATGATTCATGGTTATAAAGAGTTCTTTTGAAGAAGAGGCATTCAAGATTTTGGTTTGGAAAAAGCTTGTTTTTGCAGATGCAATGAGGGTGGATACTTTTGTTTTAGAGGCTTACTCACTAAAGGAGGTTTATTAAACCTCTCAAAAAAATATTGATATTTTTTTCTCTTGACCGACTTCTATTATGCGACAGGCTCACTGAGAAGATTAGGATCACACAGTCAAGCCTCATCGATTTTATGGATGTGTTATTCCCTGATAAACACTGTATCTGTTGGGCTTGGTAGTCGGTAGAATATGCTATGATTGTAAGCTTAGATTGCAGTTCTGTCACACAGTCTTAAACTTAGACGGAACTCTGCTAAATAGAACTCCATACAATCATTATCATCATCTCCATAATTATCAAATTCTCAATCATGATAGCATCGAGAAAACTGTGCCAGTTTTCTATAACCCTTCATGCCGTTATCTGGTGGTGACATCAGTTTCGGTTTCCTCCACTATTTCCATGCCTGGCGTCATTTCCAATAAGTCTGACGTCATATTTTACCCCCTAAAAGAAGTTTTATGAGGTTGCCTTTCAGAATATCCTTCTATCGCTTTAGTGGTCTTCACTGCTCTCGGTATCCTTGCTTCAGCTGTCCACACACTTCTGTATGGAAAGCTGAAGCAAGGATTCCGAGTACACCAAAAGATGCTTGTATCTTTGGGAAAGCGAATGCTTTCCATACCGACAACATGATCTGTCCTACAAAGCTGGCATTTGATGTATAGAAAAACTTCACTTGGCAAACCACACGTTTTCAGAAATTGAGGGTGTGAAACTCGAGCTTAACCCCTGGAGGGATTGGGAAAAATAGACAAAATGGAGAGGATTAACTTTTACTTGCCTCTTGCTGTTTGTGTTATTTTCTATGTGCCTCCGCCCCCATCCTATGTCTGTTTACCTGAGAGGGACACTTTCAGTGGCAGACAATACCATGACCTGGACATAGGACTGACTGGTAGGTATTGTCAATCTTAACACAACAAGTCTCTGCTGGCCACGGGTTTTCTAATTTGAAGGATGAAACACTCGTTTTCTTCAATGCCAAGTTAAGCATTCCTTCCAGAGAGGCAGGAGTCCTCCAACAGGATAATTGTTGAACATTATGGAAAATAATAATTTCATTTATTTTCCCCACTGTAGAAATGTCATCGTGTTGGCAAGGAAGGCTATTCCAGAGAGAAAGAGAGAGAGATGAATATTACAGAGTCCGTGACGGCTGAATAACTGATGGAAACGTAAGCAAAATCTCTTTATTTAAAAAACGGTTGAGAAGTAAACAGGATTTTGTTTGCACATTTGTTTGTTTTGTTTTGTCCTGTTTTTGTTTTAGGGTGATTCTTTACAATGACGCTTGTGCTGACTGAAATCTTGAGTTTTGCTACTGCTTAATTAACTTTACCGGACTTTTGACTGCAAAAATCTCGTATATTCCATTTCATACCTGCGTGAAAGGAGGTAAACTGTTAAACATTTTGTTCACACACACACACACACACACACACATACACACACACACACACACACACACACACACACACACACACACACACACACACACACACACACACACACACACACACACACAACACATTAATGAACCGCTGTACTCCAGTCTGTACGAAATAAGGATCTGATAAAAGAAGGAGAAAAAAAAAGTCTCGAAATCAAACTTTAAGTTATTATTTGTAGAGCGATTTGAAACTGTTCCTGTGAAAGGTGACACCGCACAGACTACTAAAGCGAAGACTGGAAATGTTTGGGCTTCCCCTGAATGAGATCTACACGACACTTTAAACAAATGGAAAAGACACTTGGAGAAACGGTGAAGGTTGTCATAGCATTTGGGTGTTTGTTCGTTGTTTGTTTGTTTGTTCGTTTGCTTCTTTGTGTATGGTATTTTTCGTTGTTTATTTGTGTGTGTATTTGTTTCTAAACATTTCATGCGGTGTGTTTATTTCTAAGGGTTTTCTTGTTGTTTTGCTTTGTTATCTTTTGTTTTGTTTACTTGCTTCAATCCTTCTGTGTTTCTCGGTGTTGTGATGCGTGTGTGTTTGTGTGTGTTAGTTTGTGTGTGTGTGTGTGTGTGTGTGTGTGGTGTGTGTGTGTGTGTGTGTGTGTGTGTGTGTGTGTGTGTGTGTGTGTGTGTGCACGCGCCGTTTTTCCGTGTTTGTTTGTGTGTTTGCTGGGTGAAGGATGGACAGATGGAGCTAAGACAATGGAGACATTATCTTTAATCAGATGAGACAGATGATGCTATGTCTTGTATTGACATGGGTGATTTCTATAATGTGCATGGGTAAAACGTTGGTGAGTAAATACATGTATATACTATGTGGCTGAATATGTTTTCATCCTTTTCTGTTTTCTTTTTTTCTAACAACACATACATGGATACACATGCCATCACAATGTAGCCGAAATTGTTCTAATAACATACTGATACAAATATAAGGTGCAGTCGCAGGCCCGTAATAAACACAAACACAAACCAACAGTATATCTCTTCAAAATCAAGAGATTAAATCTCTTCAAATGAAAGTTCGTCCATTATTTCCCTGACCCACACAAAGCATAAAATGTTACTTTCTTCATGCACACATTCCTTTGACAAGACAAATCATCGAACCACACAGCAATCCACACACAAAAACCCAATTACAACCATTACATCACGCATACACGTAAACTTTTCAAACCATAAATCCAAACCACATCAATATTACTCCACTGACAACTTACTTTATTTAAACTAAGTAATGTCCACACACAATATAACGTGAAACAAAGGTACATCTCATACCATAAGACCACCATTAAACGCTGTTAAAGTAAAAACATGACAGCATTTCAAACACATCCACATACACGCCACGTTTCTCTCCTCCCTTTTCTTCGCTTCCCCTCCACCCCAGCCCCGTTACAAACATAAAACTTGAACGCAAAAAGAAGAAAGAGCGCGCCCCCCAAAGTTAAGACTGACTCACGTCCACCACCTCCCCCTCAAGATCTGTTTGTTAAATCCACAGCAACATGAACAATTTGAACATTTAAATATAATGACTTCAATGTAACACAAACACTCACTTACACCCACTAGTTTTCTCCATAAGCACTCAAACCAGGTCTGTATGCACGCACTCATCTACTGGTGAGGTATGGTTGACGTCAAGATATATTATAATAGAAAGAGTAGAATACATCCCTGTCACGCAGTCTCAATATTATCTTACCTGTCACACTTCTCTGTTACACTCTCTGTCCTTGTCTTTCTCTTTGACACTCACTCACACTCACTCACCACACACACCACACACACACACACACACATATATATCACACTCACACACACACACCTCTCTCGCTCTCTCTCTCTCAACACACAAACACACACACACACACACATACACACTCACTCACAACCACTACACACCACACACACACACACACACACACACACATTCTCTCTCTCTCTCACTCGCGCACACAAACACACACATACACACACACACATACGCACACACACACACACACACACACACTCTCTCTCTCTCACACACACACACCCACACACACATACACACACACACGCACACATAAACACACACACACACATACACACTCTCTCACACACACACACCTGTCACAATAAAAAAAAAAACATATCGAAAGGGAAAGATTATTTCATAATCCTGAAATGGTAAGGGATTGAATTGTTAAAAGCCTCAGCTTTTTTCCCAATCAGCATATGAGGGCCGTACCCATCTCATCAGCCTCGATGTTCGTCTTCCCCAACCCTACTATGTTCAGGTACCCAAGTCACAATTGAGATGAAAATAATAATTAATAATAATTACAATATTTGTATAGCACAAAATCTTAATAAAAATCAAATCTAAGCGCTGAACATACACATATGCACACATATGCACACATACCACACACACACACACACACACACACCACACACACACGCACACACCACACACACACACACAACACACACACACACACACACACACACATGGCCAGAAATGGGGAAAAAGAAGAAAAGCAATGGAAAATTATAGAAAACATATTATATACAAATATATATTACAATATGATTCCACGACGAGTGGAGACAGGCTGCAGTGGGGGTTGAGTGAGGTCAGGAGAAAAGGTGTGTTTTGAGAGCGGATTTGAAGGAGACAAAAGCAGGTTGCTGACGGACTGAGGGAGGAAGTTTGTTCCAGGAGAGTGGACCAGAAACAGAGAAGGCTCGTGGACCATAGGTATTGAGTTTAGTGCGTAGAAAGCGAAAAGTTAGAGGATCGGAGGCAGAGCGGAGGGTACGTGAGGGAACATAGATCTCAAGTAGGCTTGACAGGTAATCGGGGGCTGCGTTATTGAAGCTTTTGTAGCAATAGTGCCTAGTTTGTACTGTACGCGCTTTGATACAGGGAGCCAGTGAAGTTGTGCCAGGAGAGGGGATATGTGGTCAGCTTTTTTCTTTTTGAGTTCAAGGCGTGCAGTATTGTTTTGAATGCGTTGTAGGATGTGAATGGTGGAGGCAGGAAGACCAGACAGGAGTGAATTGCAATAGTCAATGTGAGACATTATGAAGGAGAGAACGAGTTTTGCAGTTGTTTCGACAGAAAGATACTTGAGATAGCTTGAGGTCACATACACAAAGGTTTTCTTGAGTCAGTCTCGAACCTATGCGCTCAGACCGGAAGGCGAGAGTGCTGCCTCTATACCAGCCAAGGAGACTGAAAAAGCCACTATACCTATTTTACCAGAAACACGCTTTCACGTAAGCACAGTGCTTGAACGGTATTGCCCCCTCAGAACAGCAAATATACGATGGTATAACAGGGTTTTGTGTAGCGTCTAAGGAACAGACATTGAATAACGGTAGATGCCAAAAACCCTCCGTAGTACTTATAATTAAGCTACTTGTGTCTTGTCTTCGTCTTTCTCTATGTCTCTGTCTGTCTCTCTGTCTCTCTGTCTATCTCTCTGTCTGTGTCTCTGTATCGTTTATCTCTCTCTCTCTCTCTCTCTCTCTCTCTCGCTCTCTCTCTCTCTCTGTATACGTAGCGCACATGATTTCTTGCTGTCTTTTCAGTCTCTGCTGGTCACGAAGATTGTACCCCAAACATTGTAACGTCTCCAAGGTGTGTTCATTTCTATTTTTCTTTCTCACTTAACGGCGTGCTTATTTTAGTCCTAGCAGACACTCAACTGTAAAATTACTTTGATCTTTTTTTTTCGCCTATTCTCTTCTTTCGTTCTTCTTGTTCTCCTTTCGTGGAACATTTGGTCGATCTTTGCATGAATAACGCTTTTTTTTTTTATTGATCACAGAACGGTGTATATGCATGCTTGTGTGTCTGTCTGGCCGTCTGTTTGTCTCTGTGTGTGCCGTCTGTCTATCTGTTCGTCTCTGATAAAATGTTTGCCAGCTGTTTATGGATGGAGCTGTACTAAATTTGTTTCATCAATGAATAACTTCGAATGTCATGACCGCAGGTCCAGTCAAGGCTGCACTGACCACAGACACACGCCTCAAAGCATCAGTTTTAGATTAGTGTGTGAACAGCACTTTCTCAAGAACTTCTGTCAGCATTTACCTTTTTTGTTGTTGTGACAGTCTACGTTGTCATAGATTCATATTTAAGTTTTCTTGCACCTGGTGCAGCTTCAATGTGATGGTGACGTTGTAAAGTGCAAATTCTGCATTTTATATATTTTTTATAAGAATGGAGATCATTAGAATGACTAGACTTTTTTTTTCTGGGCTGGTTTCAGTGTAATGTGGGTAAGCATGTCAGTTATTTCCACTGCAGAAACAAATAAACAAAAAGGAAAAATATGCATGAAACAACTATATATATATAAGAGATCAAGATGCCAAAGACTACTACAAACGTAATAGTATCCCATAACACAAACACACAGATGCACAGACAATTATACAAATAAACAGTTCAATCAATGAATTCATCAACAATCAATAACAAAAAAAGGCAAATAATGCAACAATCACAATTTTTCACAGTGCAACAGAACCAGTTTTACTTGTTGCAATACTGACATGCTAATCATTTATAGTTAAATGTGCTTTAATCTAACTTTCGGAACCAATTTCCTACAATGTACACCGCACTAAATCTGTTATAAACGTGAATGTGCGTTGTAGATATTCCCAACACAATGTGAGGATGTTTAGTATCATCTGTAATGAAGTTTGAAGAAACTGTGTCTTAGCAATCTTTAGGGACAAAGTCATCGTCAGAACTGTCTTCTCTAGGCGGTGTACTCTTCCGTCTTGCCAACATCTAAAAGCTCTATGATGTTGAAGTGGCAGATGCTGTCTGCCCCAGGACGAGAGCTAGTCCTTCATGCTTTATACAAACTGCTTTCTCTTGTCTTATACTGTTTGTCATTTGATAGGCAAAACCGGTTTCAAATGAAAGTTGTCTTTGAAAAAACAAAAACAAAAACAAAAAACCCAACAACAACAAAGAAAAACAAACAAACAAACAAACAAAAAACATGGCTCCGTTTTCATGTCTGTTTGTCTGTTGATACTTATTCTCTCTCTGTATCTCTCTCTGTGTCTATGTCTTTCTCTCTGTCTGTCTGTCTGTCTGCCAGTCTGTCTGTTTCTCTCTGTCTCTCTGTATGTCTCTCTCTCTCTCTCTGTATGTGTGCGCGCGCGTGCCCACGTGTGTGTGTGTGTATTGTGTGTGTGTGTATGTATTACTGGGATTGCAGATTAAATGGTAGCAGTCTTTCTTACTATCAGCTCCTTGATAGAACTGACCTATCTGTATGGAGGTAACTGTGCTATTTCAGCTCTGTCATTTGATATCTTTTTTATTACAACATTTCATTTGTTGCTGTTCCATTGAGCTATATTATTACATTACTTATCATTTTATCATTTTCATTCTTTTACTTTCTCTCCTTTCTTCTTTTTTACTTTTTTTTAAAAGATTTTTATAATTTCAAATTATTTTTCGCTATACTGATAAACTCGAAATCTGTTTTTGCCAAAGACTTAAAACGGCATTTTTCTTTTTGTTTCTATACCGTTGTTCTATCAAGATGGTTGACCTATTAGTCTCTAAGCGTGTCTTGTATTCTTCTGCATTTTTACATGCTTTTGACTAGTTTGAGATGATGTCTGAGTCTGGACCACGTTACAAAAATACATAAGCAACATATATAAATAACAAACTGGCTATTGTTTACTTGTTCGTTTATTTACTATGACCTATGACTATGATGTGACCTGTATGGATCATCATGTGGAATGCATGACCAATGATGGAGACGTACTTTCTTCCACAGGCGCTGTTTTACTCTGTTCAAATGTGATTTGTGATTTATTTCTATATCAAACTAATTATTCATCTGTATATTTTTGTTGTACGTTATGATTAGACTTAGGAATCTGACCTTGATTCTAAGACTCTACTAGCTGATGCAGTCAACCAGCTAATAAAATGGGTTTTTAACTTCGACCTGCCTCCCTGCGCCCAATCCTAAACAATGTCTCGTCCTAAATTAAGTGTCTGCGTTGGAGAGCTCCCTATTCTTGATCATTTAAAAAAAATGTCCTCACTATGTTCCAGTTTAATCCAGTCAACACTGCAAGGACACAAACTTGTTTTTGGTCAAGGAAAGGTCACGTGTCTGACAAGCTGGAGACTGATTGGCTTAGCGATTGTAGGTCTGATCACGTGGCTCACAATTTGCAGACTTTGATTGGCTCAGGGAATGTCTGTGTGGGCTTTCGGCGACAAGTTAACAATGGGGCGGCATTTCTTTGGTGTAATCCCGTTTTAAAGATGTGGATTTAGTTTGACAAGACTTTTCCTTTTATTTGGATTTACGGGCAAGTTTGCTGGACAGATAAACTAGGAAAAATAGGCATGCAAGCACTCAAGCATGTACCCATTCACCAGCCAAACTACACAAATGCACACACACACGCACTATGTGTCTCTCAAAACTCACAGACACACACACTCACACACACACAAATACACACACGTACATGCTCACACGCACGCACTCACGTGCACACACGCACACAGACACAGACACACACAGACACAGACACACACAGACAAGACACAGACACACACACACACACACACACACACACACACACACACACACACACACACACACACACACACACACACACACACATTCCTTTCCCAGTGAAGTAACCCATTAAATTTGGATAATGTATTTAAATGCTCCAAGATATGGACATTATTACTGTTTTCGTTTTTGAGAAATGACATCAAATAAAGCAGTGCAAACATTACACAAAATTGGTACATTTAGAGCTCTCTTAGAAATTCTATACAACTTCAACGAAAAGGACATTTTAATCAAAACACAAGCCTTTGATGCGAATGAAACTAAAAACAAACAAACAATTCTTCTATTAACACAAGACAAATTAGTTCACATATGCCCAATCCACTGTTAAGAATTGGAATCAGTCTCTTCTTGAAAGCCTTTCATCATAAAATCCAGTAAATGAACAAGGAAACAACCAATAACAAAATAAAGAACGAAAGCAAGCTAAGCAAAAAAAGAAAGTAAGCAAAGAAAGAAAGAAAGAAAGAAATAAACAAACAAACAAACATGCAAAAAGAAGAAACAAACAAACAAGCAAAGAAAGAAAGAAACAAAAAATAATCAAACAAATAAACACAACATAACAATCGAAAGCAAACAAAACAAAGAAAGAAAGAATTAATGATAAAAAAAAGAAAAAAGAAATAAAATAAAACAAAAAAACAAACAAACACAATAACCGAAATCAAACAAAAGAAAGAAAGAAACAAACAACCCAAAAAACAAACTGGCCCTTTTATATATGAAAAGACTCCACTCAGAGGTGTAAACTTAACAATTCTTTTTCTTCTTCTACACACACACACACACACACACACACACACACACACACACACACACACACACACACACACACACGCACACACACACACACACACACACACACACACACACACACCAGATGCACACACACACATACACACACACATGCACACACATATTCACCAGATTCCCCCAGATCTGTCGGTTGTGTGCCAAAGCCCGGTTCTCTGTAAATGGTTTAGTTGTCCAATCCACAAAGATATTAGTCCATCGTTTTGATCTGTCTTCCAATCTGTTCCCCCCCCCCCCCTCCAACACTTCCTTGGAGGAACCGGAAAAAAGCAACAACAAACAAACAGAAACAGCATCAGAACACATATTTAATACAACAAAAGAAGAAAGACTGATTTAGCAAGATCATTGGATCTTTTCATGTGGTCTTACCAAGTTGGTTTTAATTTCTGAGCTGATCAGCAGATATTCATATGGTCCAACATGCTGCGTGATGGTTTAACGCACTTGTTCATTGGTGATATGATCAGTGTACTTGATGTCCAATATCTTGCGATAATAGCTCATTTCTGTAATTCGAATTTGTCTTTCTAAATCTGCTGCGAGGGTCCAACTCTTATACATGCAAGTGAAATGTGGAACAGTTTCTAATTTCAGTCCACTAACAGTTATATCATAATGATAGTGGTGTTGTGGCTGGTCATCAGCTTGGTCTCCTCGGTACTGATTTCCTAGTCATGTTTTGTGGATGTTTCAACTTGTCATAGTTCTTACTCATTGCCTGCCAGGCCACTAATGTTAACTAACAAGACACAAATGTTTTTATGATGGGTCTTCCTCAAATGCTGGCTGTGCTGACATGATCTTCAAGTGCATCAGTCAGGATGGGAGACAGAATATGTTGAAAAGCATGTTAGACAGAAGTTAACCTTGACGAGCTCAGCCCGAAGTACGGGGCCACTTTCCAGTAACATCCTGTATAAAAACCTCATTGGATGCATTGGAGTTTAGTTTGGTTAGAGGGTTAAAAGATAACTTTGATAGCACTTCTGCCTTTGTCGAATCTGGCCTGTACTTCAGCAAACACGCACTCACTGTTTGCTGCTGTAATCTATATAGAATTGATTTGAGTATCACATTTTTGGCATGACTGATCAAAGTGATAGTGCGGTAGGTCTGGCAGTTTTAGAGATTTCGTTTTTGGGAAGGGACATAATTAATGATTGGGTCCGTGGCCAGGTAGGCCACTCACCTGTGTGCCAGAGTATGTTGCAGATGACAGTTAGGATATCAATTACTACCTCTCCGCCATGTTTCAAGAATTCTGCAGGGATGTTGGCAATGCCTTTAACATGACCTCATTTCAGACTTCATAGCTGCTACAACTTCCCCACAGGATATTGGGAATTCATCTTCATTTGATGAATCTTGTGCTGTTAGCATGATTAGTTAGTTTGAGTACGATTGAAGATTTTAATACTGTATCTTTTCCTAGAGATTTTATAATCCTTTTCATTCAAATGTTAAACAAACTTGCTTCTGTTGTTTTGTCCGAATAATTCATTTCTTTACATCTTTTTTCGTCATTTATCAGCCATACATCTAAGAATTTAGATCCTTTAGGCTTCCAGTAAATATTCAGATGCAGCATGTATCTAATAACTGACACCTTTGTTTTCGTTTAAAAAAAGTGTCCATGTTTTATCAGCATTCATAACAAGCCCTGGGATGCTTCCAAAGTTTAAAACGAGGTTATGAATTTCTGAAAAGACAGTTTATCTTTGTTATTCATCAGCTGAGCGTCATCTACAAAGCGCGGTATTTTGCGTTCTTTGCTATTATTACAATGCATTTTCCATCTCTTTTGCCATGCACCCCCTTCAGGATAAAACACTAGTAATATGACATGACCTCATTTCATTGCAGAATTCATATACTACCCCAACGACATCATATTTACCTCCCCATCTTCCCACCATAAATATTCTATGATTTTGTATCAGTCATTTTCTTTTACAGGCCGAGGTAGCAGGAACGTTTTTTCTTAATTTTTGTATTTGTTGTTTGATGCTTGTTCTTTTTTGTCATATGTTTACGCGTGACAAAGGGCAGACAACCAAAATGTTGCTCCTGTCTTGTCTCGTTATATCAAACACGCTTTTGATTTTTATTTCATTTTTTTCTGGTTCCTAATAAAAAGCTTTCGTCCTTTCTTCCGCTCTGTCAATATGGGATTTCCTGATTATGGGATTTCCTGCTTCGGCTGTTGATCGAGACAAGCAGACTCATAATGGTTTTTGTTTGTTTGTTTGCTCGATCGTTTTGTTTGTTTATACCGGTCAGCCTTTTGGGGTTTTTGTTTTGTTTGCTTATATCAATCTGCTGTTCTTTTAAATCAGTGCTGTGTAGCTAAAGGACATGGATGAATGCAGAGGTTTGTGGGTCGTGAAGGTTTGTTTTAAGAAGTGATTGTTCGCGTGAATGAGGACTACTTTCTGTCAGATGCTGACGCACTTTAGTTGACACCAGTTTCATTTTGGTTTTATACAATTTCTTTTGCTTTGTACTTCAGACGTTCAGCTTATGTCCCTTCCCTTAAATTGTTCTCTTGATATTTCTTTTGCAAATGTTATCTGCATTTGTGTGTGTGTGTGTGTGTGTGTGTGTGTGTGTGTGTGTGTGTGTGTGTGTGTGTGTGTGTGTGTGTGTGTGTGTGTGTGTGTGTGTGTGTGTGTGGTGTGTGTGTGTGGTGTCGTGCGTGTATGATATAGAGAAAGTGATGAATTTGATGCTTTCGAACTATTTTTCCTTCCCAGATTAATTGCATAACCTACGAAATATGGAAGTACATATCTTACAACCATTTCTGTTTTTAATGCGTGTTTAACATTGTATGTCTTATACT
>CM060306.1:61051124-61053624 GCA_030674185.1 Monoplex corrugatus | reverse complement strand
CTACATTACGTACTATTCTTTAAGAGGACATCTATAATGTGCAAATAGCCTTTCAGGTGGGGCATGCTGACTGGAAATAACTGAGTTCTTATAACTGTTGTTTTCGAAGATAAAACATCTGCAAATGAAACTTGTCGCCTGTAGACAGTTTGATCGGCCTGTTAAATGTTCTCCCACGCCCGCTTTAGAATGTTTATGAATAATTCTTGCATAGCTGTATTGTCTAAATACATTTGAATTCACTGTGCATTATGTATAAACATACTCTTTAGTAGCGCACGGAGAATTTACATGTAGGCTAGCTGACCACATTGGTATGACTTACAGAATCTTTAACGTGCATATCTGATATTTTGCCTGCATATACATAGTATGGTGCTGGCAGGTCTGCACACATGTTGACCAGGGAAATGGGAAAAGTCCCATCTTTTACCCAGGAAGTGGAAGTATCCAGACCTATCAAACCCAGGACTTCCGATTGAAAATCCGACGATGTTTATTCACTGGATCGCCTCGCTCATTTACGATGGTGGCTGAATGATACAAGAAGTTACCCTTAAGAAACGCACTGTCGTCACTTTCCCTGCACAGAAACTTTCCAGGTCAAATGAGGTGGGCAGACAATTAAAAAAAATCCCAATGAGATGAGGCAGAAAGAGGAGATGGAAGAGAAGAAGAGGATGGTCAACAAGAACTAGTGTTTTTTCTGATAAGGGGCAATACAGTCTTACAAGGATAAGGGCTAGTGCAATTTTACAAGGCATTTGTCTTGGTAATGTTACACACACAACATACACACACACCACACACACATACACACACACACATACATACACACACACATACATACACACACACATACACACACACATACACCACACACACACACACACACACACACACACACAACACACACACACATACACACACACACATACACACATACACACAACAGATACATACACACACACATACACACCACACACACACAACCCCACACACACACACACAGACACACACACACACACACACACACACACACACACACACAGAGAATAACACACATGCACACCCATACACACATGAACACATACTCAATAACTTCATCAACAAATAGGCTAAGATGGCATTGAGATTTGTACGAAAATAAAATATTTCACCTTATGAAATTTAGCCGGCCTGCTGGTGTTGTTGTTTCCTTTTCTTTTTGTTTGCCACAGTCGTGTTCGTTTTCCTCGGGTCCTAACTATCTACTATAGCAGATCCACCAGTCCTTCCACAAATTATGCATTGCTTCATCCCATTGTAGGGTTCCCATTCCAATATGCGTCTCTCGGAATTTGCTCACGGATTCATAAGGAGAAAGAAGGATAGGTAACATTAGCGGTTCTTTCAACTTCCAATGTTAAGCTGGAAGATCTGGTATCATTTGCACCGTACCGCTCCTTGTGTGCGTAAGAAAAGGTAAAATTTGTCCCTCACCATTATCAAGAATGTAGATAAATGAGGTGGTAGAGATTTCAATTTATTTATTTTCTGGGACGGCAATGTGAGAGTGATGCCCTTTTCCACTCCCTTGCTATTCTCCCTTACTGCCTAATTATTTACAGCTGGTGATTTGGAGGCTGCAGCGATTTTGTTCTCAAGCCGGACATGCTGTCAAGTTGGAATTAAGGTTCAGATGCCTCTTCATTCTCTTGCAACCTCTCACCATGACATTGTGGAAAAAAGCAATCAGCTAGAAAAGCTTCTGAGTGCAATCAAACTTGTGCAGCATCTCTCACAGGCCCTTCCGGTCAACATTGTCAAATGTTTTGTCAGATCTACAAACTACATGTCGAGCTTCTCGTTTTGCTCATGACACCTCTCTTGCAGCTGGTTGCCAACATCATGTCATGGTTTTGCTTCCACCACGAAAGCTTCTACGTGACCCAGGAATGTTGGTTTGATTACATGGATGATTTGTGGGGTGTTTGTCAAGGGCCTTCCACACAATGCACAAGAATGATAAAAAAAAAAATGAAGATTGACAAATGTGGTGTTATCGGCCTTCCCTTGTACACGTGGATGGTCACAGCACCTTTAAAGTCTTGAAGCATTTTTTTTTCAGCGATATAGACTGGTACATGATTGTCACCTTCTCCAGGACTACCTCGCCCCTGTTCCTGTAGAAATCTGACGGATCGTCAGGTGTTTATGTCTTCTCCAGCATTGTATGATTCAAGGCTTTGGCAATCTCGGCGCTGGAACTTGGTTCTGCCAGAGATTCCTTTACTGGCAGTTGGGGAAGCGTTGCAATGGCATCCTTTGATATTGTCGACTCCTTCTATAGCAGTGTATAAAGCGGCCAGGCCAGGTTGATGAGATGTCAGCTTTCTGTGTCAGTAGCATGGACTGGCAGGAAGTACGGGTGGACGTTGACCTAACAGTCCTTGGTCCATACTCTGTATGCAGGCCACCCTGGAATGATTTCATGTCGTTGACATCCGCTCCGTTCAGT
>CM060306.1:61028624-61043624 GCA_030674185.1 Monoplex corrugatus | reverse complement strand
TTTGTAGTTACATCAGAATAATTCTCGTAATAAAGCTTCGGACAGCGTACACACACACACACACACACACACACACACACACACACACACACACACTCACACACACACACACAACATATATATATATATATATATACACGCATATGCATGTATGTATGCACACATGTGCGTGTGTGTGTGTGTGTGTGTGTGCGCGGCGCGCGCGGTGTGTGTGTGTGGTGTACCACCAGCTGCAAAAAAATTTCCAGTCAAGTTTTAATACTGTCAAAAGGAAAAACAGAACTAGATTTACATTCACCTAAACTTCAAAAATTATGCCAAGATATATGTGTTGCAAGAGAGAATTTAACAACCTAAATTTGTCGAAATGAGGTCTTCCATCTCATCAGAGAAAACAAACAACAACAAAAAAACTCTGATTTAAATCTCAAGCTTTTCTGAAATGTTGGCGGTCTTACTTCACTTCAAACGGTACAATGAATGCTCAACTGAACATCACTTTGTGATTCACTCCTGTCCGGTCTTCCTGCCTCCACCATTCACATCCTACAGCGCATTCAAAACAATGCTGCACGCCTTGTACTCAAAAAGAAAAAAGCTGACCACATATCTCCTCTCCTGGCACAACTTCACTGGCTCCCTGTATCAAAGCGCATACAGTACAAACTAGACACCATGTGCTACAAAAGCCTCAATAACGCAGCCCCCGATTACCTGTCAAGCCTACTTGAGATCTATATTCCCTCACGTACCCTCCGCTCTGCCTCCGATCCTCTGACTTTTCGCTTTCCACGCACTAAGTTCAACACCTATGGTCCACGAGCCTTCTCTGTTTCTGGTCCGCTCTCCTGGAACAAACTTCCTCCCTCAGTCCGTCAGCAACCTACTTTTGTCTCCTTCAAGTCCGCTCTCAAAACTCACTTTTTCTCCTCTGCATAAAATCCTGACCTCACTCAATCCCCTCTGCAGCCTGTCTCCACTCGGAGGGGAATGACATTGTAATATATAATTGTATATAATATGCTCTCTATAATTTTCCATTGCTTTTATTCTTTCTCCCCATTTATAGCCATGTGCGCGTGTGTGTGTGTGTGTGCGCGCGCGCGCGGTGTGTGTCTGTGTGTGCGCGTGCGTGCGTGTGTGTGCGTGCGTGCGTGTGTGTGTGTTTGTTTCAGCGCTTAGATTTGATTTTATCAAGATTTTGCGCTATATAAATATTGTAATTATTATATTATTATTATTCGTCGTCTCGTTTCGAAATGAAGACTCATGACAGCCGCCATGTTTGTATACCCATAATCATTTGTTATGTCACACACGGTCAAAGAAAACAAATTTTTTAAGTGAACATGGAATCTATTCATTCTAAATCTGAGTAACCGCTTTTCTTTACAGAAAAAAAGGTGTTTGAACACCGTAATACAAATCTTTTCCTTTCATTGTCAGTTGTTACAAAACAATTTTTATCGGAAGTGGAAACTGCTCAAAATTTACTCTTTTGTTGTATTGTGGCATATTTTCTTCGGCGCTGAATCCAATTTGTTGCCCACCAATAGACTCATTCTGAAAAAAGAAAAGTTGATATTACTATAAAAAGCAACTTTCGTTCTTAATTGTATACAGATAGAGGATTCGTTGAATTTTCGACAATTTTTGTTTCAGACGATGTAATCATATAGATATCTGTTATCTACAATATCAGTCACTGTGACCTTGAATAAGCTTCACATAGAACAAAATTTGACGAGGTCCACAATAGACTGTCACAACTGTGAAAACAGGATTGAAAAACTGTCAGAAGCATCTGGAAAAAGTGCTGTTTATACGTCTGTAGTAGTAACCGAAATGTGCATGTCTTTGCTCTAAAACAATGTGTTAATGTCATCATCATCATCATTATCAGGTGCCTTGCCGTATGGCGTTGGTGATTATGGACTTCCATCTGTCTCTGTCTCTTGCTGCCTCAAGCATCTCTTCCACCCACCTTATCTTCAGCCACTCTGCAAGTCGACTTGTATCTTCTCCCTGGGTCTACCCGGTGCTCTCTTTCCCTCCAGCTTTCCCGTTGTGACCAGGTGTTCCAATTCCCCTTTCCTCATAAAATGGCCTATGAATGTTGCCTGTCTTTTCCTAATCTTCCTTGTGAATGATCTACTTGTGTCTGCCTCCATCAAGACTGTCTCGTTTGTTTTCTTTGCTGTCCATGGAACTCTCAACATCCTTCTTAGAAACCTCATCTCGGCTGCCTCAAACATTTTTTTCAAAATGATTTTATTCAAAACACATTTTCTCTTCTGCTGTTTTATTGTCATATGCTGAGGCATTATCCTTAAAACTGTCCATGCTTTTGACAAATAATACAGACAAAAAATTATAAAAAGAAAAATGAAATGATAATAAATGTCACTCGTGTTACCAATTTTTTTTTTATTTTGAAAGAATAAGTACACAATTTAAAAACTGTGTTAAAATGAAGAAATGCAAGATGTTTTTCTTGAATAAAGGAAATAAACAATAAGATGTGGATAATAAAAGGAAATATTAAGGTGGAAGAATGTCATATCTAAAAAAAAAAAACGTTTTCTGATAATATTCAAAACAATAAACATTATGAAAATCACCAAGTAAAGTTGTCATGTTTTTTTTCTTTTGTAAATAAATACATACTAAATAATGCAATTTATTTATATTGTGGAAAAGTTAAAAAACTTTTTTGAAAAAACAGAAAACCTGTGGGTAACACGAGTGATAAATGGTAACACGGGTGACAGCAGGTAACACTAGTGACCCAGTGATTAATACAAGTGATAGACTTCAAGCTGCAGTGCTAAAATAACAAACTTGATCAAAGGCTAACAGTTTGAAAACTTCACATGCATACTTTGCATAACCAGGGTGTGTAATAAAGGGATGAAATAACTAGAAATGAACTGACTCATCAAATTCAGGGTAACACGAGTGACACATCGTGCCACTAGAATCAAACAACCATGGAAATGAATGCTTTATGCAATCTAACAATCAACAAAGATATTAAAATAGGACTGAAAGCTTTTCAACATAATTACACAGCAAATGATATCACTTAGTGTTTCTGTCTTGTATTTCAAGTGAAGATTGCACATCAAATCGGTCAAAATTCTTTTCTGCTTCTTCATCTTTCCCCTCGTGATTGTACTTTTTTTGCCTGAAGTTTGTTTAGATACATCATCTCTTTCAAAAAACTTGTGAACAGAATTTTTCAGCCTGCTTGAGAGAGAACCCTTCTTCTTCTTGTAATTGTATGACCAACAACCAAACTGTGATCTTGCAAGGCCCCTGAAATGGTATTTTCGTAAGATGTTTCCAGCAACCAGATCGTTTACAGATTTTTTACGATTTCTGTAATTCTTCTTTATTTGATCCACCAAACAAAAATGAAACTCTAGTGTTTTACGTACAGCCTTTCTGCTATCACATTTTGTGTTCCAGTTCTTCAAAAGGTTTTTCGTTTTGGATCTTGGTGTATTTTCAGACTTTTGCTCTAATCGCTGCAGACGTTTCTGGTACATTTTTTTTTTCTTTTGCTCATTCAACTGCTCTTCCAGAATAATCAGTTTTCTTTTCAGCTCATTAAATTTTTTTCTTCTTCCTCGATTTTGCTGCTGTTGACGTGCGCGCTGTGGCAACTGGGCTTCAGGGGTCCCTTCTGGGGTAGATGGGGGAGTTTCCTGTCGCATTTTCTTCATTTTTGTTCTGTGCTCTTGCTGTCGTTTCTTCCATTGTTTCTTTTCCAGCCTGTGTTCTCTGGGTGTCATATCATTGGCTAGTTTCTTTTTCCCCTGGGTTTTGTCCGACTTATACTTTTTCTTCTGATAATCAAGCCATCTCTGACGCCTTTCAGGATCTGCATCTCTTTTTTGTCTGTAACGCCGTTGTTTTTGTGCAGCTGATAAAGCCATTGTTCATTTTCTGACAAGACGACTTTCTGAAACAAAGAGACATAGGAATTTTCCATTAGGTATACAACTACATATTTTACCCAGGTATATTGATCAGTTAATTCTAATACAACTGGAATATAAATGATCTGGCCATCAATAAGGTCTTTACTTTCGCTTATCAAATCCAAACCATCACTTGATTTGACATACCGTGCATAGCTCCTGAAAGAAGAGTCTGACAAAATTGAACTATTTACAAACATTGTAGGTTTCTAATAATAGATATTGATGGTACAAGAGAGAGAGACAGAGAGAAAAACGCACAGAGAAAGAGAGGTCACTCGTGTTACCTTTATGTCTCTCGTGTTACTATAATCATGGTAACACGAGTGACGGTAACACTAGTGACAAAAATATGTTAAAAAAAACAATAAGCACTCCCCATACTTGAGTTTGAGATGAGTTCCTGTGCTACATGATATTGATTCACAAATAAAACGATATTATCATCACAAGTTGATTCTTTCCCCAATTTTACATCAAAAAAAGTGGTAACACTAGTGATCATATTAAAAAAAACGCCCCTTACCTCTGAAGACTGGCAGGCGTCCAGTTCACATGTGAGACTTGAGAGCAGAATTTGCTACGTACTATGGAGGGAAGCAGAAAGGAAGGTTACTCTCAGCAATGTTTCAGTGCCAGAAACCAGGGAGGAATCATTATCTTCTTCTGGTTTTATTGAATAGTAACACGAGTGACAAAAAAGTGAAGACAAGCAATTGTGGTGTCATTTATTTACGTTTGCTCGGTAATGAGTGATTACATGAACTGAAAATGTTAGCAATTTAAATGGTATTGACTTCTTTAAACAAAGTGTTATTTTTAAATTGATCTGCAATTTTTTCCTCACGTTTGACAGCATTGTGAAAATTAACATGTTATTGAGAGACGGCCACCCCTGTGCTGCCTTTTTGCTGACATGGAAAAAATTCAAAGGGAAATTTATCAGATATTATAGTAGCTGAGTAAATCCATGTTGATTGTTTTTTACATTAAACCCATTTTCTGGCAGAGCAGGCCAATATATATGGCCACACATTTTTTTGAGTGTCAGAGACAAAAAGTTTGGTATTTTTTTAAAATGACCCTTATATCGTTTTTTATTCTCATCGCAGCTGATTGTTCCCAGTGCATATTTCTGATTATTCGTAGATCTTCTCAATCAATATTGAGTCTTTCTAGTTGGTTGGTCAGTTCTTCATGTCTTACCCGATCGTAAGCCTTGGTATAGTCAACAAAGCATAAATATAAATCCTTGTTCATCTCGATTGATCTCTCTAGGATAATTCTTAGGATGTATATGGCATTAATAGTTCCTTTCCCTTCCACAAATCCACACTGCTCATCTAATATTTCTCTTTTGATTCTATTCCTTGTCCTCATCATGATTATACTTCTAATAGGATCTTGGTTACATGACTCATCAAACTGATTGTGCGATGGAGTTCGCATTCTATAGCCCCTGTCTTCTTTAGAAGTGCAATGAAAATTGATTTTGACATATCTTTGGGGATTTTTCCAGTGTCGAAAATTTCATTTAGGAGGACTTATTTTTTCTATACCGAATACCTCCAGGGCTTCAATCATTTCTGTGATAATGTTGTCTGGTCCTGGGGCTTTTCCTGGTTTCATCTTTTTCAATGCTGCTCTACCTTCATCTTTCATTATGGGTGGTCCTTCAAAGTTCTTTCTTATAATGTGTTCTACATTTCTGTCATCTTCAAAAAGGTCTTTAATGTATTCTCCCCATCTGTCTAATATTTTGTCTTTTTCCATGAGAAGCGTACCATCTTTCGATTTTAAGCAACCAGTTGATGTGCATGTATTTTTCCTGTGGACAATTTCTTCAATTCGTCTGTACATACCCTGAGGATCCGTTTTGTGTTGGTCTTCTATTTCTTTGGATTTTGTTTTCAGCCAAGCTTCCTTAGCTTCATGGCACCTATTCCTGATTTCTTTGTTTATCTTCCTGTATATCTCCTCGTTTCATTTTGCCCTCCTCCTTTCCTCCATCAAACCCGAAACTTCATTAGTCATCCAGCTCTTTTTTGCTTTTCTATTTGCCTTAGGGATTTCTTCACAAGCTTCATTTATCGAATTTCTCAACTTTGTCCACTGTTCTTCACTGTCACCAACGTCTTCCAAAGCACTGAATTTGTTTTGAACATGTACATTAATTTTTTGACGTATCACTTCATCTGTCTTTTAGAGTCTAAGATCTAGTTTGATGTTGCTTTTGGTCTTGTTTCCTTTTCTGTAATTATAATAATAATAATAATTAATAATAATTACAATATTTATATAGCGCAAAATCTTGATAAAATCAAATCTAAGCGCTGAAGCAGACACACACGCAAGCACGCACGCACGCACGCACGCACACACACGCACGCACACACACACACACACACATACACACACACACACGCATGGCTATAAATGGGGAGAAAGAATAAAAGCAATAAAAGCAAGAATAAAACCAATGGAAAATTATAGAGAGCATAGCATATACAATTATATATTATAACCATGTGATTCCTCCGAGCGGAGACAGGCTAAATCTTCCCACTACAGGATTGTGGTCACTGTTGCAGTCTTGCGCCTGGTAGTGTTTTTGCTGACAGTAAAGAATTTCTAAATCTTTTATTAATCAGGATGTAGTCAATCTGATTTTTTGTATTATCTCCTGGACTCATGAAAGTCCATTTTCTTTTATTAGGTTGCTCAAACCAGGTGTTTCCTACTATGAACTCATTCATGTGTGCCCATTCTACAAGTTTCCCTCCCCTTTCACTTTGTGTACCAAGGCCACGAGGTCCAACTATATCCTCTACCCTACCCTTTCCCACTTTAGCATTAAAATATCCCACTATTAATGTAACTTCTTCCCCGTATCCCTTAACTGCTTTTGATTTGTCCCTGTCCATTACAATGCCTATTCCTCTTTCAGGTGAGTTTCCACCAAAGTATATCATTGTATACTCTCCGGATGTTATCATGCCTGCCCCCTTCCGTCTCACTTCCTAGTCTTAAAATACTAATGTTAAACCTTTCCATCTCCATTTTGACATTGTCTAATTTGCCTTTTTGTTAATGTCAATATATAAAATGGCAAATGATTTAGTATATGAGAACTTGGGAGGTTTCCAAACTGCATAAAAGATACGGGCGAGACTAATTCAAATGTTCTGTCACTTGTTTAGAAGTCCTCTTGCTGTGCAGTAGAACCACACGAGTTTGATGGTGAGCCAGGCGAACATTCGTCAGATGTTCTGACAGAACTAGACTGTTGGTGGACTTGTTTAGACAGAGAAAGTAGATGTTTCTACGTCTAAGTGTTTACACCCTTTTTGACGTAGATGGAGCCGTTTTTGTTGATCATTAAAGATTCATCGTTCAGCACATCTGTTGGACAGTGTGCTGTTGTTGCTGATGCTGTGGGTGACTGGAGTCTACTTCTATGGGATACATGTATCATAGTATTGGGCAATAGTTTGTGACAGTCTTGTAGTGTGTGGGTGTTAGTGTTGTATTGTGGTTGTCATTGTTGGGTCGTCAGTCATGCAGTTACTATGTTTCGCTCGTGTAGCTTAGTTAGTTTTGTTAAGTGTGTGTTTATGTCCTACTATGGTTATCAATGCTCTCTGTCGTCAGTTATAGTGTTGTTATTGTTTTCCTTTTTTTATGTCGTGTAATTTTATGTCATATTATGCCTCAGAATCGTTATGCTTTTCGTTTCATTGTGCAGTTTTGTAAGTCTGGTTGTGTGGGTGTTTATGTCGTATTGTAGTTGTCAGTGGTCTGTGTCGTCAGTTGTTGACTGTGTTCTGCTTTCTATTTCATTTGTTTAAACGCCTGTAGGAAAACATGCTTACTCATTGAAAGAATGTTTTTAAACAATCACGATGAATTTCTGATGCACGTACATACAAAGAACATAACGCAGTGACTTAAAATGACACATAAAGAGCCACATACTGAAAGAAAATTTTAGATAAGTCACTCACGAAACATCTTTGTTTTACACTTTTATCAAACTTGGCGTGTTCAATTTTCCAGGAATTGAGTTTTTGTTTCTGTTATAGAAACATTTCTATGTAAGATAAGCTTCATTTAAAAACAGCGCGGTATGACCCATGGTTAGATCACAATGGCCGATTCACTGCCTAAATCGCCAACTATGATATTTTTCTTCACAAATTTTCCTTTTTCATTATAATTATTTAAGTTCTACTTCATTGGCGTAGATATGACACATTGTACGGATGCCTAAACATACACAAATACTTGGCGTTTTTAATAGGAGTGCTATTTTAAGAGTCTCAGCTGCAATGACATTTCCAATAAGGAATGTGTGTGTGTGTGTGTGTGTGTGTGTGTGTGTGTATGTGTGTGTGTGTGTGTGTGTGTGTGGTGTGTGTGTGTGTGTGTGTGTGTTTGTGTGTCTTGTGTGCGTGTTAGAAACGAACATTTGTTATTTTTTTTGTAAAGAATGGAGTTATGGTATGGCTTGGCTATCTTTTTGTTTTGTATTGTTTATTCTTCTGTTTTAGCATGTGAAACGTTTGGTTTGCAAAGCTTGACTTCATGAAAACGCTGTTCACTGCTCCTTTTACCCGTGAAATCTCGGACCCAGCCAATATCGCTCTCTGCACTTTCACTCCACACAGTTTTTTGCTACGTCACTCAGTGCGCTGAAACTGGCCGCCGTGCCGTCACCGCCAGCTCAGACATCGAGGAAGGCAGCAGTCCAATTCGCTGGTGCGCAGGCGCCAACCGTGATGAATGCCGGGAGGTAGGAGCTGAGAGTTTGGTGAAAAGTAAGGGAGAGAAGCTGACAAAGGGAAAGTATCCGTGAAAGGGGGACGTGATCCTGGCCAGACTCCTAGCAGATCGACAGCGCTTTTATTAGTTTTCGGTCAAGGTAGGGCGATGTGCCAGCGATTTGCAGGTTTTTCTGTTCGCCCCTCCCCCCTTTTTTTTTTGTCCTTTCATTTTTCTTCTTCTTTTTTTTTTTTGAAAACATCTTGTAAAGAATTTGCTTCCAAACACCAAGTTGACGGTGATATGCTAGCTGTTTAAAGTTCGTTTCTGTTTTCTGTATTTTCTTTACTTTTCTAACTTATAATAAATGTAAACATTTTTATACTAAACTCAGTGCAAGCATTCTCATATGATATTTCTAGTATGGTGTTTTGGTCCAGTGTTGGGCTTGATAAGAAATAGTTTGATTCCACACATTTGATACGGAACATAATGCCTTTGTACACTTAGCTCACATTCAACGGTAAACTGTATATGAAAATGGTTTGGTAATGTGCATATGATACGTTTTCTTCATCCCGGCAAGTTTCACAACTTAAACTTATGTAATGCAAGTTATTAATGGCGGACGTTTTGGACCTAACAATATGCTGTTACATGTTGAGCAGCATTATTATTGTGAACTTTAAATCCTCGTATGTTGGGCCTGTGGGTTTCTTACGTGGATCTGCATGCCAACTGCAATCCTTGTACATGTTCTTCTGAAATCTGTGCGTGCATTCCAGTGTAGACAATGCAGGTTTAATCGCACTGTCTGTTCGGCTATGCAGGTATGTATGCCTTAGTTTCTAACATTGTGTAATATGCATATTCAAGTGAAAACTATGCTGAACAGAAGACAAACGTATGAAAGTTAAAGAAGCTTGATGATAAACTTATGTTTATATCATATGTTTTAAATATGTTGGTTGGTTGTTATAGAAATCTGAAATGTTAATTTTGTTCTTTTTGTGATGAGTTCAGTTAGTGCTTCCTTACATTTACATTTCAGCTGAATGCGCTGAGCATGCAGCGCTTTAAGTTCTTTTAACGCGTTTCCGTGTAAGCGATACAACCGAGGAACAAACGAACAAATAGACAAACAAACAAATGAGCAAACGTACAGTCAAAAAAACGAAAAAAGCGAATGAATGAATGAACAATGAAACGAAGCAAGCAACCAATCATCTGCCCAACCCAGCAACAGCAAACCAACTGAACAACCCACCAATCATTTAACCAACTAACTGGTCTATTGTTGGCAACACTTACAAATACAAATACTACATGACAAACAAACAAACAAACAAACAAACAAACAAACAAACAAACAAAGAATGAAAGAAAGAAAGAAAGAAAGAAAAAAAGAAAGAAAAACCGAAAATTGTAACGATAGAATTCGGTGATTTCATTTAAGCGTAATGTTGCAGCCATTGTACAAATAACTTTCTGTTCTACCCATGTTTTAGTAATCGTTTTTATGTGCATGTACATGCCGCAAGTGCTTTGATCACATGACCTTGACATCACATGCGTAATGGCCAAAAACGTGAGATGCCAGTGCTAAATTCGTGCTACTTAACGACCAATGACCATATTTAACTTACTCAACATAGGTTATGTGAACATATAACGCTTTTAGCCGAGTGTTATTTCTGGCACTCGCGATGGAAAGTGGGGGAGTGGGGGGGGGGGGGGGAACCATGTCTGCAATTTTTGTTACGTGAAAACTATTTGTAGCAGTCAACAAGTCATTTGTGCACCCAACTTAGAAGCAACATATCGCAACTTTCACCACAATTTTTTCTGTTACATGTTGGTACTAGACCTTGAATGGTCTGGGTGCTAGTCTTTGGGATGAGATAACTGCTTGACCAAAGTCTCTGGTATAGCATAGGTTGATTCTCAGACATGTGCGAGAAAATCATCCTGGAAAGTGATTAATACACTCCTCCCTGTCTGTGCTTATATCTGTTTGTGTTTTGTTTGTTTTTCAAACTTTTGAGGTTATACATAAACGCCCTTAATATACTGAGATTCTGGTAAAAATACAATAAACGGAAGTAGTGCGAATAATCCATACGTATGTCTGTTTTGATAAAAAAAAATACAATCATGGTTATCAATACATATACACACGTGTACACAGACACTTATATTCATACAGGTTGTGGACACATGTATACCTGCTTTCCTTTCTACCTTCTTTCCAACTTATATATATTATAAGATAATCAATTTTCTCGTTGATCCTACAGATAAATAGATATACTGGTCGTTTATCGCAGGGTATGGGTCTTCATGTGGGATATGAGACCTGTCTTGGAGGCACATGTAGTTCCACAGGTGCTGCCTGGGAATGGGTCCTGTTGCTTTGGGGTTTGCTTCCGCCGGCCTCTCTTACATTAAATAACTGTTCAGTACTGTTCAAATGTGGCTGTGCCATGCGTGCACTGCCGCCGCCATCTTGCTGTTTTTTGCAATGTCTTCCCAATGATAAAGTTGATGGCACGGCTTATGAGATTGGTTTCCTGAGTTACCTGCATCGCTTTACTGGTCTTTCCTGCCACACTGTCATTGCTTCAGTTCTCCATACACATGAATGTCTTTGGGACGCAATTGTCTTCCATACAGACAATGTGTCCCGTACAACAAAGCGGGCATCTGATGAGTAGGAATCCTAAACATGATAAGTCACATTTCTTCAGAACCTGAAAGTTGGACACTCAATCTTACCACATGATGCTGCAGATCAACGTTTCGCGGAACTGCACCAGCTGTTAAATATCCTATCAGTGCATGTCTAGCAGCAGCACAGCAAGGCACTCAAGACTACCGCTCTGCACACAGCAATCTGTGTGGCGTGCCCAATACCATAATCTTGCCATAACCTCTCGGTCAATCTTCCAAACACAGAATTAGTCTTGGAGATGCGCAGCGTCAACTCAACACCAAGAAATCCACTACTGCTTACTGTATTATCCAAATAGTGGGATTTCTTTACAGTCTTGTCTCCTAATTGTTGATGACAGTCAGACGTGGTCAAGTGCTAGAAGCTTGACATGACGCTGGATGAAACATAGCTTGTATTGCTGAGGCTGATTGTTAGACTGAAGCCTTTGCAGGCAGCAGCAAATAACCTGGATGTCCTTGTGCGAGTGCAAAAATCGTGCACACTGTCATGTGGAGAGAGAAATTCCCGTATGACGGTTTTGAGTACTTTGGGTTTGGCTTGGAATTCCGCGATTTAAAGTTTTCCATCTGAATGGATATTGATGTACACCTCCCCACCAAAGTATGTGAATGCAACAGCTGCTCCTGCTGCAAATATGATGGAGAAGAGTGTGGGCGCTAGAACATATCCCTATTTCACTCCATTCTGCACTGGGAATGATTCGAATCCTCTCCATATTTTTGCACCCTTGAAAGCATGCCATGTGGAAGGAAGCAGTCAGTGAGAAATGCTTTGGTCAACTCTGCAAACTCCATGAGGATCTCCTGGTTTTGTTTGAGAATCATCTTTTTGAGCTATACTAAGGCGAACATTATGCCACTTGTGCATTTTCTGCCTCGACGGCCACACTGAGACCCAGGAATGAAGGGCTCGACTATATGGGTGATGACTTGTATCACAGCGACAAGACACATGACAAGAGGAAGCAAAAATAGATTCTGGCAACGACCTTCCCTGCAGTGCACAAAAGGGATATCCTGCGATGATTATCGCACAAGGACTTATCATCTGCTTCTTGTAAAAGCGGATGATCATATCATCTTTCCAGTCTTAAGGAACCTCGTCCTTCTGGCATATAGATTGATGTGAGCTTTTCTGGGTGCATCCCGTCCCCATTACTGTAGATATCTGCAGGAATAGTATGTCTTAGAGCTTCGGTGATATCACTGGAGGATAACTCTATCAAAGATTCCTTTACAGGAAATTTTAGGAGTGCTGTAGTGGCGTCTTCAGTTATTGATGGATCCCTAATCAGCAAAGTGTTAAATTCCTTAACTAAGTGTGAAAAGCTGTTAGCTTTCTCTGTTACCAGAATGGTATGGTCAGAAGTAAGCATCAGTGTTGAACTAGAAGCCTTTGGTCAATGCACTGTGGGTAGGTCATCATGATAAGACTTCATGTTATTTGGCATCAGCCGCAGCCTAGCGTCCTGCAGATTACGTCTCCAAGAATTGGATTTTCATCTGCCAAAGTTTTTTATTTGTTAAAACAGCTGCTTTGTTTGCTATTTTTGCTTCCTCTTGTCATGTGTCTTGTCGCTGTGTTACTCCCAGAGATAATGCTGCAGACAGATTCTTTGAATCATTTCTATTCTTTTTATACACTTTTTCTATGAAGTTCGATGTCGGATATTTTTCCAGGGGCTTCTCTTTGCTGTGTAGCAGATGGTCGATATATAGTTTCTGTGGAAGTTTTGCCCTGGCTGCCTCGGTTTTCCGAGTTAGCAGGATGTTCATCTGCTGCACAGTAGTCGGTGATCAGGCCAGCAGTCAGCCCCTGATATGTACGTTGATTTTGTCCTTCTGTCACACGCTGACATAATCTGCATGTACCACTGATTGGAGCGTCGGTGTATCCACGTGTTTTTAAACTTGTCCATTTGATGGCTGAAGTTGTTGGTGATAGTGAGCTCTTTCTGAAGATATTATCGCTGACAGCAACATCAGTCTATTTGAATTACACTTTTGTTGTGCCAAGCTGAGTTGCTCACTCCAGCGCGAGCGTTCCTTCATGAATTATGAGCTTTTGTTTGTGGATGACTGTAGCACTGAGACGACTGAGTCGTTCGTTCATAGAAGGCTTCTTTGACATTACCTTGGTGTGGAGGCAGACTAGCGGAGCAGTTCTATGAGCTGAGGATGCAAGGTTATTATGCAATCATTGATACTGCGGGGTAAGCTTTCCAGTATAGGTGCCAGCATGGTGGGTATGGCGAATCCGATTCCAGAGATTCTTTGATCATCTTCGGGTTTTCCAATACGGTACACGTTGTAACCTCCCCGAATTTCTTTCAGCCGGCTTTCATCCGCTAATCTGGTCTCATTCAGGGCAGCTGTGTCAATCATACAGCGAACCAGTGTCCTGGCGATCAACACTGTACGCCATTAACGCGTTCTGATCTGTCATCTTTGTTCTGTAGAGTTTGAACTTTCATGCATTTGGAGTTAGATGTCTTTTTTAAGATATGTTTTCTGTTTGTTCTTGTTGTTGTTTATACTCTTTCGACCGCAAAAGGTAGTTGAGGCTATCTGCCAGGTATATGTAAACCAGGTTTTGTTTTCTCTTTTATTTCCACTCTTCCCCATTTGCAGAGAATACTGCTGTTTCTGGAGACAAAATCTGTTCTGTACCTGTGGGAAGATTCGAACACGGCATCTGTCATTGTGTTTACAGTAGACGACAATCCCTACAACCACCTAAGTGAAGAGTCATAACTAGACTTCCAGCTGCATCCTCTCATCGGTAGGGCTTCGTCATAATCCAGTGCTGAATGCCTGGTTCTTCAGGTTTGCCTGTATGCCTGAACAGCACAGGGAATTTGTAAAGTGTGGAGAGGGCGTACAATCTTTTCCCACTTTCTCGCCTACTAAAGCTCAGAGTTCAACAGGAGCTGTGCATACGGCGTGTTGGAAACCTCGTAGGTACAGCTGTGTTGTTCGGAAAATCTGTCTCCTTTCGTTTGGTTCAGGAATATTCCTTAAAGGCATAGAGACATTTACCCAAGGCTGGGACCTTTTGTTGGTGTGAAATCGAAGTTGTCCCTCTTCTAGATGATATGCCGTGACAGGCCTGACGAGCTTCATCTACCCGGCTTTGATCTTCATTATTTCTGTATGCAAAACTTGGTGGCGTTTATCTCCTTTCCAACTTCTGTAAAACTGCATCTGGACCATCGCCGTAGGAGAGGGGTGGCGAGAACAGCAGTCTGGTCGGTTTATTTCTAAGGACCGGTGGGAATTTAAACCTGGGTGTTTTGGATTCCTCATTCCGCAGGATGGGCGCCTTATTCCTTATACTTCAATTTCCTACTATGTACTACGCTCTTGAACGACAAACTACATAGCATCATAAAACAAACTACATTTCATCTTCTTTCGTGATTTTGCACAACGTACAAATTGTGACGTGTTCATTATGTTTTTCATATCTGTACTGATGGCAAGCAATTTCAGAAAAACCAAGTCTAAACCTTGTCATGTG
>CM060306.1:61006124-61023624 GCA_030674185.1 Monoplex corrugatus | reverse complement strand
AACAGCAAATGGCACAACCTTGACACAGGTTAATAAGTTCAAATACCTGGGAACGATCACTTCATCAGACGGCAGATTCACATCAGAAATAGCCGGCAGAATTGGCCAAGCCAAAACAACACTCAAGAAGATGACAAGCATTCTTACCAACAGATGCCTATCAATTAACATCAGGAAGAGAGTTCTTGAATGTTATATAGAACCAATACTGTTGTACGGCTGAGAGGCGTGGACAGTCAACAAACAAAGCCAGAACAAGATTGAGGCAGCCGAGATGTGGTTTCTAAGAAGGATGTTGAGAGTTCCTTGGACAGCAAAGAAAACAAACGAGACAGTCTTGATGGAGGCAGACACAAGTAGATCATTCATAAGGAAGATTAGGGAAAGGCCATTTTATGAGGAAAGGGGAATTGGAACACCTAGTCACAACGGGAAAGCTGGAGGGAAGGAGAGCACCGGGTAGACCCAGGGAGAAGATACTAGACGAACTTGCAGAGTGGCTGAAGACAAGTAGGGTGGAAGAGATGCTTGAGGCAACAAGAAATAGAGACAGATGGAAGTCCATAATCGGTAACACCATGCGGCAAGGCACCTGAAGATGATGATGATGATGAATTTGCCAGTCAACGCATGTGAGTCTCAATGTCTGACCTATTTCTCCGAGCAATTTACGTCTGGCATAACCTGTTTCTCTGAACTAATCACGTTTTGTATAACCACGTACTCAAAGAGCGTACTCCACTGTCCTGTTTCAGATACTTCTTATGCAGGAATGTATGTTTGCCATGGCATTGAAGTCCCCCCCCTCTCTCTCTCTCTCTGTCTGTCTGTCTCTTTCTCTCTCTCTGTCTCTCTCTCCCTCCCTCCCTCTCTCTTTCTCTCTACCCCCTCCCCCCTTTCTCGCTTTCTCTTTTTATTGTCCAAACACTTTTTGAGTGCTACGTCAACCAAACGTTTTAGAAAGTTTTAGAATGTAATTGTGGTTATTTCCAATGGCTGAAAAATGTACTGACTTCTGTAAAAGCAATTAAACTCTTGTGGGATGAAACAGCGAACTGTCAGTTACACAACCCAAACTTTGAGAAAAACGACCATTAATGATCACCAGGAGACGTTATACAATACTCCTCTGAAAAATAAAAATGTAACACGAGATATGTGCAGGTGTTTGGAAGAAACACTGTTTCAGGTATATTCATTCTTCCGTTATAGGTCATTTTGTTTGTTTTGCCTGTCTATCTGTCTGTCTGCCAATTCGGATTTGATTTCGCGGATGTTTTTTTTCTGTCTGTTGTCTGTGTGTCTGTCTGTTGACTCTTATTTTATTTACTCAGACGCTTATAGTTCGATTTGCTTTTTGTTTCCTTTACACAGCTTTGTGCTGTAATGAAACACGCTTATAAAATAATAAGCTTATCTATCTTCCGTCAGTACACACGCACGCAAAAAAGAGACAGATATATATTATATATATATATATATATATATATATATATATATATTTTATATATATATATAAATATACATATATGTATACACACACACACACATATATATATATATATATATATATATATATATATATATATATGTATATATGTATGTACAAACAAACAAAAAAGCCGAGGAGAGAGAGAGAGAGAGAGAGAGAGAGAGAGAGAGAGAGAGAGAGAGAGAGAGAGAGAGAGAGAGAGAGAGAGAGAGAGAGAGAGAACTCGGAACTCGGAACTCGGAATTTTAATGAATTTAGGCCAACAGCCCCTTTCATGGGGGAAATCTTAGGACACGTTTCTATACAACATTGCTAAATTAATTAACACACTTCAATGTATTTACATGGGATATTCAAAGGTATTAATGTAGAAAACAACTGTTGTTTCAAGTATGTACGTTCAAAATACTTTTTCTCTTATTTTAAAGGCAGCGACCAAAAATTTCGCCAGGTTCACTATGGTTCCCGCAGAGTCATCCGTCATTTTCCTAATAAAAAAATCTTCTAAGTTATCGCCTTCAGTGACCTCTAAATGATAAGATTGTCTGACCTGGTTGTACAGAGGGCATTCAAATAGAAAATGTATCTCGTTTTCCCGCACATTTGGACAAACTGGACATGATGTGTTGGCAGTCGTAGGCGCTAAGCGATATCTGTGAACGTTTTAACTGGGACACGCCCATCCTAAGTTGTGCCATAGCATTCCTAAACACCTGCACATACAGTATTTCAATATACTTTGCTCTTGCAAATAAAGGTTTAACTTTGTCATATAGTGAACAGCGTGCACTGGTTATCTAAGTGGTTACGCCAGCAATGACAGAAACTGCTACGTAATCTTTCTTTCAGTTCTTTACTGAATCGTTTTTCGTCGCCACACCCAAAAAAACCAAACTTCTTCAAAACCGTTTTCACATAAAATGTTTTTTATCTTGGACACCCAAGTTACATAACCTTTTTCATGCATAGTGAATAACATTTTATATGCTTTTCTTGAATACCTAGTCTCTGGCTGTTTCAGTAGTTGAAACCAGTATTTAATACATCTAGCAACAGCAGTTATCCAGAGAGGAAAGCGTCCCAATTCTCCGTACACACTATCATTTATCGTTTTGTTCCTTACGTGTTAAAGCCTCTTGCATGCGTATAAATGTACCTGTTCAAGCTGATAACGTCTTTCATAACCCCACATTTCTGCAACATAAAGTAATAATGGAACTACCTGAGCATCAAACATTTTAAAGAAAATGTCTAGTGAATTACATTTAATCTTTCTCAGTGTACTTAAAATAGCATTAGTACTTTTCTTACCTTTAACTTTAGCTTCTTCCATTGCAGTTACAAAACTATGTCTAGTTGAAACTGTGAGGCCTGAATACCTGTACGAATTCAGTACTTCCAAATTATTGCCATTAAAATCCCATTTTTCTTTTGAACCAAGAAAACCACCCTTTCAAAAACTATTATTTTAGACTTATCTAAATTTACTGACAATCGTAGCCGCTTTGTTGCTTGTTGAAGAATGTTAAGTTGATGTTGAAGACCTACCGCGGTTGAAGCCAAAAGAGTAAGATCATCTGCAAAAAGCGTGAGAAACATTTCTGTTTCATCTGAAATGAATGTAACACCATGTTTTCCATTGAAAATAATTACGTTTGCAAGTTCATTTATCAGCAGAGAAAACAGTATAGGACTTACAATGCAACCTTGCCTTAGGCCTTGAAGGCATTCAAAGAAATTGGAATATCCATTTTTACTGCGACATAATACACTTGCTTGGACTGTTGCGTACATTGCTCGGATCGTTTTGAACATATTGCCCTTGATACACACTGTAATAATACAGACCATAAAACGTTTCTATTCACTGTGTCATATGGTTTTTTAAATCTATAAAGGCAACGTACAGTTTATATTTCTGAGTAAATACTTTTCAATTATTGCATGTAAAGTGAACATTTGATCTACTGTAGACCGACCCTTCCTGAATTCTGCTTGCGCTTCATTTATGACATTGTTTTCCTCTGCCCATACTGTTAATCTATTATCAATGATATGTGTAAATACTTTACTGACAGTGCTCATAAGAGAAATACCTCTGTAGTTATCAGGGATATTAGTGCTTCCCTTCTTGTGTAGAGGAACAATTATGGCTTCTGACCATTTCAATGGAATGTACCTGTATGAAACAAAGCATTGAAGTACTTTTTTAAATACGGTGTTATTACATGCTCCGCATATTTCAGTATTTCCGATATGCCATCTAATCCTGCGGCTTTTCCCGTTTTCAAATGTTTAATCGCTTTTATTATTTCTTTTTCTTGTTCACTGATTTCACTGTCAAGTATTTCATCGCTGACATGTTCATCTGTTCCATCATTTACAAACTCCTCCTCCTCGTCAAATCCATCATTGAAAACAGATTCGAAATGATTTATCTATTCTCGTTCTGTAATATTATCGGCAGTGATATCACGCCGTTTATGTTTACGAATCTGGCTCCAGAATTGTTTGAGTCATTTATCGAGTCCATCAATGCCTTTAAATCTGCATCTTTATGCGCACGTTCTTTTTTATCTAGCAGGGTCTGATATTCCTTTCTCACTTTTAAATAATAAGCATAGTCTACTTTTGATTGTTTAAACTTTCTCAGGCATTTTCTTACCTCTTTTTTTTTCTCTACTAAACACTTGGAATCAAACCATTTTGCCTTCTGTTTCTTTTGCATGCCCCGTGTGATAGTTTTTTTTTTCATGGGCTCCGCAGCAGCAATAAGAGACTCTGTAAAAACATTTAATGACTCTTTTAGATCTGTAGCTATTAAATCAGTGGCTTTTACAAGTTGGACTTGAAAATTGTATGACATAACATTTTTATTGAAACAAGCAACACGATCAGTTGACCAACATAGTTTTTTAATTCTAACAGTGGAATCGGAGATTGCAGCTGGGGTAAATATATTCCTTCGGGTTTGAAACTACAATTCCACTGGCATATGATGTGATTCCATTTGCTACCTACAATCATTTTGTCAATGTAAGCACACAGATCGTTGCTTGATATGAAATAATCTATAACACTATGACTATGTCCAGATAAGTGAGTGAAGCTGCCTGAACTATTTAATTCTGACATCCATTTACAATGCTCAAGTCACAGCAAGCACACATTTCAAGAAGCTTTTTTCCCATAATCATTGACTACCACATCTTGCGATTGTCTACTGGTTTCAGAGTCGATTTGTCAAAAACATCTATAAGATCAACATTGTCAGAAAAATGTTTATTAATTTGAAAATTACCAGTCCTTGCATTAAAATCACCGCAACAGATTATATCTACATAGTTATCTACAGCTAACAGATCCAAAATACATCTTTCAACTTCCAGTATTTGGCAGTTTGTTTCTACCTGCTCATAGAAAGGACTTCCAGGTGGTGGGGCATATGTAGACAAATACAACACATCTTCTGTATTGCCAAACAAGTCTTTGGACAGTCTCAGGGTTATTATATTTCCACGTTTGCTCTCAATTTGACTCACAAATTTTATTAAATTTTTTCTAACCATTACAATTATCCCACCTGAGCTTCTTCCATGGTGCGATAACTTTACAGCTGGACAAACGAATTTATCAAAATTGTTGAACAAGCAGGATATATCAAAATGTTCGTTTACAAACGTTTCTATCAATGACACAATATCAAAACTGTCTTTGTAATTTAACCAGTCAAAATCACTTAATTTCTTTACTATTCCTGAAATGTTATAAGTAAGGAAAGACAATTGCTTGGGCCGGCCGTTTTCCTAGTCTTCAGTACCTTCTGCATCAACAAAAGGCTCATCAGTATCATCATCCCCCACCTCCTCCTCACTTCCTCTTTCTTCAGAACTAGCCATATTTGGCATCGCTCTTAGATCATGGGCCTGCTGGTCAGCACGCCGGGTTTGTAGCATGGAAACAATTTTCGGTTGGGAAGAGGGAGCAACACGGCCACGTCCTTTATCAGATCGTCTGGCCTGTTCACTAGAAAGGTTCACACCGGTGTTGCTATTACACGCTCCATCATCAGTACATGCTGCTGGACCACCGACAGCTGAAACAGTACGAGTTCGGAGATTGTAAGCGTTTTCTTTTATCGACTTACCAACACTGTCAGTATGTTCTGGTTCATCGTGGATAACAGGGTTTCCGGGGTTAGTGGGTCTTTGGGGTGGGCCTTTGGGACATTGGCTCATGTTGTTGGGGCTTTGTGGTGTATCTCTGGGACATTGGGTCATATCACTGTGGCTTTTTGTCGAGCCTCCGGAACTCTGTGACGCATTGCTAGGGCTATGGGGTCGTTGGCTGGGGCTGAGGATTGTGCTGCTGCCACTCTGGACCGTTCTGGAGTCACGACTGTACCTGGTGTTATCCAGGGCTGCAGATTCAGCGACCCCCTGGTATGTATGTCTCCAAGGCCCAGGTTTCTCTTTCCTGACGACTCTTCCGTTGTCAACATCGTATGTGTAGATTGCCTCGTTGGTGACAAGCTTGTCGAAGCGTAGGTTGGCCCTTTGACTTTTCTGGCGCAACTGACGTTGTATAGGCGTTAGCTCTTTCCTTATTTGCTGCACTTTCACAAAAAAGTCCCCCCTCACAAAAATGTGCTGGAAGCCCCCAGAAGTTCGTAGCTTTCTGGCATTGGAAAGCACTAGCATCTTCTGTCGGTAAGATTGAAGCCTTACCCGATCTATATGAGTTGTCAATGTCGTTTCTTCAGATATGCCCATTCCAACTTGAATGACTTCCCTAACTTTCTGCTGACAGTCCTCAAAAGTCTGGTCCTCCCTCCTTGACTGAAATCCAAAGAAGAGAAGGTTATTACGTCTGCACTGATTGTCTAAGTGATCAGCTTTGTCTGCCAAAAGACTGACACTTTCATGTAGTCTGCCATTTTCAGACCTCAAGGATTGGCACTGCCGCTGGAGCTGTTTGTTGCTGTCAACAATCATGGCTTGCTGCTCTTCCGATTGAAACAGACGGTGCTCAATTTTTTGTTCCACACTCGATATTTTATTTTCCATGTTCCGTAAATGCTTTTCCATTATCTTCCCATGTCGACTACTATTGGCATCGATCCTTAAAACCGCTTGTTGGAGGGTATGAGACACATCATATAGGCGAGTGATGGGTGACTGGTTGGCATACACACAATCCTGATGGAAGGAAAAGTTATCTCTGCCAGAGTAATGTAAAGGTTCAGAATGGGATTTTTGTCCGTATCCTCTTGAACTTCCATGACTAGCAGTCTGTGGAGACTTGCGGAATTCCTGCTCATACCCTCCTGTATAGTCAGGCCCTGGGTCCGGCTCTACGTCGCCACAAGAAAGAAGATAGCGAGAAAAAACAGGACTAGAAGCAGTTTGTTCATAATAAGAAAAGTCACCTTCAACTGTACGGACAAAACGTACCTGTTTCGCTGTCTTAAAATGCTTCTTTCCAACTGTAGGAATTTGGCTGCAGCCAGCACGAGAAAGTTACGCTGTATCGCGTTTATTGTATGCGCTGCACTGCACATTTTCTGAACCGAACGTACGTGACCGTAGCTCGACAACGTTGCAGGTAACGGGCCACATAATAATACTGTCAGTACAACGCCAAGAATGGGCACAGATGAATGAGTTCATAGTAGGAAACACTGGTTTGAGCAGCCTAATAGAAGAAAATGGACTTGGATGAGGCCAGGAGATAATACCAAAAATCAGATTGACTACATCCCGATCAACAAAAGATTTAGAAATTCTTTACTGTCAGCAAAAACAATACCAGGCGCAGACTGCAACAGAGACCACAATCCTGTAGTGGGAATATTTAGACTGAAATTGAGGAAAAGGAAACGGACCAAAAGCAACATCAAACTTTTCCTTGGACTCTTAAAGACAGATGAAGTGATACGTAAAAAAATAATGTACATGTTCAAAACAAATTCAGTGCTCTGGAAGACGTTGGTGACAGTGAGGAACAATGGACAAAGTTGAGGAATTCGATAAATGAAGCTTGTGAAGAAATCCCTAAGGCAGATAGAAAAGCAAAAAACAGCTGGATGACTAATGAAATTTTGGGCTTGATGGAGGAAAGGAGGAAGGCAAAGAGAAACGAGGAGATATACAGGAAGATAAACAAGGAAATCAGGAATAGGTGCAATGAAGCTAAGGAAGCTTGGCTGAAAACAAATTGCAAAGAAATGGAAGACCGACACAAAACGGATCCTCAGGGTATGTACAGACGAATTGAAGAAATTGTCCACAGGAAAAATACATGCATATCATCTGGTTGCTTGAAATCGAAAGATGGCACGCTCATCATGGAAAAGACAAAATATTAGATAGACGGGGAGAGTACATTAAAGACCTTTTTGAGGATGACAGAAACGAAGAACGCATTATAAAAAAAGAACTTTGAAGGACCACCCATAATGAAAGATGAAATTAGAGCGGCACTGAAAAAGATGTAACCAGGAAAAGCCCAGGACCAGACAACATTACTACAGAGATGATTGAAGCCCTGGAGGAATTTGGCATAGAAAAAATAACAGTCCTCCTAAATTAAATTTTCGATACTGGAAAAATCCCCAAAGATATGTCAAAATCAATTTTCATTGCACTTCCAAAGAAGACAGGGGCTATAGAATGCGAACTCCATCGCACAATCAGTTTGATGAGTCATGTAACAAAAATCCTGTTAAAATAATCATGATGAGGACAAGGAATAGAATCAAAAGAGAAATAGCAGAAGTACAGTGTGGATTTGTGGAAGGGAAAGGAACTATTAATGCCATATACATCCTAAGAACTATCATAGAGAGGTCAAATGAGATGAATAAGGATTTTTATTTATGCTTTGTTGACTACACCAAGGCTTTCGATCGGGTAAGACATGATGAATTGATCAACCAACTGGAGAGACTCAATGTTGATGGAAAAGATCTACGAATAATCAGAAATATGTACTGGGAACAAACAGCTGCGATGAGAATAGAAAACAATGTAAGCTCTTTCCAAAACATCAAAAGAGGAGTCAGACAGAGTTGTGTTTTGTCACCAGATCTGTTTTCACTTTACAGCAAAAACATTATGAGAAACCTAGAAGAAGACCCTGGATTAAAGGTTGGAGGGAAAATGATAAACAACATTCGATACGCAGATGACACCTTGCTAATTGCAGAAAATGAAGGGACTTACAAAACCTTGTGAATATACTTGAAATAGAAAGCAAAGGTAAGGGGTTGGAACTAAACAGCTGGAAGACTGAAGTCATGGTGATCAGTAAAAAACATGAAATCCACTTATGCAAAATAAAAGCAAATGGCACAACCTTGAGACAGGTTGATAAGTTTAAATACCTGGGAACGATCATTTCATCAGACGGCAGATGCACATCAGAAATAGCCAGCAGAATCGGCCTAGCCAAAACAGCATTCAAGAAGATGACAAGCATTCTTATCAACAAATGCCTATCAATTAACATCAGGAAGAGAGTTCTTGAATGTTATATAGAACCAATACTGTTGTATGGATGAGAGGCATGGACAGTCAACAAGCAAAGCCGGAACAAGATTGCGGAAGCCGAGATGTGGTTTCAAAGAAGAATATTGAGAGTTCCATGGACAGCAAAGAAAACAAACGAGGCAGTCCTGACGGAGGCAGACACAAGTAGATCACTCATAAGGAAGATTAGGAAAAGTTAGGCAACATTTATAAGCCATTTTATGAGGAAGGTGGATTTGGAGCACCTAGTCACAATGGGAAAGCTGGAGGGAAAGAGAGCACCAGGTAGACCCAGGGCGAAAATGCTGGACGGACTTGCAGAGTGGCTGGGGACGAGGAGGGCGGGGGAGATGCTAGGGGCAACAAGAGATAGAGACAGATGGAAGTCCATGATCGCCAACGCCATGCGGCAGGGCACCTGATGATGATGATGATGAGACTGAATTTAGTTTGTAATTAGCAAAAACCGGTACTCAATCGCGCACGATGTGTCTATGCGTCCTACCGCACAGATCAGCATGATTCAACCCCGAGAGAGAGAGAGGAGAGAGAGAAGAGAGAGAGAGAGAGAGAGAGAGAGAGAAGAGTGAGTGAGAGAGAGAGAGAGAGAGGAAGAGAGAGAGAGGAGATGAAGAGAGAGAGGAAACGGTGAAACGTAGAACAGAAAATACTCTCTAACCCCTCCGCCTTTCCATTTCCACAACTTACTCTCACTCACAAAAGTCAACCTCTTTTCAGAAGTCATCAAACTTTGATTGCACACACACTGAAAAAGAAGAATAAAACAAAAATTGGCAACGATAGCTTTTGACGTAAAACTGTTGACGTAAATAAAAAGAAAGAATTTCAAAACTAAGTTTTCCCAGAGAAAAAGTCTAGAAACCTTTGCATGGGGAAAACAAAACAAGCAAACAAACAACACGGTGTGAGTTTCCTTTCTTTATAACGCATTTAAAACTAAAGTTTTCTAGATTGAAGTGGAGGGGTTGGTGATGGGGCTGAGAAGATGGGTAAATGAACCTTGTGTGGGAGGCATACATTCTTATCTTGGCTACAGTGGACGTCATATTTGACCCAGCTTACAAATGCCAGTTCTGAATAAATATATCCATAGACAATCATTCATCGAAACAGATCATTGTCATTATCATCATCACTGTCATCATCAACATTGTTGTAGTCATTGTCAACGCCTTCATTGTTGTCGTCATTGTCATTAGCATTTTCGGCAGCAGCAGAAGCATCTTCATTTTCGTCATTGTCATCGTCGTCGACCTCGTTGATGTCGTCATTGTCTATAACTTTACCATCAATATAAAGATGATGATGATTCCGTCTGTTTGAGTAGACAATATATGCGCTCGATTAATATGCTGTTGTTATTGTTATTGTTGTTTAAAGCCCAGCCGATTGCGTAGAGCCATATCAGGGCTACAACCGTTTGAAAACATGCAAAACATCAACAGGATAAAAAATGAAAAGAAAATTAATTACACACATCAATGCATTCGCGCACATAATCTAAGGACATGGCCCTGGCGTTGACAACTCCGGCCAATTTAACGCATATGGGATTTAGAAAACAAACCTGAGTACAAACCGAAACGTAACTAATAACACTAAAACATACATAAGAAGGGCCTAAGTTGCCTAAATTTGCTTCCACATAGCTCATTTCCCTAGAGAAAAAAATGTACTTAATATAGGTACCCAATTATCAATCCTAAGAAAAAGTACATCAAATTTTATCGATCACATACAGGTAAATGGACCCGCAAAGCAGAAAATGATAGGAAGAAATGACAGAAAGCAAAGGAATAAGGCAGAAACAAAGAGAGTGACAGAAAAGAGGAAATTTCTGGCACAGAATTTCCAGAAGGTGGGGATACATATCTGAAAGAGCTTCCGGCATCCCCATGGGGGAAGATTAAGGAGAGAGTTGGATGTGAAATAGCGTCCGCTGTGGCTGAACAAGCTGTCTTGAGTGGCAGTCTGATAGTCCTTGCTATAATGTTGAGAATGATAATGATGACGATCACTCAGTTATTGTCAGTATTAATAATAACTGTGTTGTCACTTGTATGTTAGACTGGGTTACCTAACATCTTAGAAGACTGTACAATGCAGAAGATGAAGTGAAGATGCGATCTACGACAGTTAACCGTTCTCCGGAAGCCTTCTTATGCTTGAATGCGCATGTCCAGAAAGTCTATTATTGATCACTTAAAGAGCAAGTCGTCTGCCATACTATTCCGACAAGGTATTTGTCACAATAATAACAATATGATAATGATAATGATAACAATTATTAATATTATTATTATGGTAATAATAGCAATAACGATGGCACTACTACTACCACTACTACTACCACTATTTTTACTACTACTACTACTACTAAAAACAGCTACTTGTGCAGTGACTCATATGAAGAGTCCGTAACGCTTATAAAGAGAGAAAGAGAGAGAGAGAGAGGAGAGAGAGAGAGAGAGAGAGAGAGAGAGAGACGTAATGCAATTGCATGTTAAAACACTATCATTATGATGAAAGTAGACAGAATGCTTTAAAATATGAATAGACTCAGTTCAGTTAATCAAGAGTATTTCAACTTTTGTTATAATGACATGAAAACATGTCAGTAAGTTAAGTCACATCGACATTTAAAACCTTTCTACACATGCAGAGTTAATGGAAGAGAACTGAGCGAAGAAACTGTATAAATTTGGTAAACAAACCCACTAACAAACGAATTATGAAGTCCAAACTATACTAGTCATTAACCAATAAACCAACCAATTAATCAAAGCAAGAGATGCAAATAAACACACACACACACACACACACACACACACACACACACACACACACACACACACACACACTAAAACAAAAACGTAAAGAAGCAGCACCTTGGTTATATTCTTGGAAACCAAGTTTATTTCCTTTACCCGTAAATCGAGTTTATTTCCTTTACCCTGCTTATTTGTTTTTTCCGTTGTGTTCCCATTTCGCACATGGCCTGTGTGTTACTGTCTGCACGCTTTTCACTTCACCTCTCCAACACTGACACCTCCACATTCACTGAAACTGTTAGCAATCATGGCGGGCCGTAACTTTCGAACTTATATTCCTTGTGTGGTTGTTTGTTTGTTTATTTGTTTATTTGTTTGCTTGCTTGCTTAAAGTGCTTTGTGTTAAAATATAGAATGATGGTCAGTTTGCAAGATGTCCACGTGCACACACACACACACACACACCACACACGCACGCATGCAATAATGTTGAGCTGTACTTAATGGATGAAAGATTATGGATATGTAAGAACATGCTATTCTGGCATGTTACCTTAGAAAATATTTCATACGATTTTACTAATACAGTACTTTCGGATATACATTTTTATCAAGTCATTGATTTCTTCATTCCATGTGAGATTACTATCGAATGTAATGCCCAGGGTTTTGTGAGAATGTACCGATATTGGTTCGTCTCTTACGAAAATAATTAGGAGTTAACATTACCAGTGGGGTTTAACCTTTATTGCCTGGTCGTAATTAACATGGGATTAGTTTTGGAGGGATTGAGAAAGTGTGATTCAATTCAAACCAGTTCGTAAAGTTATCATTGTTTGTTGATGTTTGTTTGTACTGATTTTGATACGGGATACATCACGATGACTGGTGTGTACAGTTGTCTATTACAGACGAATCTTGCAGATGTAGTAGGAGGTCATAATTTCCATAGATTAGAGAAATAGTAGTAGTAGCAGTAATAAAGATAATCATACTGCTACTACTACTACTTCTAATGATGATGATGATGATGATGAGTGAATGAGAGTGAGACTGATGATGATGAGACGACGTCGACGACGATATGTGATGAGAGGTGATGATGATGACGACATCGACAATGCTGTTGCTGCTGCTGCTGCTGATGGTGATGATAATGGTGTGCAAAATATCAAAGTGAACGCTGTCGTAGCTCACTCAATCACTCGCAATAACAAACACAGCTTGAAGATATTGAGGCCAACACATGAATTTCAGAGGGGAGTGCAGGACGAGACTAATGGGTAGGGGGAGGCTTAAGGGGTGGTGAACGCTGGACTGAATGGTATGTTTTCAACTTAGACTGGAAGCTCGTATCTGCCCAAAAGACAAAGGAAGGCTGTACCAGTTATATGGACCAGATGCAAAAAGGGATGGCAAACCACTGTGGAATATCCATATCGTAGAATTTGTAGAAAGTACATGTAGTATCAGAAGCAGAACGGAAGTTATCGGGCAAGAGTGTACATAAGGAGGTAGTCGCAGAGATAAGAAAGTGGGGAAACGTTAATCCATTTTTAACAGAACGTACTTTTGTGTGGCATTATTTGAGTAGCAGGCAACCAGTGGGGGGGTGGGGGGGGGGGAACTGAAATCAGGCAATAACACGAGCATGCTTTTTTCCGAAGAGAAGTAGAAAAATAGACGATCAACCACAGCGCCTTGCGGAATGCCATATCTTTTTGGTAGGCATTTTCATATTGTATAATTGATGTATACAGTTTTTAACGAGTGGTAAGGAATGAACAAATGATTATTTCATTGTTTCTACTTCATACATTATATCATGAAAGTGTTTTTAATAACAATGTATGATTAATTACGTCAACAGCTTTTGTAAAGTCAACGAACAAGTTTTTAGTTTCAATTACAGGTGAGACAAGAATGCTTTTCTTCTGAAGCCAGATAGACTTTCATGAAGAAGGTTGAAAGTATCAAGATATGCGTATGTGTACTTTTTGATAGTGTCTTTCTGAGGGTTATAAAGCAAACTGGCAATATAGGGATTGGTTATGATTTGATGTCTGTAAGCTGTCGCCTGAACGCGTTTAAATTGATCTGAAAAGTGATTTCTATTGGGGCAAGGAATGACACATCCTAAGTATTGTTTTCAGCCAAACCAGCATAAATGCTACACTCATTTACCGTTAATACAAAACCTTTCAAGGACATGCGTTCTTCTTTTCAGAGCGAAGAACACTCGCTTTGCTTAGCACGATTCAGCTTTCCACATTACCTTTAAGAAGTATAAATAGAACTATCCTCTACAAACTGTCTATAAATTCATTTCGTAACTCTGTGTATGAAGGACTTGTGTAAACAAAATGAAGGTGATGTTCGTTTTCCACATATGATGTATATTTCTTTCTCTTGGACTTTTACTGTCAATGTGTGTGTGTGTGTGTGTGTGTGTGTGTGTGTGTGTGTGTGTGTGTGTGTGTGTGTGTGTGGTGTGTGGGGTGCGCGCGCGTGAGAGAGAGAGAGAGAGGGAGGGAGGGAAGGAGGGAGGGCCACACGCGAACATACAGAGAACATAACACATAGCACAACCCGTACACCTACCGCCACCCCCACACCCAGCACTGTCTTACAAAAGAAGGTTTCTGTTCAGAAATCATTAAACTTTGATGAGCCTGCACTCTGACAGCACAAGAAGAAGAAACAAGAGCATGGAAAGCATTTAATAGGACCACTGAAAGAAATGAAAAGAAAAGAAAAGAAAAGAAATGATTCTGGAATTACATCTTTCACTTTGCACCAAAAATACAAAACAAGGAGACGTAAGTCTGCTGGGGGTTGGGAAGATGAGGTTTAGGAATGAAGACTTTGATGAAGAGATGCTTATTTTAATTCTCTGCGAACATTAGACTCAATATGTATCGCCCGGGCCTATGGTCTATGACTTGATTATTTTAGTCCTGTTTCCTTTAAAGACAAATGAAGTAATACGTCAAAAATTTAATATACATGTTCAAAACAAATTCAGTGCTCTGGAAAACGATGGTGACAGTGAGGAACAATGGACAAAGTTGAGAAATTCGATAAATGAAGCTTGTGAAGAAATCCCGTAGTAGATAGAAAAGCAAAAAAGAACTGGATGACAAAAGAAATTTTAGGCTTGATGGAGGAACGGAGGAAGGCAAAAAGAAACGAGGAAATATACAGGAATATAAACAAAGAAATCAGGATTAGGTGCAATGAAGCTAAGGAAGCTTGGCTGAACACAAAATGCAAAGAAATAGAAGACCAACACAAACCGGATCCTCAGGGTAGTACAGACGAATTGAAGAAATTGTCCACAAGAAAAATACATGCATATCAACTGGTTGCTTAAAATCGAAAGTTACGCTTCTCATGGAAAAAGACAAAATATTAGATGCGGAGAGTACACTAAAGACCTTTTTGAAGATGACAAACGCAGAACACATTATCAGAAAGAACTTTGAAGGATCACCCATAATGAAAGATGAGGTTAGAGAAGCATTGAAAAAGATGAAACCAGGAAAAGCCCCAGGACCAGACAACATTACCACAGAGATGACTGAAGCCCTGGAGGAATTCGGTATAGAAAAAATAACAGTCCTCCTAAATAAAATTTAGGACACTGGAAAAATCTCCAAAGATATGTCAAAATCAATTTTCATAGCACTTCCAAAGAAGACAGGGGCTATAGAATTGGAACTCCATCGCACAATCAGTTTGATGAGTCATGTAACTAAGATCCTATTAAGAATAATCATGATGAGGACAAGGAATAGAATCAAAAGAGAAATAGCAGATGAACAGTGTGGATTTGTGGTAGGGAAAGGAACTATTACTGCCATATACATCCTAAGAACTATCACGGAGAGGTCAACCGAGTGAACAAGGATTTATATCTATGCTTTGTTGACTATACCAAGGTTTTCGATCGGGTAAGACATGAAAAATTGATCAACCAACTAGAAAGACTCAATATTGATGGAACAGATCTACCAATGATCAGAAATATGTATTGGGAACGAACAGCTGCAAAGAGAATAAAAAAACGATATAAGCTCTTTCCAAAACATCAAAAGAGGAGTCAGACAGGGTTGTGTTTTGTCATCACATCTGTTTTCACTTTACAGCGAAAACATTATGAGAAACCTAGAAGAAGACCCTGGATTAAAGGTTGAAGGAAAAGTGATAAACAACATTCGATACGCAGATGACACCTTGCAATTGCAGAAAGTGAAAGGGACCTACAAAACCTTGTGAATATACTTGAAATAGAAAGCAAAGGTACGGGTTGGAAATAAACAGCAGGAAGACTGAAGTCATGGTGATCAGTAAAAAACATGAACTCCCCTCATGCAAAATAACAGCAAACGGCACAACCTTGAGACAGGTTGATAAGTTTAAATACCTGGGAACGATCATTTCATCAGACGGCAGATGCACATCAGAAATAGCCAGCAGAATCGGCCAAGGCCAAAACAACATTCAAGAAGATGAAAGCATTCTTACCAACAAATGCCTATCAATTAACATCAGGAAGAGAGTTCTTGAATGTTATATAGAATAACCCAATACGCAAAGCCAGAACAAGATTGAGGCAGCCGAGATGTGGTTTCTAAGAAGGATGTTGAGAGTTCCAGGACAGCACAGAAAACAAACGAGACAGTCTTGATGGAGGCAGACACAAGAAGATCATTCATAAGGAAGATTAGGAAAAGTTAGGCAACATTTATAGGCCATTTTATGAGGAAAGGGGAGGGAAAGAGAGCACCGGGTGGACCCAGGGAGAAGATACTAGACGGACTTGCAGAGTGGTTGAAGACAAGGAGGGTGGAAGAGATGCTTGAGGCAACAAGAGATAGAGACAGATGGAAGTCCATAATCGCCAACGCCATGCGGACAAGGCACCTGATGATGGTGATGATTCCTTCAAATGGTGTTTTCGGTAAAAGTGTTCATCAATATATTCCAAGCACGGAGAAAACTGACAAAACTGAAACCATCATCATTATCACCACCATCATCACCACCACCAGCACCACCACATCATCACCACCAGCATCATCATCATCACCAGCACCACCATCATCATCATCACTACCGTCATCATCATCACCAACATCATCAGCAGCAGCAGAAGCATGATCCTCATATCATCACCACTATCACAGCCATCACGTTTATGGTGGATGCTGTGATCTTCGTCGTCAGTGTAGTCTTCAAAATTACTGTTACCATTACTATTGATGGGCTGTGCCATCCATCTGGTGGATGATTAATCCTACTGATCGTCAGTGTCCGGTGTGGATGCTCACGTAGTTTGGAAGGCCAAACCTGGAGGCACATGCTGTTCTGCATGTACTGCATGGGAGGAAGTCTTGTGGCCCTGGATTCTGCTCCATTGGTCCCTCTTCTGTTGATCAGCATTTTTGTTTGTTCAGTTTTTACGTCGGCACCCACCTCAGGTGATATGGCCGACAGGGATAACCGTTTCAGGGAAGTGGGGGAACGGGGACTTATCTAATCCTATACTGACACCACTAGAACAACAATGATGTTAAGATGGGACAGTTAGAAGGTCAGTTTAATGTAGCGCACCCCGGATTCGAACCCACAACCATTAGCATGTGAATCCGACGCTCAAACCAACTATTGATCAGCAATAGGTC
>CM060306.1:60991124-61001124 GCA_030674185.1 Monoplex corrugatus | reverse complement strand
CGCAAGAGACATCAGTTTCTCATTTCATTTTAAAACGCTTTGCATGATTGCTGTCATAAACATTGAGGAGTTTTTGGTCAACAAGGGACAATGTAAATCAGTCTTGACCATCACCACTACCAAACCATTAACTGTTTTCTTGTCAAAGACTGTCATGCAGTGACTGAAGAAAGGGGAAACAACAAGAAACAAAAACGAGTAAAAAAAAAAAAAAAAAAGCACAAAAGCGATTTTGGAGTTTTTTTTCAAGACGGATTTATTGCAATCTGATAATTCCATATCCGCTCTATCCAGATCCTTCAGGAATCGTTGATCTGGCAGACTCAATTAGCATCGCAAAATCCTATCTGCCTGTAATGTCCTGAAATGGAGATTGGTAATGGAGAAGGGAGAGAGAACAAGACCAGTGAAACACTAAACTGACACAGCCAGAGTGACTGGAGCATTCAGGTGGACAGCCAATAGACAGGCCAATTCATGTTTTGGGCTGGAACTGAACTTGAGACATCATTCCATGATTCCGTCAACGGGACCAGTCAGCCCGCACAAGAACAGCGGTGTTTCCATAAAGTATGTGTACTGTCAACACATGATACACTTGTAACTGAATTCGAATGCGGCAAACACATTTTTCTTACATTTCGCTTCAGTATGTTTAATCCTTTCGTTTCACTTCATTCACTGTAAGAAGGTGGATGGTCGTATGCAGATGTGTGTGTGTGTGTGTGTGTGTGTGTGTGTGTGTGGTGTGTGTGTGTGTGTGTGTGTGTGTGTCTGAGGGGGGGGGGGGAGTAAGTGGGTGCGTGGTATTAGATTTGTTAGTTTCCAAATCGTACACATGCGGGCACACACACACGTGTGCGTGTGTGTGTGTGTTGTGTAATGTGTGTGTGTGTGTGTGTGTGTGTGTGTGTGTGTGTGTGTGTGTGTGTGTGCGTGTGTGCGTGTGTGTGCGTGTGTGTGTGTGTCTGTGTGTCTGTGTGTTGTGTGTTGTGTCTGTGTGTGTATATATGCATGTATGCCTGCATACGCGTGCGTGTGTATTTCTGTTTTTGTGTGTTGGTCTCTCTCTCTCTCTCTCTCTCCTTTTTTCTCTCTGTTTCTCTGTCTGTCTCTGTCTCTGTCTCTGTCTCTCTCTTTCTCTCCTCTCAAGGCATTGTCTTGTCTGTTACACAGGTGCTGAACAAAATGTGTGGGAGTTCTTCTCTGTCTACGGATTGTGACTAAAAAGGTACCACGAGCAAGGTGTTCAACTGCTACAAAAGCTTTGAGCATCAGGATTTCTAATGTTAGAGATGTAGATCTTACAGTGAACTCAGAGTAAACAAACAACAGGATACTTGTATAGTAGTTACAGGACAGAGTGACAGTGACAAAAACTTGATAGAAAGATTTCTGGTTTCAAAAAATAAATATTTATATTTCGGCTGAGCAATCATCATTCTAAAAACAGTCCCCATTAAAATCAAAATTCAAAACAAAGTTCAAAACACTTTACTATCCATTGATAGTAGCATTAATCCATTGGACCTGTCTTTTGGCTAGTCCAGGGGGGAAAGTGGCAACAATAAAACTGTAACAGAAGTATTTCTGGCAAAAAAGAGAAATAGAAGTTAAGATAATCCTTCGGTTGAATAGCCAGTTATTCTAAAAGAAAAATCACCAAAATACAACAGGTAACGTAGTGGAATGATCTGTGTTCAAAGTATTATTCCGCGCCAATGGTGAAATACAGGGTCTTGTATGCCTGGGTGAAAATGTGCTCATTTATGTTTTATGTGTAATTGCTGCTTTCTGACATAAAGACCAGTCTTTCTCAAAGACACACATCCCATTCTTCGTACACGAATTGTTCATCTGTGATTTCCGAATCATTCGGTGAATTACGATTCATTCACACAGAATACCCATTCGCGAATTACCAGCTACCCTGTCATTAGGAATCCAAATTATCGATGACTGTGGTACGTATCTCTGCCCATTCAAATATCATCCATCTCCTAATATCAGTATTCATTCTCTACAATTGAACACACATCTCCAAAGGTTCGATTGTCCGTGAAATATCGACCATGTATATGTGAGATCGATCAGTCATCTCTTAAGGCTTATACTTGATATACGTCCTTTTCATGAGATCAACTACATTTGAGATAAGACCTGATGTGCCTTTCGCGGAAGGCAGGACTATAAATAACATGAACTAAACTCAGTCCTTGATTCAGAGGTTGATACCTTGTCCGGGATATAAACCACCTGTTCCTGTCCTGACAACTTGTTCAGAATATAAACAATCATCATCATCATCATCATCATCATCATCATCATCATCATCATCATCATCATCATCATGTGCACTCCTGCATGGCGTTGGCGATCATAGTTTTCCTTACGAATATATCTTTTGTCAGTGCAAGTACATCTCCCGCCCTCTTTGTCTTAATCCACTCCGCAAGGCCGTCCAATATTTTCTCCTTGGTTGCTCTTTTCCTTCTAGCTTTTCTGTTTTCCTAGGTGCTCAAATTTCTCTTTCCTTATAAAATGTCCTATACATGTTGCTTGTCTTTTCCTTCTATCCTTCAATAATGTTCTTTTTGTATTCGCCTCTTTCAAGACCGTCTCGATCGGGTTTTTTTTCTGTCCATGGAATTCTTAATATTTTTCTTCGAAACCACATTTCAGCTGCCTCAATCTTGTTCTAACTTTGAGTGTTGAGTGTCCACGCTTCACATCCTGACAACAGTATTGGTTATGTATAACACTGAAGAACTCTCTTCCTGATGTTAATTTACAGGCATTTGTAGGCAAGACGCTTCTCATTTTCTTGACAGCAGTTTTAGCTTGGACATTTCTGCTTGCTATTTCTGATGAGCATCTGCCGTCTTGTGAGATGACTGTTCCCAGATATCTAAACTGATCAACTTGTCTCAATGTTGTGCCATTTGCGGTTAGTTTACATGAGGGGAATTTTTGTTTTTTACTGATTAAACGTTTACTTCGGTTTTCTTGCTATTTAGTTTCCAAGTTGCAATTTCCATATACTTTTTAAACTGATCGCAGTAGCTTGATGACGATTGGGTGTCACCTGCGCAGCGTGACATTTCCTACCGGACGAAAGTTCTCCCATGGAGCCCCTAATTAAGTCGTTTAGTTTCTTTTCTTTCGGCTGGTCATGATACGTTGGAGGATACGATGATTGTTTCCCGTTACCTTCCATCGGCTTTTGTATGGACTATCCGCTAGCCTTTGTCATTTCCATGACTACCCACAAGACAGTTGGGTGATTTTCTGTTAGGGTTAGACCTTTGCTTTGGCCTCTCTCGAGACACCTACAAGGCACTGGTGCTATTTACCCATAGCTGCGGATCAGGTTCGTGGATACCAGGGCATGTCCACACGCCGATGGGCCTGCATGCCACATGTCTGGGGCCAGGCTTCCTCTGAGTCCCTCGAGAGTTTAGCCTGAGTCCCGTGAGGTGCTCAGTTACTGTGTGTTGCCACGTGGAGGCACAACTAGGACTGGCTGACGGATAGCCGATGTACTGACAGAGAGAGACTTACCCACTCTGCTCTCCTTTTCGCATAGCTACCAGTAGCAGTGCTAGCCAGCGGTGCTGGTTGAAAGCGAGAGTTGGCAAGCACTGCATTTACTAGCCAACACACGAGACGGGCCACGTCAACCGTTATCACATACAACAATACACCTGCTAAATGCAAATAATCAGAATATCACGTTTTTTCTTATTAATAGAATGAAGATCAAAACAGCGTAATATACGCGTAAGTTTAAAACTGATATGTAACTGAACAAGCTGAAGTGACTCTTCTATACTAGTTTCACTAAAATCAAACTAACAGCTGTCTGTCCCTCAGTGGCCCAAATCAGAGTCGTGGTACTTACTATCAAGGTAAAGGCACGGACCCAAGATCGTATTATTTTTACTTCAGGTGAAGTGACGGCAGATTTTGTGAATAAAAAGATTTAGTATGCATTGAAAACATTACTGTAGTATCCTAGTAATCAATAGTTGGGACAATGATGAAAATAAAGGATATACCTGCGGAAATTGAATCGTCAAGATATCATTATTTTTTAACAGTACAAACAAAGTTACTCATAATACAGGGAAAATATTCATAATATTCAACTGACTTAAAGCAGAATCTATGCTTTCGTATCACTGATATTACAGATATTTTTTTTTATTTGAAACTAAGAGAAAGAACAAATGTGAACACAGGGAGACGACTCTCAGGAAAATTATTTCAGAGAGAATAAAGATAATAACAAACAGGAAGACTACACGGATAAAACAGGAATTCTGTCCTATGTTTAATCATGCAAGATCTGTAACATTACTAAACAGGAATATTTTCTACCATCGCAGGAATCACAATACAGGGAGATGACTAAGCAAACGTCTTTGAGCAGTAGTCGACATTTTTATCTTTTTGATCAATGTGTAAAGGGTGCATACTACCATAACGTGCCACAGACCACGGACTGCCCTGCATCTTATCGACCAAGTAGCAACGATCAGGAGCAGAAAGAAATATGATACAGACCTGATGGTTCTCGATTTAAACCAGATCAACAGAACTTATATATGATTACTTCGACTACACAGCATGCTTTTGATCAAAGGTTGGACTCGTCGTGATGAGAAAGAAGGAACAATATGGGGAAATATATAAAGACACCTGATCTGGTTAAAGAAGAGTTGGAAGAATGATAAACAGAGGATACCCCAGTTGCCTCGAAACAGGATTTACAACTTAATATTTAACCATGAGCAGGAAGACTTATGAAAAAAGAGAACTTACACAATGTTGCCAAGTCTTCAACTGACTTGTGTTTATCAAGGCATAATCCAGAAATGAATTGTGTTTATCAAGACTTAGGCTGCAACTGAACTATGATTATAAAACAAAGCCTGTAACTGAAATGTGTTTATCAACACTTAGCCTGAATTATGTTCATCAAAGCATAGTCACAACTGACCTGTAGTTATCATAGTTATTGCCCACAATCGAACTTAACCTGTGACTGAATTACATTTACAACGAAGGAGAACACTTTAAACAAAAGCAGCTATAGTGAACAAGAAACGCCAAGAATTTTTTTCAATCAGCAAACGCAAGATTCATACACAGGCTAAATATAGACACACACACACACACACACACACACACACACACACACACACACATACACACACACACACACACACACACACACACACACATATTATATATATATTATATATATATTATATATTATATATTATATATATATATATCATTATAACCCAGAAAGAAAAATCAGAAGACAATCATGACTTCTTCACCGGCATCACCCTCTTCTTCCTCCTCCGAGGAAGATCAGCAACAAATGATGAGCATGTACAGCGGCAACTGGAGCGACGAGGGTCCGTTCTTGGACGATGCTGTTGTCTACCCGGCCATCAAACAACCCTCCTACATGATCTTCGTACTCTCTGTCGCCTATCTCCTCATCTTCCTCTGTGCTCTCATCGGCAATACCATGGTTGTCGTTGTCGTTGTCCGCACACCGAGAATGCGCAGTGTCACCAACTACCTGATCGCTAACCTGGCGGTGGCTGACATCTTGGTGGCCATTTTCTGCATACCTATCACACTGCTGAGTAACATCTTTAGCGGTAAGTAGTTTTCTGGAGCTCTTTTAGTTTTTCTTATTTTCTTTTCTGTTTGCTTGAGTGTTCTGTTTGTCTGTCTGTCTGTCTGTCTGTCTCTCTCGAATACACATACACACTCTCTCTTGCACGCTCTGTGTATGTGTGTGTGGTATCTGTCTGTCCGTCCGTCGTCTTCTGTCTGTCTGTCTGTCTGTCTGTCTCTCTGTCTGTCTCTCGCTCTCTCACACACACACACACTCTCTCTTGCACGCTCTGTGTGTGTGTGTGTGTGTGTGTGTGTGTGTGTGTGTGTGTGTGTGTGAGCGTATGTGTGTGTGTGTGTGTGTGTGTGTGTGAGTGTGTGGAGAGAGAGAGAGAGAGAGAGAGAGTCTTTGTTTCTTATTTGTGTGTTAGTATGTGTAAGCATGCTCGCATTTGTATGCTTGAGTGCTCCTGACGGCAAGTGCGTGTGGGTAAGGTCATACCAGTCATTTTTCTAGAAATTTATGTTTTGGTTTTGGATTCCTTCTTTGCGAAGACACAAAATCAGACATTTAACTTTCATTTGTTTCTCCTTCACCTCCACCTCGTGTTATCCGTCCCCCTCTTCTCTTACTCGTTCTCTCTCACCCATTCCCTCTTTACTTTTCTCCCAAACATAACAAGTGATACATGAAGGATGAGATATGTTGTTTTGTTTTCTACACAATAGACAACTTGTCATATTCATTATTGGTTGACAATTACCGTGACATGCATGCCTTTTATACAATCACATACTGACTTGTGACCATAGTGGACAGTTGTTCTTGTATAAAACAATCATACACTGGCCTGTAACTGTGGTAGATATTTATTCTTTTATTTAACAGTCATACATTGGCCTGTTTCCACAGTAGACGATTTGTTTCATATTAAGTAGTCATACATTAGTCTGTGACTACAATAAATACAGCACAGTCATTCTACGAATCTGGCCACACTAACATAAAACCCTGCAAGATTTTGTGACCAGCGTTTGAGATCATTATGTTTCTGCTATAACACATCGAAATTATAGAAAAAAAACATGGCCAAACATTTCAAAACTAGATCAAGGTCAAAGTACGACTTATCTATCTCGAGGACTACAACACTTGTCAAAACTCATCATTGTTTCCAATTGTTTCATCAGTCCAGCACACTAGAACATTCACTGACAATGATTTCAGTCATTGCAAGGCTTTATAGAGCCAACATCTTTACAGCACGGCACGTCTCGGTATCAGATGTCACAACTTCTTTCTGCTTGAATGTATCACGAAATCATGACATGAAATTCAAGCAATACACTATTGTGCACCCTTTCAAAAATGTTTTTTTTAGTGAGAGTGCATCGTGTATTTGATTTGTGAAGTTGAACTGCACAATATGTGTGACGTATCCAAATAATGAGTATTTCCCGTTGCTAAATATACTCTTGACACCAACAGCTGCCTCATCCAACACAGCAGATGCTGCATCCAAGACAAGAACAGCCACACAACCTGATAATGTACACAGATCGATCGTCTACTTAAGTCATGTCAGACGTGGTTTCAAACTTAAGAAAATGTGGAAGCCACCATGAACAAAAATTTCAAAGCCTTCTGGAGACGACAAACGGAACGCTGTGCGCAAATTCCAAAAGTCCAGAAAGTTGACCTTGATCTAGTTTCTGACACTGTATAGAACCAGTCACCACTCATCGATTACGGCCTCGGTAAGAATAGCTTTACCATACTCTGTGTCACAGTCGCTCACGTGGTACATGCCAGTCGCATTTGAACCCTGCAACCTGTGGCATTCACCACAAACACGAGAGCAATCTAGTTCATGCTTTTTGTAAGCGCAGCGCTTTATATCACTGTCCGATCTGAAGTTGCAACAAATGACTGACAGCGACTTGAATGGTACTAGTGGAAGGTCAGTGGTAAAAGATGCAGTTTCCAAGTATCTTTCAGCACCTATCAAGTAGGTGAAGAATAACATTCTCAAGAGGCTTTTGCATTTGAAGATGTACGATGCCAGGTATCTGGCTATTGCAGAGGCTGGAAAAGGATTGTGAACTGGTAGAAATATTACCCTTGCGTACCTTAGCGCAGAACGTCATTGTACATAAAACCATCCAGGTTGTCAGTATTCGTCCCGTCATACAAAGTGATCAAAATTATCTCACCAGCTTGAACAACATCACGTGGTGAACTTTCTGAAGGAAACAGGATTGCAAGATTTCTCAACTTTCTGGACTTTTGGAATTTGCGCACAGCGTTCCGTTTGTCGTCTCCAGAAGGCTTTGAAATTTTGTAACATCCACTAACTGCAGAGATGACTGGAAGAATTTGGCACATATTGTCAACGGAACGTTTTGTGTGTTTGGTGTGCCATCCTTTGTATGCTTTTGCTCGGTTTCTGACACAAAAACATCATGTGGACTACGCTTCTGTTGGTGATTGTTCCCTTAGACCTGTGATGATGGGCCATGTCTTTTATAGGTGGTCCTGAGAGGTGGCGATCAAACATCACAACAGCATGATGCTATATGTGTGACATACTGGATATAAGACTGCATGACGGAAGCAAATGATGAATTTCTAGTCCAAGGTATCTGCTGCAAAAGAGCTCCTCCATCAAGGACATACTGGACGTAACCATCTGCTGGTGGCTGAGACAAACTAGCCTGGGCAGATTTCTATATCTCATCAGCAAATTAGTGCTTGTTTGCTGGTTTCAGGAAAGTCTCCAACGTAGATGACAGAAAGTTGAGAGCTCATATTTGAAGACCTCGCCATTGTTTTCATAAATACCACCACCGCTGAAACTAGGTGCTGAAACAATAGCTGTAAGTCTACGCTCACATCTCCGCCAATAGTCAGAGAGATTCTTTCATGGCAACATGTCATAGTAACAGCCTGCTGTGAATATTTAAAGCCAAATTCTGAGATTTCTGCCAGATGTCTTTTCCAGATAGTTGCATCGATTTCGCTGGCCATGTGTGCAATTACGTGGGATTCAGCAACAACACGTGTGTCAATATCTGGACCTTCGTTGAAAGACCGAATCTCCACCAAGAAACAAGCCATGACCTTCGTGTTTTTTTTGCCTTGTGTCCGTCTGGAGACACTCGTGTCCTCATGCTGCTCACTGGTTGTGTAATTAGCGCTGGTAAACTCTTGCGTGCTACTGTTGATGTCGGCACAAGCGGGCATTACAAGGAGCCGTGTAGCATGCTGTGACCCTGCCATGCCTAGACCTTGACTCAGTACTACTGTTGTCTTCAAGCTCTTCATCAGTATCTGTTCGATGACAAGGTCACTGGAAAGACCAGCCCACTGATGGTCACTTCTTCCTATGATATGATGTCATTCTTGAAAGCTTCTGTACTCCTCAGAATGAGACTCTGGAAGCCGCAACATTTTGTGCACAAACAGACCTAGCGATTTCGTGTTTAAGTTGTGTCAGAATGAACAGAATGAAGGTGCAAATCCCATTTCCTGTGCCTTCAAATTTTAGTGAGCGTTGCAGAACGACAATTTGTTCCATTTATTGCAGGCACAAAGCAACAGTAGCATGTTCTTTTAAACAACGCTTTATTCTTTTCAGGTGTGTTTGTCTTTGAAGAAACAACAAGTTTGCAATTAAGGAAACAACATCACCAGTTTACACGTCAGAGACAATGATATTTCCCCCAAGAAGATGATCAAGGAGCTGTCCATCTTCAGATAGGTCTTCCTCTGTTGTTTTTTTCCATAGTAAGTGGAATCATATTTGCCACTGTATGACATTGAATTTCTGGGTATAAACCTTGACATTCAGTTTCTTCAAGAGTGATATATTCCATTTTTATGGTCAATGAGACTCAAAACAGTCAGCAGCAGGCAATGCATCCAGTGAAGAAACGATCAGAATATGTCTCCCAACTGCCCATGACACAACCTTTCCCTTGCAGCTTACGAACAACAGTGTTTTGAGCGTAAGTGAACTCAAGAACAATCTTGTAGACCACTGCCTTCTATCAGACGACCAACACGCACCCTGAAAACAATAATCTGTATATGAAACTCTCCAAGTTTGTCTACCACAAGTCTGCACACACGTTTGTAATTATTGATTTGGACCTTTCAAGATAGTAACTGGTCAAATGTCACAAATGTCTGTGAATGATATTTCTCTTCTCCTTGGTAACTTATAGCAGTGTGGAAGTGTGCAGATATGTCTCCTGGGTTCAGATCATTCCTTGCAGAAAGAAAACATCGGATTTTTCTGGGTGACTGTCTTTGCACAAAGATCAAGTTGGTCTTGAAGGTTTGAGAGGCCATGACACC
>CM060306.1:60961124-60986124 GCA_030674185.1 Monoplex corrugatus | reverse complement strand
TGGAAAATCGACTATACATAATTCAGGGCATTAAGACAGCAACTAATTCTAAAGTGAAGACTGAATGTCCATTTCCTAAAGAAACATTTTCGACTTTATTTTGTGGAATCACAAAGCCAGCTCCTGCTTCACCATTACCGCAAACGGAGCTATCAATCAATATTTTCAAGCGATGCAAATATTTTTTATTTTGATTTGAAAAACCATAACTGTAAATAGATGCGGTTCAGTACCTTTTCTTATATCAATGCCAATGTAATTGGTATCAAAATTTGCGTTGGATAATTTCCAAGGGGAAGAGCCCAACATCTCATTTAGGATGAAACCATTTTTGGTACTATGTTAGATATGTCAAACTACTCGTATATGCAAGTGGTTTTGGATATCAGACCGAATTCTAAGTTCGATATATGCATAATTAACTGCTGCATTTGCCAGATTATGTATTTAACAGCTGACAATTTCCTCCAGTCTTCCAAAAGAAGGAAACCTGCTATTTTATGTACGTCTTGTGTTTTTGTATACACAGGTACTCCAGGTGCTAATTTAATAGCTTTACTGTCCAAGCTTTGAGTTTTTTTTCACGTAGTATTTCGGAGCTAGAAATATACTCCTTGGCCATAAACCAGCTTCGTAATATGTCACCAAGAGCATTGTTACAGCAAGAACTGAACAAACAGTTAGAGCTACTGCAGTCTCCACTGTTTTCAGTTCATGGTTCTCGGACTTTGGGCACGACTTCTAAATGACGTCGTTTAGGCTCTCATTGGTGCTTTGTGGTATCCGTCCAGACAGTTTTCCAGTAGCTGTGGTTTTGCTGTCTTTAAATGATAGCATTAGCAAATCCATAATTGTAGCAGATATTTTGTTCTGTGCTTGTAGCTTGCAGGGTCATTAGAACTACGAGAACTAGTACTGGTACTAGAGTCTTTCATACAGTCGTATAAGTTCTGAATATCCGTGTAAAAACGAGTGAATGTTGCACTTGCATGCTGGAATATTAAAGTATTGTAATTTTTGTCCAGGTCAAAAACTGTTTCGCCTTCAATGAAGTGAGTCCATCTTTAGATTTATGGAGTCTCCACTTTTTTTTTTACTATCGGGCCTGCCCTGTGCTGTGATAATCTTTATTACAGATAAGTAATCGTGTGTGTGTGTGTGTGTGTGTGTGTGTGTGTGTGTGTGTGTGCGTGGTGTGTGTGTGTGTGTGTGTGTGTGTGTATGTATGTGTGAGTGTGTGTACACTGTGTGGTGTGTGTGTGTGTGTGTGTGTGTGCGTGTGTGTCGTGTGTGCGTGTGTGCGTGTGTGTGTGTGTCCACAGAGTCTATTTTTCTTAGACTTTCTGCCTCTCCTGTTCTTGTCACAAAATATGCAGACGAGTGGAAAGAGTATCCCTTGTCGATATACAACAGAAAACAGTTACAAACTTTCTTCAGATCAATCGTATACAGAGCTAGCCATTGGCAGCAGATTGGAGTTATCAATCTTTAGCCAAGTACAACGGGCAGGGTTACTGTTCTTCAGTAACAGACATTACATTTTCAGTGTCAACAATGATTTGTGTAGCCTCAGAAGTCATCATTTGTGCTCATTCAGGGCCATGCTTCCATGCACTTTGAATTTCCATAAGACAAAAACTGTGCAACATGGCGGTACAGATCAAAATGCCCATCAAACTACACATTGCCATATCACAAAACACAGATGCAATTTAGAAACAGAAAAAAAGTTTATTTTTCATGGTCTAGCTGGTACCTTAGTTTAACAAACTGCCTCCCTGTCTGCCACTTTCCACACCTGAGTCATCGCTAGAATTACATTTTTTGACAACATAACAGCCCATGCCTTACCCGGCCCCACTTCCAAAGATGTCAAAAATGTAAATGCACTGCATATTTGTGTCAACCATTTGTATGTTTAAACTCCGTGTTCAACAGCTTAATAACCAGCGCACACTTCCAGCAATATAAATGTCTTTAATTCTTTTTGTCTTTGTGTTTGTCCGACTGTCCCTCTGCCTCTTTCCTTTTTTTCTTTCTTTCTTCTTCTGTTTATTCTATCTTAAGATGAGGGAAATTAGAAGGCAGTAGAAAGTATTTTGTGTAACGGACTTCTTTTTCTTATGCCAGTCTTCACTCATAATTTGTTAGAATTCTCTGGTATGTAGAAAATACTCATAATAGCGCTTGCTTTGCTGCACCCAAAGACGTCACAAAACAGTGTTACATCAAAAACGAGCCAACCATCCTTACCTTTAACCCCACCCCACCCCATCCCCATCCTTCAGCCCCATCTGTCCACACCTTACAATATTTCGTTTTAAATTTCTGTCTGTTTGTCTGTCTGTCTGCCTGTCTGCCTGTCTGTCTCCACGTCTATCCGTCATACACACAGACACACACACACACATGCACATGCACATACACATACACATATACATACACACGCACACGCACACACGCACGCACACACACACACGCACGCACGCACGCACACACACATACACACACGCACTCTCTCTCTCTCTCGCTCGCTCGCTCACCTGCTTTAGCTCTGTAGCTCTCTCTCTTTCTCTCTGTTCTCATTTTTTTTTCATCTCTCCATCTGTCTCCTCTGTTTCTGTCTTCTGATTTCAGGCAGGCAAAAGTAAAGGAAAATGGAATGTAATTAGTGTGAGTAATTAAAAGAAAACATTAATTAATGTTACATTATGAATTGAAAATAGCATGTGATTACTAAAGCAAACTGAAAATAGAACACTGATTTCGTAACAAATTGAAAATAAAATCTGACAACTGACAATAGAATTTAGCAAGTGTTACAAGTTGAAAATACCATGCAATAAGTGCAACAAATTGAAAAGATGATGTAATCATGTAAGGCATTGTCTCCTTTCTTTCAGTCCTTATACCTAAATCGATGAAATTTTTCTGTTATGAGAAGATAATAGTGCACGCTTAGACGTTCTTTGTTTCCAAACTCGTCACAGGAAAAGTGCATGACATAAAAAAGCGCAAACCATTTCTAATTTTCCCCGTCTCCATTTCGACCATACTTTCCAGTTATACCTCTCTCTCTCTCTCCCCTCTCTCTCTCTCTCTCTCTCTCTCTCTCTCTCTCTGCCTGTCTCTTTTTTTCTCTCTGTCTCTCACTCTCTTTCCTCCCTCTCTCTATCTCTCTTTGTCTCTGTCTTTCTGCCTGTCTCTCTTTCTCTCTCTGTCTCTCTTTGTCTCTGTCTCTGTCTGTCTGTCTGTACATCCGTCTGTCTGTCTGTCTGTCTCTCGATTAGAAACTCATTGTGCTTGAAAATGAAATAATGTTTGAATGCTTCCATTTTTTCCATCGGTCTTTTTCTTTTCTATTGTTAGTATTGTTTTCTACATTTATACTATGTGACTATTGACATAATCTTAATTTCTACTACCTTATACTATGTGACTGTTGACATAATCTTAATTTCTACTACCTTATACTATGTGACTGTTGACAGTATCTTAATTTCTACTACCTTATACTATGTGACTGTTGACATAATCTTAATTTCTACTACCTTCTACTATGTGACTGTTGACATAATCTTAATTTCTATCTACCTTTTACTATGTGACTTTGACATAATCTTAATTTCTACTACCTTATACTATGTGACTGTTGACATAATCTTAATTTCTATCTACCTTATACTATGCTATGCAGATTAATTCTAACCTTATATTGACTATTGACATAATCTTAATTTCTACTACCTTTACTATGTGACTATTGACAGTATCTTAATTTCTATCTACCTTATACTATGTGACTGTTGACATAATCTTAATTTCTACTACCTTATACTATGTGACTGTTGACAGTATCTTAATTTCTACTATCTTATACTATGTGACTGTTGACAGTATCTTAATTTCTATCTACCTTGGTTTTAACTCAATCGAGTCACAGTCTTCAGGGTCATTCCGACCCCTTAAATTGTGCGATTTTTAGCACATTTTAAAAAAATATAGAAAAACCAAATAATTTAGACAAACAAAGTAAAGTGATACAAAAAGACCAGGATCAGATCTTTACAAATAATCTTACCTTATTTATGGTATTCCATATACTTGTAAATGATGAGGTATCCAAACAGATATCCAAAGGCGGGTAATTTTTTTTTTTTATGGATATAAACACACACTGTGAAACAGTTTTAGATGAAGTCCAGAACATAATTTCCGTGCCATGGATGTTTTAAATCACTGATTTCACATGTTGGAAATCACAAGATTGCTGGTAGTTGTCACCTTTTGCATACAGTTGCTCCAAAACACAAAATATTTACAAAATTGTGTAGCTTCGACTAGCTTTCCTTGACGCCATTTGCGAAATTCGCACGTCGCCGGTAGCGCTGAAAAAAGGCTACTGTTGTCTTTGTTTCACATTGCCACACACAGTCTAAGGGAAATAACTGCTGTAAACATACCCTAGTTTCGGTTCCCAGTGGGTTTTTCCCTATAACTGACGCTTCTGACGTTAAAAAACAAACAAACACGAATGTCCGCCGTCGATAAATCGACGTCACGTCTCCAAGCCACTGGTTTAATCAATCATTTCATCATTATTTGTGTCTCTGTTTTCTTCCATCTCTTCATCCTCTTTGTTTATATTTTCAAAGAGGGAAAACTGAAGGTAAAATAACAAGTGATCAGGGTCATAGATTTTCTCCCGTCGTCCACTGTTCACACCCAAGTCATAGATAATGTCAGGACAGATAATGGCGCAAGTTAAGCCCCCCCCCCCCCCCCAAAAAAAAAAAAATTGCAACCAACAGCAACTATATTAACAAGAACAACCATAAAATTGAGAGGAAAAAGCAGTGTTCAATACGTTACATAAAGGTGACAGCTTTTTCACTTACTTTCTTTTTTAAAAAGGCGTTCGTTGTTACATGCTTGTGATGAGGGTCTCAGTATCAAGTGCCTATAACTTGATTTGCTGAGAGGGCGGAACACTAGACAACAATGTTTTACAGCAGACCCGCTGAAGACTTGTTCCATGGAAAATGTTTCTGCTCTCTTAAGAAAACTCCGTTTCTGACATTTGACATGACTTTACGTAACACACGGACGTTCTATTTGTGGTTAGACCTTTGTTTGGCTCTGAACATTACTTGTGCAGTTGTGAAATTCTGAGTGATTAATTTTTAAAGTGATCATTGTTTTAATCTTTATCATCGTCAGAGGCATGGCGACAGCCCTGATATGGCCCTCAGAGGTTGGCGGGGCTATGAACAACACAACCTGCACTGAACCCCCACCCATGTGCTCCTTTCCCTAGAGCTGCTTCCCAAAAGACGATAGAAATCAGCTCATTGAATGTATGTCTTAACCGCTTCTTTTTCTGACGCCACGTTAGTGGTCACTGAACCTGAAACACGTTTTCTTGATGGTGCACTATCACTTCTGCCTCTACATCCCCAGTCCCCAGCCCCCAGACCCTTTGGCCCACGCTTTCCGATGATGAAAGGTAAAGTTCACATTGTCTTACAGCCTTGGATCGTATGAGATTGGGCGACAAGACCTAAGTATCTCTCTGGCCTACATTATGATCTTGGTGTCCATCTGTAACTTCTTGTGCAAGATTAACAGGACCGCATGCACACAAAGTTCTCTGGAACTTCAAGTTCAATACAGAGAAGTAAAACTGGAAGATTATTGAAGTTCAGATGATGAACAGTGTCATATATTAATCAAATTTTGTCTCTAATGTATCAGTAAAAAATAAATCCAGTGTGATCTTCATGAACAAAAACAGAGAGTGCCGTTCTGAGACGGCTAGCTGTACATGAAGTACCGATTTCATATGTGACATATAGTAATGATACTGGTCTCCACAGTTTAATGTAGAGGTAGAAAGAAACTCTAGGGAGAGCTAGACAACAGAAGGTCTTCAGAGAAGTAACCCCCTTTAGACAAGTGTTTCGGCCCTGAACTCCTTACACTCTCGGGGGGCCGGGCCACATCCAGGTCATGACTCCTGGATGCCCTTCTGCTGTTGTCTATTTTTTTTTTTCCCCAGCCGGGGAGCGAACCTGGGCGATTCTGCGCTTTAGAACTGCGGTACGCGGTTTTACCAATGTGCTAACGGGGCACACATCATCTGTAGGGAATTAAATCCTTATGAAGTTCACTTTGGTTCCTCCTTGCCCAGATCCAGCTTGAGCTCCTTTCTGCTGCCTCTGCCATCGCTTTAAGGGCTCTAGTCCTCTTCTTCCCAGAAATGGCGAGTTGTTTCATGAGATCATAAGCGGAGGTGCCCACAAACCCTCTTGCCCCGACCTCTATGGCGAAGATTTTGACCCACAGACCTGCTTTCTTCAGGGTGCTGGCAAGACCGGCGTATTTTTCGGTCTTGTAGATATGTGCTTCTTCCATTCTGCTTTCGTATGGCACAGTGAGTTCTATCAGAATCACTTGTTTCGAGGAGTCAGAGTGGAGAGCGATGTCTGGTCTCATGCCTGTCTTGCTGATGACATCTGGGTAATTTCTCCACTCTGGGAGGTCTGCTGTACACTCCCAGTCGACTGCTCCATCCAAAAGGCCCTTTGGCAATGTGCTGGTTGTCATAGCAATTTCGCGCCAGACCTGTTTCCCTCCTGCTTTGTAGAACGTTGTCATAGCAATTGGTGCGTTTGGGGTCATGGTTTTTTCGCTAACCACGTCTGTGATCACTTTCAGAACTTGGTTGTGCCTCCATGTATACCTTCCTTGGGCTAGCTTAGTTTGTCATTTTTGGACATATGAACAATGATGATTTCTTTCTAAACAGCAGATAGTCATATTCATATTCGTATCCATTTCTGCTGTCACAGTAGATTTACCATGTGAAGCACGTATTGCCCTTCCTTTTTTTTTAACCAAGTCTTCATTAAGGTAGGAAGGCTAATTGGCCTTCAAGGGATACTTAACACTAAGCTGAAAGAATGTCTTTCTTTGGCGCTAGCTAAACCTCTGACTGCTCTTCGATATGTGGAAAACTGTATGGGCTGGCATGGTTTTTGACTTTGAGCGGACGATTAGATAAAAAAAAAAACACACACTAAGCTTGACACCACCAGAAAGATGGCACAGTAGGTTGGATACAAAGTAGACCAGTATTCATTGTAAGGGACAGAACTGAACGCGCTGGTTAAAAACACGACTCTATCAAATGTTTCCCCGACCACCCCAAGCCCGATTAAACCGTAAATGAATTATTTGGCAATAGAATCACGCCACTTTTCTTTTCTAAGAGCATTTTTTTTCTAAAGGGAAGAGCGATAGCATGAATTAACCAAGTGCTTTCCAAGAAGAAGAAATGTGATGGCGAAATGGAGTGTTTATTTCCCTCCAATATTTATAGAAAACGTTTGTTTAACCTTTCAAACAGTTATCAACGTCTCTAAAACCACTACCACCACCCCTTACACGAAGACAGCTATGAGAACATCTGCAATCTCGCCTTCCTTTTGCCATTCTCCACCTCACGTGAGGTTCCTTGTTTTGTCTGATATCAGACTATCATACTATGATCTGAGATTTACAGAGTGTCTTTGGAACTTGCCGCAGATGATAGCAGTCGGTTTAATATCTATTGCGTGTGTTGGAAATGAATGTTGGGTGAAATTTTGGAAACAAAATCTCCAACATTATTCACAACGCCAGCAGCAACGACACCAGTTGCAGCAACAGCAACAGCAACAGCAACATCATCAACAGCAATAAGAATGACAGCATCCTGCCATTTCCTCTGCCTCCTACTTAGCATCATCATTCTTATCATATACATGTCAACAAACGGCCTTTTTTTGTAAGTATTTCTCTTGTGTGTGTGTGTGTGTGTGTGTGTGTGTGTGTGTGTGTGTGTGTGTGTGTGTGTGTGTGTGTGGTGCGTGCGTGCGTGTGTGTGTGTGTGTGTGTGTGTGTGTGTTTTAATTTGATATGATTTTGTCTCAATTTTCTGCATAAATTGTTCGAGAAGATGCACACACCACACCACGCACGCACACACACACACACACACACACACAACACACACACACACACACACACACACACACACACACACACACACACACACACACACACACACACATACACACCATCGTGATCATCATGATCATCGAAAGCCATTTATTTTCAGGTTAACGTAAAAGATGTACTAACACAGAAACACACACACACAACCATGCTCCCACAATCACCAGTCTGAACACAGGCAGACACAAAAGCACTAGTACACATGCATACATACACATACACACACATACCCATACACACGCACGCACACACATTACAAGCACACATATGCACACGAACGTACGCGTACACACAGAAACACAAACACATTTACACACACAAATGCACAAACCACACACAAGCACACCGCGAATACACGCACGCATGCACACATACACAAACACACACACACACACACGCACGCACACACACACACACACACACACACACATACACACACACACATGCTAACAAGCAGACAGCCACTGAGCGTTGTGAGCTTAATGACCAAACTTTCTACATATAAAAGCCAATTTGAACAAGTTCTTATTGCCTTGGCTTGCTTTAAGCCAGTCATGAGTGCCTACTGTTTTGAGTGTTTGTTACCTGTCTTTAGTGTATAAGATTTAAGTCTTGATCTATATACAAATAAGTTTAAAAGATATTCAGAGAGACAGAAATGGACGGAGGGAGAAAGAGAAATAGAGAGAGGACGGCACGGAAGGGGAGAGGAAGAGGGAGCGGGAGAGGAGGGAGAGGAGAGAGAGAGGGAGAGAGAGGGAGGAGAGAGAGAGAGAGAGAGAGAGAGAGAGAGAGAGAGAGAGAGAGAGAGAGAGAGAGAGAGAGAGAGATTCTACTCAATGAAGTTTCCAAATTTTCATTGTCACACTTATTGTATTTATACTGAGTACACACAGCAACACTGGCGTGTTGCGCATCAGCCTGTTTGGTACTTTGTCAGAGTGGACCGTGGGGATAGGGTTCCAGAATTTTGTTGATGTTGATGTTAGCTGTACATAGACATTATTCACGGGCACCAGTTAGTTACAAGAGCCTTTGCATTTGTCATTTACAAAGTTTGGGAAAATTTTCTTTCGGTAACAGTCCAAACCAATCGAACTATACCGATTAAAACTATAAGTATGGGGCAAAATTTTCAACTTTCTATGTAGATAGATATATATTGTTCTGTTTTTGCCCAGCATATGTTTTCTGATTATCATCGTTTTTAAGAGACGTATATACCCTCTCTCCTTTTGTTATTCCAAGTCTGCAAGTCCTGGATTCATAGGAGAAGCTTTCAGCGCATTGTTAGGTGATTGTCTGGTAAGACGTCGTGGTTTGTTCTATCTATAATTATGACTGGCTTTGGTCAAAAAGGAATTGTTGTTTGTGAGCGGTTTCTTAGCAATGTATCATGTGCTCGACTCTCCCGTTCATCTGACCGATATGTACATATTATGTACATATATATATATATTTGGTCATCAGTACCGAGTGTGGATTTTCATGTGGAATAGAAGACCTATCCTGGAGACACCTGTTCCACCAAAGGCACTGCATGGGAAAGCGTCTTGCATTCTCGTGTTGTGCTTCCAATGCACTCTGCTTTGTTGAATAGCATTTGCTTTATGCTGTGCAGGTTTTTTCCTGTGAACATAATGATGCCAGAATGTTCTGTTGCAATGTCTTACCTGCTGGTGATGACAATGCCACACCTGGCCTTCATAGTATGATAACAGTAACGGTAATAATAACAATGATAACAATAAAGAATAATGATAATGACAAGAACAAGAACAAGAATAAACAACAACAACATTAATAATATAATAATAGTAATAATACAATAACAATAATAATAATAACAATAATGATAATAATTATGATGATGATGATGATGATGATGATGATGATGATGATGATGATGATGATGATGATGATGATGATGATGACGCAAATCTCGATTCAAGAACCAAATCAAGGAGCGTACTCTCATTATTTACCAAAGCAATTACCAACAAAAAAGCACACGTATCCGTGTGTTGCTTCAGTAGCCTTTTCAGGTCACTGTATCTTTGCAGCGAGTGAAGAATACACTTGTCTTCCATGCAGATAATACGTCCTGTCATACAAAGCTGTCACTTGGTAAATAAACAGTCTATTGTTGGCAAGCCACATTTCTTCAGAACGTGAGGTTTGGACAATCGATCTTGCCACATGATGTTGCAGTCTTGTAAAGATATCTTTGGTGGACCTACTCCAGCTGTTGAATGTGTTGTGGTAAGTAGTCCAGTTCTAAAAATAGTACGGCATACGGTATACTGCTTTGTAATCACAATCTTTGTGGAGAATCTAATGGCATGGTCTCGCCACAACCTCTTTATTGGCCTTCAAAAATTGCCTCGAGATCGGTAGGGTCACCTCTGTATGAAGAAACTGATTGCTGCTCAGACAATCACCAGAGTAGCAGAATGTGGTTGTTGATAACGATCAGAAGAAGAGATGAAGCGTCAGAAGCCGAAGATAGTGTTGGCTGAAACGTATCTTCTGTCTTCCTGTGGCTGATTGTAAAGCTGAAGCGTTTGCAGGCAGCAACAAACTGATTAGCGATACAACGGATGTCATTTCACAAGTGTACAGCCATTCTGTCATGGCTTGGAATGTCTGCAAGTTTAAAAAGTTTTCGGTCTGAACACAACTTGCTGCACTCACCATTCTCAAAGTATCTGAATACATCAACACCGTCGCTGCAGAGAGGATGGAGTAGAACGTGGGTATTGAAATGCACCCTGCATCACTTCGTTGTGCACTAGGAAGTGTTCACATATCTTCACAGTTGTTTGCACCCTGGTCAGCATGCTATTATGGCAGGAAGCAATTCGCAAGACAAGCTATTGAGGGGAACTTAATGTTCATAGCCCTTCGTATAAGCCCTTCAAATTATTGTGTCACATGCTTTGTTCAAATCTACAAATACCATGTGGGGTTCCTGGATTTGTTCGTCATATTTCTGTTGCAACTAGAGGATGATTTCGGTTTCATTGGAACGCTGTGCCTGCTGGTCCAAGGGATCTGTTCTCCCTCTGTGAATTGAAACAACACAAACCTTCCATTCTGAACATCTGTACGCTTCCAGCATTGTTATTGTTTCTTTGATATCATCAGTGTCATTGATTTTATTTTGTAACCTTTCCGAGAGACTCAACTGTTCGAAGATTTCTTTACTGTGTTCCTTGTTTGTAATATGCTTCACATTTTTGACTGTGATTTTCTGTAAACCATGTAGATCTGCATGGCATGCTGATAACAACAGTCTCCTCTCTCTTTTTCCCACTTCTGTGGATGCAACAATACATTTGCGGCTGTCTACCTCGACCAAAGTTTATTAGCGTTGATTCTTCATAAAGCTATAACGGTACTTTCATTATGTTATCATGTGGAAATGATTGTCAACCACGATGAGCTCATAATATAAGAATATTCTCTGGAAACGGGCAACAATTTCTAAAGACGGCATATTGGTGTGAAAGTGAAACAGTTCACGTTGTTGTTCTGTCTCATGAATTGTGTCTGTAATTGATATACAGAGAGAAATACTGGATATTTCATGGGTTTATTCAACTGTGGTTCACAAGCACAACAAAACAAACAAGCAAGCAAACAAACAAATAGATAATGGAAAAGGAACGACAAAGATAATGATAGTAATAATGGTACTAATGATAAAGATAATAGCAACAATAATGAGAATAATAATGATACTACTACTACCACCACCACCACTACTACTACTACTAAAATATGACTACTACTACTACTACTAAGGATAAGCATAAAGATAAGAAACAACAATAATAATAAATAAAATAAACATAAACATAACATCAACAACGATAATCATAATAATGATAATAATAATAATAGTAATGACAACAGCATCAACAACAATAGTAATAAATGACGATGGTGGTGGTATTGGGTGGTGGTGGTGGTGGTGACAATGATGATGACTGTGATGGTGACGATAATGATGATATAATTCAGTTTGTACAGCATGAGCAGTGTCTGAAGCATCTTGTTATATTTTACATATCAAGTGATTATTACTAGATTTTCTATAATGAAAATGACAGGCCTAAAATATGGTAGTCCTAATAGCTTGTTACGATTGTGTGTATATATGTGTGTCGTGTGTCGTGTGTCGTGTGTCGTGTGTCGTGTGTCGTGTGTCGTGTGTCGTGTGTCGTGTGTCGTGTATCGTGTGTCGTGTGTCGTGTGTCGTGTGTGTATGTGTGTGTTTGCGCGCGCGCGCGCGCGCGCGCGTGTGTGTGTGTATGTGTCTGTGTGTGTGTGTGCGGGTGGATGTGTATGTGTGTGTGTGTCGTGTGTGTGTACGTGGGTGTGAGCATGAATGCATACGTTAATGCAGTAATGTAGTCAGTTCATCAAGAATAGCAGCAAACAACAAACATGGACATAACATCAAATACAGGTATCTGGACCATTACTTGCAACTAACACACAACCAGCCAAATAATAGAAATGAATACAAATATTTTCACAAACACAAAGCACCATATCGAGTAAACAAGCGACAAAACCAACAAGAAGAAAATTGTGATAAAGAAAAGTTCAGATGCAACACTGCGCCAGTAAAAGATGACACATCTCTCAAACCAGCTCTCTGGAAAACCATCGAACACAGACATCCATGGGTGACAATCTTCCTCTTGACAAGCACGCTGCCCAGTTTCTCCCTTCGCTTAAAGCTTCCCCAAAATGTGGTTTAATTGACACTTTCACCTCTGCCTTGCCATAGGCCTCAATTAATATAACATCAGTATGCAGAGAAGACCATGTGATATCACCCACACCCACGGCTTAACTATCTTCTGCATCCTATCACAACCATCAAAGTCATCGTCATCATCTGGTAATCTTCACCAACTGTGTCTCTTCCTGTTGTATTGTATTACCACTTCCCATTAGAGACCGGTTTCTGCTGAAAGACTTCTGTGTGTGTGTGTGTGTGTGTGTGTGTGTGTGTGTGTGTGTGTGTGTGTGTGTGTGTGTGTGTGTGTTGTGTGTGTGTGTGTGTGTGTGTGTGTGTATGTGTGTGTGCAGAGAAAACGAAATACATAGAGAGACAGAGAGGGGCATTCGTGTGAGTTCATTATCCCTCATACTAGGTTTTGTGTACGAGAGCTCAGCACCACATGCATGCAAGACACAGTACCAGGCATTTGTTTTTGAGTTGGTACTGGTTTGAAATAGAAGTACGGTACTGGAGCTTGTTAATTGGCTCCATTAACTGCATTGAAAAACAGTTCACCGTTTACCCTGCAATTCTAAATTAACAACTACGAAGAAACTAATTATCGTTGAGTCTTGGCTCATAAATCAGGCCAATGAAATCTGGCAAAATCGGTTAGTTTTTGGCTCAAAATATTTTCGTGCCTGGATATTCCTGGATCTCTATATCATTCACAAGCTTTCTATTTACCATTTTCAGATAAGAATCAGCTGTGGACCTCTATCCCTCACACTCACACTCTTACGCCCACCCCCCTTCCTTCTATCCTTTTCATCCTGATCTTTTCATCTTGCTCTAATGGCTCCAGGAAGCTGTCTAGGGTGTCAGTGTCGTTGCTTCAGTGAGACTAATCAGGAACTGTGACGCCTGTAATTTGTCCTGCTGGTAATTACAGTTGTGCTTGGTTCTAAGGTTGTTAATATGGGTGATTTCTGATGCACTGTTAGTTATCTGTGTAGGTCTGTTAATGGAGCGACGACAGGGTGAGTATAGGGTGAGAGGAAAAGGGGAGAGAGAGAGAAAGATAGAGATAAGAGAGAGAGAGAGACAGAGACAGAGAGGCAGAGAGAGAAAGAGAGAGAGAGAGAGAGAGAGAGAGAGAGAGAGAGAGAGAGAGAGAGAGAGAGATTTCCTTCCATTTTATTCCGCTGTTCTGCAAATCCTTTCGAACGTGAATAGAATGCAGCGAATGGAAAATCAGCGAGCATTGTTTGGTTTTTACTCTTCCCTTAAACGATCCGGACAGGTTAAATAGAATTAATTGTCGGTAAAATCTCTGTGTGTGTGTGTGTGTGTGTGCGTGTGTGTGTGTGTGTGTGTGTGTGTGTGTGTGTGTGTGTGTGTGTGTGTGTGTGAGAGAGAGAGAGAGAGAGAGAGATAATGTGCCATGTCGGGTACGACTGTAGCCTTAATGAGCTGATTCACTGATTAAAAGTTTGGGAAAATGATGAAAGCTATTGATATGGGTTTTTCGTCTCTTTAAATTTCCACTTCTCTGTAAAATGTCATTTGTCATTTTGTCAGCTCATACTATCTTGTAGCATGTGCGTTCTGTCATTATGTGTGCGTCTTCTCTATCTCTTTTTTTTTTATTATCTCTTTGTCGTTTTGTTGCCGTGTAGTCATCTTCATGTACCCTGCAGCATGACGATGGAAATCATGGGCCTCCATACAAATCTATCCCTTATTCCTACAAGTACATCTTCCACCCTCTCCGTCCAATATTTTCTCCTTGGGTCTACCTTGTGTTCTCTTTCCTCCAGCTTTCCTGTTGTGACCAGGTGCTCTAATTTCTCTATCCTCATAAAATGTCCTATAAATGTTGCTTGTCTTTTCCTTATCTTCATCAATGATCTTGTGTCTGCCTTCAAGACTGTCTCCTTTGTTTTCTTTGCTGTCCACGGAACTTTCAACGTTCTTCTTAGAAACCACACTGCGATTGCCTCAATTTTGTTCGGACTTTGCTTGTTGACTGTCCACGCCTCAACCACACAGCGGTATCGGTTCTATATGACACTAGAACTCTCTTGTTAATTGATAGACAATTGTTGGCACGGACGCTTTTGTCTTCTTGAATGCTGTTTGGCTTAGCCGGTTCTGCTGGCTATTTCTCGTGTGAATCTGCCGTCTGGTGCAATATACTATTGCATCTATAGATCTGTATACTGCATTTATATATGAACGTACAACCAATGCAGGATATGTTGTATACTAATTTGGCAGTGTGTATATATGTGTGTGTGCACGGGCCTGCGCGTGTGTGCGTACGTGCGTGTGTGTGTGTATATGTGCATTTGTGCGTGTGTGTGCGTTTGTGTATGTATGTGTAGGTGATTGTGTATGTGAATAAAGAAAGAATGAGGCTGCTGCGTTGTTTACTGACAGTCATATTCATATTAATGTCTTTTGTCACGGAGGATTTACCATGTCAAAATCGGGCTAAGCTCCCCTTTCAGATCGCATTGCCTTAGTGCAACTCCATCCAGTTTTTTTTTTACCAAGCCTTCAGAAAGGTGAGAAGGCTAACTGGACTTGAGAGTAGGGACCTGGGATGTCAACATACCTCTCCAATGTTTTATACCAGTGCAGCCGGGGGAATGCCCTACTCTTCACAATTTTCAACTGCCGTGGGATATTTAGCGTGCAGACGCCAGAAAGTACACGGGTCTGAATTGTTTGTCATTCCCTTCCGAAGATCTACACGTTCAGTTTGATTTTCCGGTCAAACTGTTACAGAAGTTGTGTTATGAGTGACTGATAAGAGAATGAGAGTCGACTAGAGATATGTAAACTGTGTGCGTGTAAGTGCGTGTTCTAAGTGTTTTCCCCAATCACACACAACTTTCCATTCAGTCACATCCACTTCTGTAAACAAGACAGCAGATCAATATTTCATAATCAAACAGGAATCCTCTGTTCATTTTTATCCAGCCAGATCACAAACATAAATGTTCAACGTCCACTGTGCAAAAGGCGGCAGTTAATCATTTAGTTATTTTTTTCCTTCACAAGGAAACTTTCACAGGGAATCTTTCACTGCTTCAACACTTCCCAGACAGTTCTCATAATTCACAGCAATGATATTATTGTTCAGCATTAGCTCGTCACCGTATTTAGACGTTGTTACCGCACAATCCCAGGGAGCAGGACAAATCACAAGGCGTCATTAGTTAAAAACGCCCAGGTATGTAGCAAAGTCCTAACAGCTTAGGACCAGGGACTGGATCAGGCATCCACCCCTCAAACCATAGTCACGTACGTATGTGGCTCCCTCGTGAACCAATCAGACCAGACAGCTCCCCACGTCAGAAGCTGTAGATAGTACAAAATATGCTAAGTACTTAAATCTACAAAAATGCCGATAAAATGTATCAGGTCAATAGTTGCACCATATTTGTATATTATATGGTTGACAGACGTTTATCCCAAAATAATATTGCTTACCTTTGTAAAGTTCGCAGGCAAATTACATTCACAGTGCCATACAGCAAATATTCTACACTATCAATTTCCAAAAGATGACCACTAACTTAACTTATTCATTTAACAAAAAATATCTCACAATAAAGAATTTAACACAAAATTCGCCATTCATGTTTCAAAAGTCCTAACTCTCAATGCATAAAATTGTCCATAAAATTCACACTGACTGTACATGTACATCATTCAAAGATCAAAATCCCAAAACAGTAATTCATAAAACATTAAATCAAGAACTACAACTCAATACAACTCTTAACTGCCAAGATAATTCACTTCACTTTTACACTACTACGTTTCTTCACATCAAAAGCTTACAACAAATTGTTTCCCTTATCTATCATTTATCCATGAATCCTGACTTTCCTATAACTTGTTTCACAACGGGCCAATTCAACTAGCTCCTTTATACTCTTTTCAAGTCTCAATTTTTGGCAAAGTAAATGTCTCATGCTAACACTCTACAAACCCGAAGGTCAATTAATGCTGCAAAAGGAAAATTTTGTTCAAACATTAGTAATCTCAAAAAAATATAAAAGATTCACCAACCTGCTTACATATTAACAGCTTACGACAAAACAGACTTAGTTCTCTCCAGGCAGCAAGGAAACGCAACCGGTCAACCTGGCAATCTCTGTAGAACTGAATTTAAGTTCAGATTTTTCTGTAGAACTGAATTTAAGTTCAGATTTTTCAACACACTCCACGCACTCCACGTTCCTCGCACTCCACGCTTCAACTTCACAGCCAATCCAAACACATTTCCCATTTCAACCAATGAGAATAAAGACATCGAAAACAACACTGGGTGCTCCAATCCATAAAGCAAAAATGAGCCGAAACACCTTACACAAAAGTGAAAATGTAAAAACAGCACTGTGAAAATATATGCAGCACATCCGTTACACAAACTGAGAAGAAAATGTGAAACCTAAACCTGGAGCAAACCGTGGAACGTCGACTCTAACTATTGGCAACCTGACCATTCTGCCACTTCTTTTTCTGTCGAAATGTGGGTTACACATATACAATACTTTGTTAATACGGTGATGTTAATATAGTCATGTTGGTTACACATATACAATACTCTGTTAATACAGTGATGTTAATATAGTCATGTTGGTTACACATATACAATACTTTGTTAATACAGTGATATTAATATAGTGATGTTGGTTACACATATACAATACTTTGTTAATACAGTGATGTTGGTTACACATATACAATACTTTGTTAATGCAGTGATATTAATATAGTGATGTTGGTTACACATATACAATACTCTGTTAATACCGTGATGTTGATATAGTAATATTGGTTACACATATACAAAACTTTGTTAATACAGAGATGTTGATATAGTAATATTGGTTACACAAGTCATATACAAAACTTTGTTAATACAGAGATGTTGATATAGTGATGTTGGTTACACAGATATAATACTTTCTAATACAGTGATGTTGGTTACACATATACAATACTTTGTTAATACAGTGAAGTTGGTTACACATATACAATACTTTGTTAATACAGTGATGTTGGTTACACATATACAATACTTTGTTAATACCGTGATGTTAATACAGTGATGTTGGTTACACATATACAATACTCTGTTAATAGTAGGCCTCCTTCGGTCATGACTGACCATGGACAAAGTACATCCGTTCTAATGTCTAGATGGGCTGTCTGCTTGGTCCAAGCAGCGTCGCCTGTGACTGTACAGACCAATGCGAGAGAGGCAGTCTCTGTCGCAGCGGTCGCATGTGTATGCTGATGCTGGTCTGTTGGCTGTCATCCCTTTTCTGCGAACTCGCTTTTCTGCTGCAGCAGCTGACAGTTTGTCCTCACCAGTCCGCAGCTGTTTCTTGAGAGTAGTTCTCCAGCTGTTGCGGTCGTCTGCGAGGTCCTCCCAGGACTCAGTGTTGATCTCAAGCGCCTTCATGTCACGCTTGCAAACGTCTTTGTATCTCAGCTGTGGGCGGCCAATGTTTCTCTGCCCTGTGGCAAGCTCAACATAAAGGATGTCTTTTGGGATGCGACCATCTTCCATGCGGCGAACGTGGCCCAACCAGCGTAGCCGACGCTGTCTCAGCATGGTATGCATGGTTGGGAGGCCAGCGCAGGTTAGGACTTCGGTGTTGGTCACCTTGTCTTGTCAGGAAATGCCAAGTATGCGCCGTAGGCTTCTCAGGTGGAAGGTATTGAGCCTTTTCTCCTGATGAGCATGCGTGGTCTACGCCTCGCTGCCATACAGCAAGGTGCTGAGGACACAGGCGTTGTATACAGCCATCTTTGTCTTTGTGGTCAGCTTGGGATTTGTCCACACCCTTTGTGTGAGGCGGGCTAGTGTTGTGGCTGCCTTCCCGATCCTCTTGTCGACCTCTGTGTCAAGGGAGAGGTTATCGGTGATGGTGGACCCAAGATATGTGAATTGATGGATGGCTTCAAGCTCGTAGTCATCAATGGTGATGGCTGGTGGAGATAGCGTGTCTTGGCCCAGGACGTTTGTCTTCTTAAGACTGATGGTCAGACCTAAATCTTTGCAGGCCTGGGAGAAGCGGTCCATTAGTGACTGCAAGTCCCGCTGAGTATGGGTCACAACTGCGGCATCGTCGGCAAATAGCATGTCTCTGATGAGGGCTTCACGGACCTTTGTCCTTGCTCTGAGGCGGGCGAGGTTGAAGAGCCTGCCATCTGATCTGGTCCGCAGGTGGATCCCTTCTTGCGCTGTGCTGAACGCATGCCTCAGGAGGAGAGCGAAGAAGATTCCAAAGAGGGTTGGGGCCAGGACGCAGCCTTGTTTCACACCGCTGCGTACGTCGAAGGGCTTGGAGAGGTTTCTGTTGAACTGCACCATCCCTTTCATGTTTGAGTGGAAGGACTCAATTAAGCTGTGCAGTTTGGAGGGGCAGCTGATTTTTCGGAGAGCCCTGAAAAGGCCATCTCTGCTGACTAGCTCAAAGGCCTTGGTGAGGTCAATGAATGCCACATACAGGGGCATCCGCTGCTCTCTGCACTTCTCCTGGATTTGGCGAAGGGAGAAGACCATGTCTACCGTGGATCTCTCTGCTCGAAAACCACACTGTGATTCCGGGTAGACGCGTTCAGCCAGTTTCTGCAGACGGATTAGGAGGACCCGAGCATAGACTTTGCCAACAATGCTGAGGAGCGAGATACCTCTGTAGTTGTTGCAGTCGCTCCTTTCGCCCTTGTTTTTGTACAGGGTGACGATCTTGACGTCCCTCATGTCCTGTGGTACAGCTCCCTCATTCCAACACTGACAGAGAACTGCGTGCAAAGGGTGCAGAAGAGAAGTCTTGCAGTTCTTGATGAGGTCTGGGGGAATTCCGTCGTTGCCAGGTGCCTTCCCTGATGCCAGGCTATCAATGGCCTTGCTGAGTTCGTCCGCAGTTGGCTCTGCGTCAAGTTCTTCCATTACCGGCATGCACTTGATGGCATCGAGGGCTAAGGGGGACACCATGTTCTGTGTGGAGTAGAGGTCGGAGTAGTGTTCCGCCCATCTTTCCATCTGTTGGCTAGAATTGCTGATTACTTCCCCAGTGGAGGATTTGAGGGGGGCGATCTTGCTCTGTGTTGGTCCCAGTGCCTTCTTGATGCCATCATACATTCCTCGGATGTTGCCTCTTTCAGCAGCACTCTGTATCTCTTCGCTGAGCTCTGTCCAGTACTCGTTTGCGCAGCGCCTGGCGTTAAGCTGAACCTTACTTCTGGCAGCCCTGAGGATTTGCAGGTTCTTCTCACTGGGTGACCGCTTATACTTGGTGAGTGCGGCACGCTTGGCCTCAACAGTGGGAGTCATCTCTGATGATCTGGCCTCAAACCAGTCGTGGGACTTCACAGTTTTCTTCCCAAAGGTGGCCATAGCAATGCGGTGCATGGTGTCTCGTAGCGTTTCCCATCTCTCAATGGCAGAGTCTCTGGGCTGCAATGCATCGTATTCTCTCTGAAAGGCCTCTGCGAACTGTTCTACAAGATCTGGCTGAGACATCTTGCTGACGTCAATGCGAGGGTTCCCTTGTTTCTTTGAGCAGTGGAACTTCTTTGGTTGTAGCCTGATCTTGCAACATACCAGAGAGTGGTCTGTGTCGCAGTCTGCGCTGTGATAAGAGCGAGTGTGGAGAACGTTTTTGATAGCGGCACGTCTTACTAGGATCAAATCCAGTTGGTGCCAATGTTTTGAGCGGGGATGCCTCCAGGAGACTTTGTGCTGAGGCTTCGTCTTGAAGAAGGAGTTGGCGATGCACAGTTCATGGCAGGCGCAAAACTCAAAGCAGTCGCTGTCCATTCTCGTTCATTTTCCCCACTCCAAAAGAACCGAGGCAGAAGGGCCATGAGTCATTGTCTGCACCCACTCTGGCGTTGAAGTCGCCCAGGAGAACAAGTTGTTCTGTCCTGGGGATGTTCCTTATGGTTGATGCAAGATTTTCGTAGAACTCATCCTTGGTGTCTGGAGAGGCGGACAGAGTTGGGGCATAAACGCTGATGAGAGTGACATAGCCTTCGGTGGTGTTGAGGCGGAGAGTCAAGAGTCGTTCTGAACCGCCGCTGCCTGGTTCAATCATGTTCAGCAGGCTGTTCCTTACTGCAAAGCCTACTCCGTGCTCTCTTGGGGCATCAGAACTCTTTCCTTGCCAGAAGAAGGTGTAGTCCCTTTCCTTTAGTGTTCCTGAGTCAGCCAGCCGTGTTTCCTGCAGAGTGGCAATGTCCACATTGAGCCTCTTTTGTTCGCTGTTTATGACGGCGGTTTTTCTGGCGTCGCTGATGTCTTGCAGATCTTGGGAGAGCCCAGGCATCATTGTTCGGATATTCCAACAGCCCAGTTTCACTGCTGATCCTTTTCCTGATCCGTTTCTTGAATTTGAATTTTTCTTTTTGTTTGGTGCGGTAATTAACGACCTGCTTGTCAGATTTTCTCCTAATCTTCATGCACCCAATGAAGAAGGCAAGTCGTGGCGGGACAGCACCTAACTGGCTGGGGGCTGCCCAGCTTAGGTGGGCGGTAGCTGTCCAGTAAGACACGAAGGTCTCTCCCACCGTCAAAAGCAACCCCTGGCGTCAGCTCTACGCCAGTTGAGCAATGACTTATCACCGGTATCTGTTGCCTCCCGTGTTGTGTCGACACTAGTGTTAGTAGCGAGGCTGGAGTGTCCTCTCCAGATCGTAGGTGCAGAGTGTTTGTGGATGAATGGACGGATTCATCCACTCTGTTAATACCGTGATGTTAATATAGTAATATTGGTTACACATATACAATATTTTGTTAATACCGTGATGTTAATACAGTGATGTTGGTTACACAGATACAATACTTTGTTAATATCATAATGTAGGTTACACACAGACAGCACTTTGTTAATGTAGTGACCTAGGTTACACAAGGACAATACATTGTTAATGTGATGATGTGACTCACATACAGACAGCACTTTATTATTGTGGTGACGTGACTCACATACAGACAGTACTTTGTTAATGTGGTGATGTGACTCACATAAAGACAGTACTTTGTTAATATGATGATGTGACTCACATACAGACATTACTTTGTTAATATGGTGATGTGACTCACATACAGACAGCACTTTGTTAATATGATGATGTGACTCACATACAGACAGCACTTTGTTAATATGATGATGTGACACACATACAGACAGCACTTTGTTGATATGATGATGTGACTCACATACAGACAGCACTTTGTTAATATGATGATGTCACTCACATACAGACAGTACTTTGTTAATATGATGATCTGACTCACATGGAGACAGTACTTTGTTAATATGGTGATGTGACTCACATACAGACAGCACTTTGTTAATATGATGATGCCACTCACATACAGACAGCACTTTGTTAATATGGTGATGTGACTCACATACAGACAGTACTTTGTTAATATGATGATGTGACTCACATACAGACAGTACTTTGTTAATGTGGTGATGTGACTCACATACAGACATTAATTTGTTAATGTGGTGATGTGACTCACATACAGACAGTACTTTGTTAATATGGTGATGTGACTCACATACAGACAGCACTTTGTTAATATGATGATGTGACTCACATACAGATATTACTTTGTTAATATGATGATGTGACTCACATACAGACAGCACTTTGTTAATATGGTGATGTGACTCACATACAGACAGTACTTTGTTAATATGATGATGTGACTCACATACTGACAGCACTTTGTTAATATGGTGATGTGATTCACATACATATAGCACTTTGTTAATATGATGATGTGACTCACATACAGACAGCAGTTTGTTAATATGATGATGTGACTCACATACAGACAGCACTTTGTTAATATGATGATGTGACTCACATGAAGACAGTACTTTGTTAATATGATGATGTGACTCACATACAGACAGTACTTTGTTAATATGATGATCTGACTCACATGGAGACAGTACTTTGTTAATGTTGTGATGTGACTCACATACAGACAGCACTTTGTTAATATGATAATGTGACTCACATGAAGACAGTACTTTGTTAATATGATGATGTGACTCACATACAGACAGTACTTTGTTAATATGATGATGTGACTCACATACAGACAGTACTTTGTTAATATGATGATGTGACTCACATACAGACAGCACTTTGTTAATGTTGATGATGTGACTCACATACAGACAGCACTTTGTTAATATAATATGTGAACTCACATGAAGACAGTACTTTGTTAATATAGTGATGTGACTCACATGAAGACAGTACTTTGTTAATATGATGATGTGACACACATACAGACAGCACTTTGTTGATATGATGATGTGACTCACATACAGACAGTACTTTGTTAATATGATAATGTGACTCACATGAAGACAGTACTTTGTTAATATGATATGTGACTCACATACAGACAGTACTTTGTTAATATGATGATGTGACTCACATACAGACAGTACTTTGTTAATATGATGATGTGACTCACATACAGACAGTACTTTGTTAATATGATGATGTGACTCACATACAGACATTACTTTGTTAATATGATGATGTGACTCACATGGAGACAGCACTTTGTTAATATGATGATGTGACTCACATACAGACATTACTTTGTTAATATGATGATGTGACTCACATACAGACAGCACTTTGTTAATATGATGATGTGACTCACATACAGACAGCACTTTGTTAATATGATGATGTGACTCACATACAGAGAGTACTTTGTTAATATGATGATGTGACTCACATACAGACAGTACTTTGTTAATATGATGATGTGACTCACATACAGACAGCACTTTGTTAATATGATGATGTGACTCACATACAGACAGCACTTTGTTAATATAATAATGTGACTCACATACAGACAGTACTTTGTTAATATAGTGATGTGACTCACATGAAGACAGTACTTTGTTAATATGATGATGTGACTCACATACAGACATTACTTTGTTAATATTGTGATGTGACTCACATACAGACATTACTTTGTTAATATGAATGATGTGACTCACATACAGACAGCACTTTGTTAATATGATGATGTGACTCACATACAGACAGTACTTTGTTAATATGATGATGTGACTCACATAGAGACAGTACTTTGTTAATATGATGATGTGACTCACATGGACACAGTACTTTGTTAATATGATGATGTGACTCACATACAGACAGCACTTTGTTAATGTTGTGATGTGACTAACATACAGACAGCACTTTGTTAATATGGTGATGTGACTCACATACAGACAGTACTTTGTTAATATGATGATGTGACTCACATGAAGACAGTACTTTGTTAATATGTTGATGTGACTCACATACAGACATTACTGTGTTAATATTGTTATGTGACTCACATACAGACAGCATTTTGTTAATATGGTGATGTGACTCACATACAGACAGCACTTTGTTAATATGATGATGTGACTCACATACAGACATTACTTTGTTAATATGATGATGTGACTCACATACAGACATTACTTTGTTAATATGGTGATGTGACTCACATACAGACAGCACTTTGTTAATATGATGATGTGACTCACATACAGACATTACTTTGTTAATATGATGATGTGACACACATACAGACAGCACTTTGTTGATATGATGATGTGACTCACATACAGGCAGCACTTTGTTAATATGATGATGTGACTCACATGAAGTCAGTACTTTGTTAATATGATGATGTGACTCACATACAGACAGTACTTTGTTAATATGATGATCTGACTCACATGGAGACAGTACTTTGTTAATATGGTGATGTAACTCACATACAGACAGCACTTTGTTAATATGATGATGCCACTCACATACAGACAGCACTTTGTTAATATGGTGATGTGACTCACATACAGACAGTACTTTGTTAATATGATGATGTGACTCACATACAGACAGTACTTTGTTAATGTGGTGATGTGACTCACATACAGACATTACTTTGTTAATGTGGTGATGTGACTCACATACAGACAGTACTTTGTTAATATGGTGATGTGACTCACATACAGACAGCACTTTGTTAATATGATGATGTGACTCACATACAGATATTACTTTGTTAATATGATGATGTGACTCACATACAGACAGCACTTTGTTAATATG
>CM060306.1:60953624-60958624 GCA_030674185.1 Monoplex corrugatus | reverse complement strand
ACTGAAACTGAAACTGAAACTGAAACTGAAAATGGTTTATTGCCATTGACATTTTTGTCCTTGTGGCAAGGAGCATAAAACAAAGTTATTAAATTTTTCGGCGATGTTTTCTCAAAACAAAGATTTATATAAATATAGTCATGGCTGACATAACATCCATTTGAATTTTTTTCCTAAAGATGAAGAAAAAATTTGAACGGAAAAAGTTGAACAAAATGTTGAACAAAAAGTTGAAAAAAACAGTTGACCACCGGACATAATTAGTCAAATAAGTAAGAGGATGACCCAAATCCGGCAAATAAACATAAGAACAGTATAAAGTGATATCTTCACTGTATATAAACTTACATTAATTTAAAAAGTTGAACAAAAGTTGAAAAAACAGTTAACATGACTAATTACGTCGGGTGGTCAACTGTTTCTTCAACTTTTTGTTCAACTTTTTAAATTAATGTAAGTTTATCTCTAGTGAAGATATCACTTTAAATTGTTTTTATGTTTGTTTACCGGATTTGGGTCTTCCTCTTATATGAGAGAGAGACAGAGAGAGAGAGAGGGAGAGAGAGAGAGAGATAGAGAGAGAGAATGGGAGGGGGAGAGAGAGGGAGGAAGAGAGAGGGGAGAGAGATAGAGGGAGGGAGAGAGAGAGAGAGAGAAAGAGAGAGAGACTTTAAACGGTAGTCTAGTGTTATCCATACAGGTTAACTTTAGTCAGTATCTTATACATACATCGAACAAATGACTACACATACTCGGAATCTTCAACTTCTCCATAAATCATATCGTTTGGTGTGCGCCAGTTAATATTAAAGCCAAGGAATCTTTTCTAGACAAATAAAAGAGACCTACTGGCATAATTTTCTCAAGTCCCCATACGTCTGCTCCATACAGCACTCCTGGTTGCACTTGCGAGTCAAATAACTTGAGGAAAATTTCCACGGAACTGCAATCGCATTGACACAAATTACTTATGACAATCAAAGCAGCTTTCTTTGCTCTTGCCAGTAGATCCTAACATGCAAAAATTAAAACTCAGTTTTTAGTGAAGTAGATTCCAAGGAATTTGTACGCATTTACCGCAGAGATTATAATATTTCCGTAGTGCCGTCTTTCATGACCTGCTGAGAATCTTTTTTACCGAAAAACCATTACGTCACTTTTCTGTCATTTTTGCCTTTAATTCAGGTTTGTTTGTTGCTCTATACAGGTTGTTCAACTGAGTTGTAGTCCAGTGAGTCTCAGGTAACAAAACAATATCATCTGCAAAAAAAACGTAATAAATGTTTCAGTCAAATCTGCTGGAAAAATCACGACATGTCTACTATTAATAATTTCATCTAAGGCCAGCTCATTGATTAAAAAGAGAGAATAATGTAGGGCATCATACGTCAACTGTACATATTAACGCTAAATCTAGCCCCATTTCTAGCCATAGTCTTAACTTCTTAACACAGCAAAATAACTTACCCTTCATTCCTTTTTTTCCGAGTATTGGTCATAACAAATCGCTGAGAGAGAATCAAATGCCTTTTCAAAATCAATGAACGCTACATATATCTTAAGATTTGATGCAAACTGTTTCTGAATAGCTGCTAGCAGTGTAAACGCATGGTCAATCGTGGAATAGTTCCTCTCAAAGCTTGCTTGATGTTGCCATATTATATTGTTCAGTTGTATCCACTGTTGTAATCTGCTATGAATGATAGAATTTTATAATTTACTGCTATTGTCAGTCAGGGATATATCTCTGTAGTTATTGGTGTCATAGACGTCTCCTTTCTTATACATGTATAATGCCATCAAGATAAATCCTGTTCAGCTGTTGGGAAGTATATCTTTATCAAACAAGTTGTTGTCATAAAACTCTACAGTTAAGTCACCAAAATACTTGAAGAATTCATTTATCATTTGATCTGGCCCTGCAGCTTTGATGCTTTTCAGTTTTCTTATAGCAGAAAGAATTTCCTCTTTCAAAGTGGATCGATCTAGCATATGATTCATGTCATCAACTTCTATCTCATCATCTGTTTGTTGAGAAATTAAATCTTTTTGAAGGACATTTTTTGAAATTCTGGAACCAAAACTATTTTGTGTTTGCTTTTTCTTGCGTGAAATTTTGTGAACTGCTTCCCAGATTCTCTCTGATTTTGCAAGATGTTTTTAGCTTATCTAAAAGGGTTTTATTGAACAGCTTTTTCTTCTTTGAAAGCAGTTGCTGGTACTTTCTTCTGTTCTGGCAAAAGGCTATCTATCGTCACTGTCTAAAGTTTTCTTGTATTTTTTCAAAAGAATTCGTAATTTGACCTTGCAGATCTACAATTTTGATCAAACCACTCGTTGCCTCTGTGTTTCATACATTCAGCTTGTTCTTTCACTCTACTTTTGAACTTTTCTAAAGCTTCATCAACATTAATATCAGTTAAATGCATTGCTTGATCCAGTTGTTGTTGGATTTTATAACAATTAAACTTTGGTTCTGCAGTTTCATGCATGCTCCGGTTTCCATACAAACTTTTCAATAACTGTGCCTGTAATCGGTGTTTCGTTAACACATGGATTACATGTTCTTTAAGTTTCAATGCATAGTTCCAAGGCAGATGGTATGACTCAATTCTTCCAACTATACGTTTGTTTGTTTTTTATTGTTTTTACTTTTAAGTAGATGAAACACGTCTACCGAAAAAAGATAGTAATCATTTACGCTGCATCCATTTTCTGAAATGTAAGTATAGCGTCCCTTACGGTCGCGGTGACATATACGAGTATCATTTGAAATATATACGCCTAGACTACTGCACATGATCAAGAGATATTAACAATAAGAATTCAACGACTGATCTTCAGACCATCGACATATTCCATCATCAAATGACATGTTAGGAATACCACTAGGGAAATAGGTTACTGTTCTACCATTCAACTCTCCACATTCAGTTACAAAAACGTCATCGAGCCATAAGATGTTATCTACAAGGCATTCTTATAAAGCACTGACTTCATTACTTACATCACCAGACACATAATATGGAGAATTAGTTGGATGCTTATATGCACATACACAAAATACACGTTAATCAAACCAAATAATTGTTTATCCAACACAAAAGAGAAATAGTGACCACAATCACAGTAAGATAAAGCATGTACACAATCAGGACATTTCTGATGAAACAGATTATTCCTCCTGAATGTCGTCCACGATCTGTGAGTTTTATGGCAGTGTTGACAGAAGCCGTATGAGACGGAACAGCTTTTGATTTAAACTTTAACACGAACGTTTCTAACACAGTCGAAAGACGAAACATATTTGATCAAGCGCGGATCACACGATTTTGGAGCCAGACCACTTATATTCCATTGTGAAGAAAAGATATAGTTGTTTTTGGTATTTCTTCATTATTATCATAAGATGTACTAATATTTACATAATTGCTATTTACATTTACATCACTGTTCACAAAATAGTCAAACTTATCAGCCATAGGAACAGGACGTTGATCATCGGAACATAGTCAGGTTTGTGTGTATTACCACAATAAATGAATGCACTGTCTTTAGCACGCACACTGCCACTGTTTTCAAGTGTATGACCTACATTAGTTTCCCGAACTGTCACAAGTTGGCAAGCTTTTGGCAATACGGATCTTTTTTCTGTTCCCATTTAAAATAGGGTCAATGGACAGTTTGTGCGGAGGGTTACATGTATATCGTACAGAGCGGCCGGTTTCCTGAGCTGCTTTACGCACATTGATATTGTCAAGTAGCACAAATTTCTTGCCGTTACTCATCAGATGGAGAGAAATAATAGTGGCTGTTTTACTTTGGCTCGAGCTGTTTTCAGGTAAGGGGTCATTTTCTCCGAATATCTCGAACCCGAGGAGAGAAGTCCTCCCCAACAAAAATACTGCTTCCCTGTAATTTTCGTTTAGCCTTCAGGATCCTTTCTTTGTCCTTATAGAACGTACACCTTGCATTGACGGCTGCATTTGCTTGTTGCCTATCAGGTACACTCGGTCAACAGACACTTCTTTTAGTCCAGGTTTTTTGGGACTAGTTTGCTTACAATGTCCTCACAGTCTTGCCAGGTTTTGCTGTCTTTCTTCGGCAAGCCGTAGAAGAGAAGGTGTGTGTGTATGTGTGGTGTGTGTGTGTGTGTGTGTGTGTGTGTGCATGTGTATGTGTGTGTGTGTGTGTGTGTGTGTGTGTGCATGTGTGTGTGTGTGCATGTGTGTGTGTGTGTCTCTGTGTGTGTGTGTGTTGTGTGTGTGTGTGTGTGTGTGTGTGTGTGTGTGTGTGTGTGTGTGCGTGCGCGTGTGTGTTTATGTATGTGTTTAAGAGAGAGAGAGAGAGAGAGAGACAGACAGACAGACAGACAGACAGACAGAGAGAGAGGCAAAGGTAGACTTAGAGACACAGAATGAGCCAATTCACTTCACATTAATGAGAATTTCCCCTTTGTGCTTTCTATGGGTAAACCAAGAGCAAACGTACAGATGCAAATGGGCTGCACATTACCAGACACTTTGACTTGAAGGGAGGGGGAGGGGATAAAAAGGGGAACTGGCGCTTAGTTAATTAGGCTATTTCGACTGCACACAGACATTCTTCACAGAAACGTAATGACCAGAGTATTGCTTTTCTCAATTACTTAGACCGTTGAGACTTCATTTGTCAATTACAGCTCAATCTAGATGGACATCAGTGCGACTGAAGGAAAGTGGAATGATTTTTTGGGTTTAGGGGGCAAGTCTTTAAACTGTAAATGGACAAAGCTTGCTCTTTTTGTCTGATTAGATAGTTTTCTGATAATCACTTCGAAAAAAAAGCATACATATCCACACTCATACATTTCCTGGTTACACAGAAATATCAACACACGATGATCCATTCATCACCATCATGTTCCCTGTCGCATGGCGTTGAGGGGTTCATGGCCCTTCCTATGGACCTTATCTTTTGTCACCGAAAGTACATATCCCACCCACTCTGTCTTCATCTAC
>CM060306.1:60946124-60948624 GCA_030674185.1 Monoplex corrugatus | reverse complement strand
CTTACATGATCTTTAACGTGCATAGTTGATGTTCTCCTGGGTACACACACGGCGGGGATTTAAGTATTGTCAGGTGTGTGCACATGTTAACCTGACCTGGGATATCAGCAATGTCTTCACTACCCACCAGGCACCAGGCACCCTGACCTTCCGATGGGAAGTCTGATGTTTATCCACATTAACATCACCAGTTGAGGTCTGTCTGTCTCTGTCTCTGTCTCCCAGTCCTTCAGTCAGTCCATTGATCTGTCTGTTTCTCCGAACCTGGTGTTGATTGAGCAAATATCCGGGTTTATCAAACAGTTTTTCATTAAAGTGAAACATTTGTCTGGCATACATTTTCCTAGCGCTTCCGTGAAGTCACCGCTACGTTAAGTTCAACCTCTCGTCACTATCGATACCACGGACTAAACCAGGACTAACCATTTCTCCTACCAACACCACAGTACTACCATGAATAGCGTCTCATTAACTTGAAGAGCACTTCTCTTTCTTGTGGGTAAAGCACAACGATTTCCTTTCAGGATCTACTTTTCTTCAGTCGTCTGTATACGCCTACGCTCGTCTGCCTCCTCAACACCCAACGCCACTAGTCCATTGTCAGAAGTGAGTGTCTAGGGCTTAATGGCCAAAGATGGACACAGCAACGCTGAACTTTCTGGCTCCCTTTTTTACTTTTTTGCTTTTGTCTTTTTTGTTGTTGTTGTTATTGTTGTTTGTTTGTTTGTTTGTTGTCTTATGAGGGTTTTTTCAACAAATAGAAATAGGCTTCCCAGCAATAGATTTGTTTTCTTAATTTACCCCTCCTTTTCTTTTTAAAAGGGGGATTGTTCCATATTGATCGGGGAGAGGTGTGTCTGTGGCAAAATATATCAGCTATTTTTCCAACTGTTTCTGAATGAACCTTCATCAAATTTGTGTCAAAGGTGTTGACTACTGAGGAGTTGGGAATTCATCTGTGAACATCATGGCACCAAAGTCAATGTCACACGGATCATAAAGGTGCTTAAAATAGCATTTTTGTTTTCAAAAAAGTTTGTGAACTGCACTTTCTGCTTTCATTATTGTGACAGTCGACCATCGTCCTCTCTTCACGTCAAGTTTTATTTTATCTGATATTTCTTCAGTGTTTCAGTCACTTTGAAAAATTGAAAACCGGGAATTTTTTTTTATTATGATTTCAATAGGAAAAAAGAAACCGTTAGAATGATTTGACCATGTTGTTTTTCTCTTATTTACTGGCATGTATACTTTTTCCCGTATTTCGATCGCAAATGTTGTCTGGTAAGGAATAGTAGATGTAGGGCGGTACTTACCAACGGCATAGCATAAAGGGAGAACTGTTATCTATATGCATTATTCGAATTCTGTCAACATTGAATTCCTTATCTGCTTTGTTTAACATTTAACTTGAACATAAGATGACACATCACTGAAAATAATTCCTGTACGTTTTGCACTGGGAGTCGTGCAGCAGAATAATTGTTCCGAAGGCGATATTACCTTGGCTGGACATGACGGTTAGCTCGCTTAACTGGTGAATTGCCTGAACAAAACACCATCCATGCAGTACACAAAAAACAGTCTTTATGGATAGTTCTGTAAAACTCGTGTATTATTAACATTATTCAGACATCAGAAATACACGAATAAAACGAGAACGCGTATTTGATTTAACAAACAAGACAAGACAAGACAAGACAAGACACGTGCAAGGCAAAACAAGAGAAGACAGGGGCAAATTTTATGCAAAAGACAACAAAGAATAAAAGTACAAAACTGAGTGGAAGGACTTACCTGGCCTTGTTTTGTCTTGTGTCATGTCTTGTCTGTTGTTAAGTCTTGTCTTGTGCCGTGTCTTTGTGCCGTGTCTTGTCTTGTGTCCTGTCTTGTCTTGTGTCCTGTCCTGTCTTGTGTCATCTTGTCTTGTGTCCTGTCTTGTCTTGTGTCGTGTTGTGTCTTGTGTCGTGTCTTGTGTTGTGTCTTGTGTCGTGTCTTGTCTGGTGACGTGTCTTGTCTTGTGTCGTGTCTTGTGCCGTGTCTTGTCTTGTGTCGTGTCCTGTCTTGTGTCGCGTCTTGTTTTGTTTCTCGTCTTGTCTTATGTCTTGTCTTGTCTTATGTCTTGTTTTGTGTCTTGTCTTGTCTTGTTTTGTCTTGTGTCGTTTCTTGTCTTGTGTCGTGTCTTGTCTTGTGTCGTGTCTTGTCTTGTGTCGTTTCTTGTCTTGCGTCGTTTCTTGTCTTGTGTCGTTTCTTGTCTTGTGTCGTGTCGTGTCTTGTCTTGTGTCGTGTCTTGTCTTGTGCCATGTCGTGCCTTGTGTCATGTCTTGTCTTTGTCGTGTCTTGTCTTGTGTCGTGTCTTGTCTTGTGTCATGCCTTGTCTTGTGTCGTGTCTTGTCTTGCGTCGTGTCGTATCTTATGTCGTGTCGTGTCTTGTGTCATGTCTTGTCTTGTGTCGTGGCTTGTTTTGTGTCATGTCTTGTGTCGTGTCGTGTGTCGTGTC
>CM060306.1:60916124-60941124 GCA_030674185.1 Monoplex corrugatus | reverse complement strand
CGAGGGGAATACTACAGATCGAAACCTACCTCTGTGTGCCTATGAGAGAGAGAGAGAGAGAGAGAGAGAGAGAGAGAGAGAGAGAGACAGAGACAGAGACAGAGACAGAGACAGAGAGACAGAGACAGAGAGAGAAGGGGGAGGGAGGGAGGAGGGAGGGAGAGACAGAGACTGACTGACACACAGGCAGACAGACAGACAGGCAGATAATGAATGGCAGACACACACATAGGTAAACAGGTAAGGCAGTGTTTGATTTGTTGAAGTTTATAGATATCTGTCGTAGGCTCGTCTGATTTTGCCTGGGACTACAAGTGTAACACAGCAAGTATGATTTGCACGATCATCACTTCTAGCTAAAAACACACACACACACACACACACACACACACACACAAACACCACACACACACACACACAACACACACACACAATACACGAATGCTCATATGTACACACACACACACACGCACGTACACGCACGTACACGCACGCACACACACACACACACACACACACACACACACACGCACATACATACACTTTTAGAGAAAGAAAAGCAAGAGATATAGGCAGAGATACAGAGACATATGCAAGAACGTCGCACAGTATCAGTCATTTTTCCCTTCAGCGAAGAGGAGGCTGGAATGCAGAAGAAGACAATGAAAACTTTAGTTATCGATCTCAGCTACACAGTAACATTAACAAGAATCACTTCGAGGGAGTTTTGACTTTCTTAATAACAAGGGTTATTCCAATCTGAATGTATCAGGAACAGCTGTTCTAGCAGCAGGATATCTGACTGAATCTGGTCTGGCTTCGATTTTCTTCAACAAGTTTCAGCTGCATAGACCCTGTTTAACAATCATTTTTACGAGAATAATTGAACTAAATCTCCCATCCACACTTTTCTTACAGACACTTTTTTAATGAAACGAGATTCCATCTGCTATTATACATGAACCCAGCATTTTATGTACCTCGACATCTAACAGTCATTATACACACACCATGGAAGTGCAACTAGAGGCATCAGCCTTGCGTCACCCAATAGTTAAAAGTAAAGACACATAAGTAACCAACTGTAGTATCTTTTTATATGTACCTATATACACACAACCCAAAGTGAAACAAACCCATCAATGTTGGGTCAACTCATTCTACCTATTCACCTTAGATATTCATGGTATATACCTTACATCACGATCACCCCGTATCTGATATTAAAGCAGCATCATTATGACCACCAACGTTATCATTGCGGTAACTATCGTAATCTCTGTATCTAGACGTCATGACCAGTTTGTTTCTTAATTAGCCTAGTCGTATAGACTAACATTCATCATCATCATCATCATCGTCATTATCATCATCATCGTCATCGTCATCATCATCATGCGCCCTGCCTCATGGTGTTAGCGCTCATGGCCCTCTATACAGTTTATCTCTTGTCGCTGCAAGTACATCTGCTCTCTTTGTCTTCATTTACTCCGCATTCCCGTCCAGTATTTTTGCCCTGGGTGTATATGGTCTATCTTTTCTCCCCCAGCTTTCCTGTTGTGACCAGATGCTAAAATTTCTCTTGCCTCATGAAATGTCCTACATATGTTGCTTGTCTTTTCCTAATCTTCTTCATTAACATTCTTTCTGTGTTTGCCTCTTTCAGGACTGTCTAGTGTGTTTTCTTTGCTGACCATGGAACTATAAATACTCTTTTGGAAACCATATTTCAGCTGCCTCGATCTTGTTCTGACTTGTGCATTGACTGTCCAGCTTCACATCTGTACAACAGAATCAGTTCTACATAACACTGAAGAACTTTCTCCCTCATGTCAATAGATAGGCATTTGTTGGTAATAACGCTTTTCATTTTCTTAAATGCTGTTTTAGCTTAGCCGATTCTGCTGGCTATGTCTAATGTGCATCTGAAATATGGTGCGATGACTGTTCCCAGATATTTAAACGTATCAGCTTGTCTCAATGTTGTGTTATTTGCTGTTATTTTACATTAAAGGATTTCTTGTTTTTTTGTGTTTTTTACTGATTACCATTTCTTTAATTTTTTTGCTATTTAGCTCGAGCACTTTATTTCTTTTTTCTATTTCCATTCTCTAATATTCACAACATTTTGTAGGTCTTTTTCATTTTCTGCAATTAAAACGGTGTCGTCTACATTACGAAGATTGTTTAACATTTTCCTCGAACCTTTATCCCACGGCATTCTTCTACGTTTCTCATGGTGGTTTCTCTGTAAAATGAAAACACAATTGGTGCCAAACACATCCCTGCTAACCTTCTTTTAAAATTTTGGAAAAAGTTCCTACTATTTTTGTACTCTCATTGCTGCTGCTTGTTCCCAATACATATTCTTTACTATTATTAGGTCCTTTCCATCAACATTGAGTCTTTCTAATTGATTGATCAAGTCTGTGTGTTTACCTGGCCAAAAGCCAGTTTTTAGGATGTATATGGCATTTATAGTTCCTTTCTCTCCACAAATCGACGTTGCTCATCTTTCATTATCCACGGTCTTGAACTTTTGTTTTTGTTTTGTTTTTGTTTTGTTTTGTTTTGTTTTTTGAATGATGTGTTCTCCCTTTTTGTCATTGTCAAAAAGGTCTTCTTCCATAATAATCACACCATATTTAGATTTTATGCAACCTGTTGATGTGCATGTCTTTTTCCTCAGTGTTTCTGTACATAAACTTAAAACTGTTTTGTGTCGGTCTTGTATTTCTTTGTGTTTTGTTTTCGGCCAACTTCCCTTAGCTTCATTGCACTTATTCCTGATTTCCTGGTGTATAATTTTGTATTCTTCTTTTTTCTTTTGCTTTCCTCCATTCTTCCATCAAGTCCAAAATGCCTTTTGTCATCCAGTTCTTTGCTCTAGGGATTTGTTCACAAGCTTCATTTATCGTGTTTCTCAATTGTTTCCATTGTTCCTGAATTTGAGCACATAGCACTGAGCACTGAATTTGTTTTGAACATATACGTTAAATTTTGCACGAGCTGATTCATCTGTCTTTAAAAGTCCAAGATTCAATTTGATGCTACTTTTTATTTGTTTTCTTCTCTTTATTTTCAGCCTTAATCTTCCCATTACATGATTGTTGTCACTGTTGCAATCTGCGCCTGGTGATGTTTTTGCTACCAGTAAATAATTTCAAAATCTTTTATTTATCAGGATATAATCAATTTGATTTCTTTTACTGTCTCCTGGATTCATCCATGTCCATTTTCTTCTGTTAATTTGTTCGAACCATGTGTTTCCTATTATGAATATATTTACTTGTGGCCACTCAACACGTTTCTCTACCCTATCATTTCGTGTGTCCTGTGATTTACACTGAGCCTTTGCTGTCTCTAATTCTTTTCAGTTGTCAATTTCTTCCTCTGTTCTTCGGGGTGTTGCTGCATATGCTTGGATAATGTTGATATCAAATGGCTTGTCCTCCAATCTAACTCATAAAACTCGGTCTGATATAGCCCAGTATCCTTTGATGGACTTTGACCTGTCACTGTCCATTATGATGCCTACATCTTCATGTACGTCTCCACCAGAATGTACTTGATGTTCATACATAAAGCTGTGATTTGATATTTTCATCTTCAACTCTTCCGCACATGGAACATCTGTTATGCAACATGTTCTGTGTAAGTGTCTCTTCGTGTTCTTTTTGTTTGTGTGTGTGTGTGTATGTGGACAGTCAGATACTGAGATATGAAATGTGATCCCCTTCTCTCTCTCTCTCTCTGTCTCTCTCTCTCTCTGTCTCTCTCACACACACGCACATACACACACACGCAAATGCACACTCACACATACATACACGCGCACACTTACACATACACACACACATACACACACCCACGCACATACACACACACATATCATACAAACACATACACGCGCACACACACATGCACGCACGCACGCACACACATTCGTTTGCACATACACACGCACAGACACACATACATAACATTGAAAAAGACCGACTGCTAACCAGGTCGTAGAGTTCTTTTTCCTTACAGTTTACATCTCTTCTCTAAATCTTTTGAATGATATAGAATGTCGCTTTGATTGAAAGGACGGGATATCCGCTGGCATGATTGGCTTTCTTGTCATTCTCAAAGACGAACTGGACAGTTCAAGGCGAGGTAACTTATTGGGTTCAGCTCTCTCTCTCTCTCTGTGTGTGTGTGTGTGTGTGTGTGTGTGTGTGTGTGTGTGTGTGTGTGTGTGTGTGTGTGTGTGTGTGTGTGTGTGTGTGTGTGTGTGTGTCTATGTGTGTCTGTGTGTGTGTGGTGTGAGAGAAGTTGAGACCTCAAACACTTCGCTCCCGAAGGTCACGACAAGACTTGTATTATATAAAATAGGCTGACCCAGGGCAGATACTTTGGTCGCATTTAAAGAACAGGCTATTAGGGATGTCAGTGTTTATGGACATGCCGAGTACGCACAAATAGCAATTGAAGACGTTACCTGACTTAAAATTGTGTTTGTATCATACGGGATAGGATAGAACACGATTATCTTAATTTGTACCTTGTATGTGTGTGCAACAGATATTGAACTTTATCTAAAAATTCATGAAAAGGATCGTGCAGAGAATCTCCTCGACCACCATACCTCCGTACTCATGATATAGTATATAGTAGGTACCTCTACAAGCTACATTTTACCACTGGCATCGATGTCATGACGGTCAGTAGTACCACACTGCTCCAGCTTCAAACAACTATCACTTCCCAGATTTCCTGATACTTACAGACAGTCACACATAGAGACTTCCCCTGGGGATGGAACCTATATCGGATGATTTTCTGATTACGGTCTGTGAATCATACGAGTAATGTGCCAGACATCTCAGATTCAAACACCTCTATCTAGGTTTAAGCTGCTAAAATATAATGTTGACGTATAAAATGAGTTGATGGCGCGTTCACTGATGTCGAACCACGCCACGTCCATAGTCAAGAGTGCGGTGAAATGCCGAAAAACAAAAAAAGTTTAAAACTAATGAACAGGTTATTATACTACAGACGGTGTTGATGACGCGTTGCACTGCGATTCCATTTTACTTCATGTAATGCGTGTTTTCCATGATTTTTCTAGCGAAAATCGTGTCACCTGGCGCGTGTTTCCGAAGTAGTATTTTAGTAGATTGCGTAAGCAGTTTTGTCGACCTTTTAAGTGAGAAGACAAGGATGAAATAATGACTGTTTCCTCTGAATGTCACTGAGCAGCTGAAATCGGCAATCGAGCTCGTGTTCATGCAGTTAAAACCGGCGATGGAGTTCGTGTTTGCTTCCCCTTTATTCCCCAGCCCGTTCAGATAACGGAAACTGATAATGTGCACCACACTCGCACAGTTGAGGCAAAGAAAAAAACCCAGATAAGAGAATCCTAAAATCATCCTAATCCGCATCTTTAACACTAGGCAACTCAAGAGCTGTCTCTTTACCTGTCTGTCTATGTGTATGTATGTCTATATGTATGTCTGACTATGTGTATGTGTGTCTATATGTATGTCTGTCTATGTGTATGTGTGTCTATATGTATGTTTGTCTATGTGTATGTGTGTCTATATGTATGTCTGTCTATGTGTATGTGTGTCTATATGTATGTCTGTCTATGTGTATGTGTGTCTATATGTATGTCTGTCTATGTGTATGTGTGTCTATATGTATGTCTGTCTATGTGTATGTGTGTCTATATGTATGTCTGTCTATGTGTATGTGTGTCTATATGTATGTCTGTCTATGTGTATGTGTGTCTATATGTATGTCTGTCTATGTGTATGTGTGTCTATATGTATGTCTGTCTATGTGTATGTGTGTCTATATGTATGTCTGTCTATGTGTATGTGTGTCTATATGTATGTCTGTCTATATGTATGTGTGTCTATATGTATGTCTGTCTATTGTATGTGTGTCTATGTGTATGTCTGTCTATATGTATGTCTGTCTATGTGTATGTGTGTCTATATGTATGTCTGTCTATGTGTATGTGTGTCTATATGTATGTGTGTCTATGTGTATGTGTGTCTATGTGTATGTGTGTCTATATGTATGTCTGTCTATGTGTATGTGTGTCTATATGTATGTCTGTCTATATGTATGTGTGTCTATATGTATGTCTGTCTATGTGTATGTGTGTCTATATGTCTGTCTGTCTATGTGTATGTGTCTATATGTATGTCTGTCTATATGTATGTGTGTCTATATGTATGTCTGTCTATGTGTATGTGTGTCTATATGTATGTCTGTCTATGTGTATGTGTGTCTATATGTATGTCTGTCTATGTGTATGTGTGTCTATATGTACGTCTGTCTATGTGTATGTGTGTCTATATGTATGTCTGTCTATGTGTATGTGTGTCTATATGTATGTCTGTCTATGTTATGTGTGTCTATATGCAACTCTCTTCCTCCCCCACTCTCTCTCCTTTCCTTCGTTTCTTTCTGTTTCTCTCCTCCCCCCCCCCCTCTCTCTCTCTCCCTCTCTTTCTCCCTTCTGTCTCTTTTCTTTTTCTTGCTCTCTGTCTATCTTTCTCTCTCTCCCCCTCCTTCTCTCTCTGTCTCTGTCTTGTCTGACTGTCCCTGTCACTCTCTCTCTCTCTCTCTCTCTCCTTCCCCCTCTCTGTTCTCTCTCTCCCTCCCCCCTCTCTGTTCTTTCACTCTCTCTCCTCCCTCTCCATTTTCTTCTCGCCGCTTGCTATCGAATGGATGGCTTGTTCATTTGATAGATCTGGGATTTCAAGATGTAATGTATCGGCTTCAGCCCTGGCCAGCAACTTAAAAACTGGTCAGCTTAGTGCGCATCTGAAATTAAATGTGCCAATCATATGGTGGTGGCTGATTAAAACTCTTAAGGTATACCCCTCCTCCATCTTAACGTGTTGACGCCATATATGGTTCAGTGCTGGCTCTAAAAGACTTCCAAATATTATGACCAGTGGACACTTTGTGTGGAGCTGATTGTCAGTGCTGGATAAAACTCGTGTACAATTGTTTCTTAGACGCGTTTTTAGTTTTGTAATGACTCGTTAAAACAACAGGCCAACATGTGTGTGTAAGAAGTTTGCGTGTAACTGATTTTTCATTGATGCACGAAGCTAACAGAGCATGTTAGGTTACATCACTTTTCGATTGAAAACATCTGATTGAATTTGAATAATAAAAGAACTAACGGAAACAATCACAAACTTTAAGACACGCTACGCGCTTGTATGTCATTGAAGTTCGTTCATTTCATGTATGGGCTATTCACTCCACAGTAAAGATGTTTGTGCTTGCTGTTTGTATTCATTGCTTGCCAGATGGGGATTTATGACCGTGAATAAATTGTATTCCACTTTCCAGTTGTAGCATACATAATTGTCTGTCCGTCTATTTTTCTCTCTCTCTCTCTCTCTTGTGTGTGTGTGTGTGTGTGTGTGTGTGTGTGTGTGTGTGTGTGTGTGTGTGTGTGTGTGTGTGTGTGTGTGTGTGTGTGTGGTGTGTCTTCATACGTACGTTTTTCTGAATGCGTGTAGTATGTGGTTATGCGTATGTGCTCATGAATGTATGTACGTGTGTGACTGTGTATGCATTCATGTGTGGGTGCATACGTGTGTGCGTGTGTGTTCGATTGTATCGATACAGATATTCCACAGTCAGTTGCCGTTCTTTTTCTGTATCTGGTCTAAACAACTGGAACGACCTTGCCCCGACTATTCGACAGTCACATAGTCTAACTTGAAGACATCTTTTTGTCCAGCAGTTTAACTTAAGACATGTCTTTATGTCAGTATTATATTGTTGTATTCGTTATTTGAATTAACATATGTCTTTAGTAAGGGGCGCCAGAAATGTCGACTTAATAATGTATGCCTGTGTTGTGTGTGGTGTGTGTGTGTGTGTGTGTGTGTGTGTGTGTGTGTGTGTGTGTGTGTGTGTGTGTGTGTGTGTGTGTGTGTGTGTGTGTGTGTGTGTGAAATTGTGATCTCAGCTAATAACTTCTCATCATTATCAGCATCATGTGACCTGCCACATGGCGTTGACGATCATGGCCCTCCATATGCATCTATCCCTTGTTGCCGCAAGGGCATCTTCCACCCTCTCTGTCCTCAGCCACCCTGCAAGTCCGTCCAGTATTTTTTGACCTGGTGTTCTCTTTCCTTACAGCTTGCCTGTTGTGACCAGGTACCCTAATTCCCCTTTCCTAATAAAATGGCCTATAACTGTTGCCTGTCTTTTCCTAATCTTCCCTATCAATGATCTTCTTGTGTCTGCCTCCTTCAAGACTGTCTCGTTTGTTTTCTTTGCTGTCCATGGAACTCTCAACATTTTTAGAAACCACATCTTAGCTGCCTCAATGTTGTTCTGGCTTTTGTGTTGTCTAATAACTTCTACCGCCTGAAAATAAACCATTGTTGTCATTGTCCTCTGTCTCTGCCTGTCTTTGTCTGTCTGTCTGTCTGCCTGCCTGTCTGTCTGTCTCTTTCTATCTATCTATCTACATATGTCCCCCGTGGGAATGCTGGAGGCTGTTTCAATAGAAATAATAACCCCACCTTCTGGAAATTTTGTTCTAGAAATTTCTCTTTTCTGTCACTCTCTTTGTTTCTGCCTTATTCCTTTGCTTTCTGTCATTTCTTCCTATCATTTTCTGCCATGCTGGTCCATTCACCTGTGTGTATTCGATAAAGCCTTTCGTACTTTTTCTTAGGATTGATAATTGGGTACATGTATTGAGTGCATTTTTGGCTTCAGGGAGGTGAGGTATGCGGAAGCAATTTTAGGCAAGTTATGTCGCTAGGATACAAAAAAAATCTGTACCATTCCGTTTCTTTGTTTTATTTGTTTGTTTTTGTTTGCTCGTTTTGTTTTGTTTGTTTGTTTGTTTGTTTTGTTTGTTTGTTTTGTTTTGTTTTTTGGAGGCTGGGTGGGTGTTTCTTCAGAAAGGCTGTCAATAAGACAAGACGCGATGAGAATGCATCCCATCAGCTGGTTCAACGAGCATATAACGCAAAGGTATTTGACAATGACAACGACAGTGACTTTTTTCACCGTTAAAAGTTTTTAATTCTGAATCAAAATGACTGTCAGCGTTCAATCAAATAGGTAACAGAAAAACTCAAGAAAACAGAACGAGGACGCGTGTTTAATACAACAAAACAAAACTAGCTGAAATATTAGACTAAATGGCCCATCAGAAGACAACAAAGAATAGATGCACATCATTTAGCAGGGGAAAAACAGTAGATAGTTTTCCTGACAAAGCTTTGAGCATGAGAAAATGGCTGATTGTATATTCTGGTAACTAGGAAACAGTGGAGGCAAATGTATTCCACAATGTCATGCATGGCATTGTTGTTTCATTCTGAGGAAGGCTAGGGTCGAAATATTAGAAATTACTTATAGGTAATTAACAAATTATAACGCACTATTTGAGTGTCTAGTTGTGAGGGAAAATGGCTATGTACATACGCAAAATATACATAAATGGTCAAATAGTCAATGAATGGAAAATAGGAATGTGAAAGGCGGGGCTGGTGTACTGGATAGCGCCTTGTGCAGTGAATTCAGTGGGACCGTGGAAAAGAAAGATACAAATCCTAATCCAGCACTCAAGACACTGAACGGAAAACCGGAGTATCCGGAGAAAAATACCTTAGTCAGGTGTAGCTGAGCCTGTGAAACAAGGAAGGAACTGAAACACATAGAAAGTATAGAAAGATTAGAAAAAATGCATGTGCAGTAGCAAAGCCAAGACCTCATTGGAAGTGGGAAGAACAACCAAAGAAAAATGAAACTGCCACTATCAATAGCATAAAATGCCAAGTGTTAAATGAAAGTATACCAGATGTCAGCTTTTTTGTAAAAACATGCATAGACCCACAACTAAAAAGACTTTATGCATAAATTCATCAGAACTACACAAACCATATCCAAAACAAGTGTGACTGCCCGCGTTCAAGCAAACAGGAACCAGAAAAAAAACACGAAAGAAGAATATGAACACATATTTAATACAAGAAAACAAGACAGGCGCAAATTTTCGGCCAACTGGCCTTTGTCAAGCGTAAGATTACAAACAAACAAACACTAGATACAAAAAAAATTGAGAAAAAGACTGAAACTTCCCTGCTGCTGTCTTCAAACCATGAATATGTTTGCATGGACAGAGGAATCAGCATATATACACTCGAACACACATATGTCCACATGCGTACACATGCAGGCACATATATATGCACATACAGCAAACGTGTGCATATAAAGAAATGCAAACGGGATGATAACGTGCAGGGAAAACTGTAAACAAAGTAACTGTACTGCATTCTGTAGAAGATGTTTTTTATGATTTGTCTGTGATGGCATGTGGGTTTCGTGTTCCCGTCTTTTTCTATGAGATGAAATTCCTTGTCTTTCTTGTCCATGATACTGTTAGTGTAGAGGAGCCACAGACCTTTCAGACTTATGTCACTGATGGAATAGTCTGGCTAATTGAAATGGTTTGAGATTGTTTGTCTCTTTGATATCGCCCGTCAGCCAAGCGTTCCTTGAAATACGTGTCAATGGTGCGTCCAGTTTCACCAGTGTATAGCTGAAGGCACCTAGAACAGCTGATTACGTAAACGATTTTGTGAGTTTGACAGCGAACTGTTTTGTGATTTTTATGTGAGGCATAGGGCCTCTGACTCTAAAGGTGGAGCACACAAAAGGGCATATCTTACATTTAGGTTTGTTGCATGGTGTTGTTCTTAGCGAGTGGGTGGCACTTTTTGTTAAATATTGAACGTACCAGCCAGTCACAGAGACTCGTGTCTCTTTTGTAGACAATTAGTGATGGCCAGTCAAAGATGCAGCTACGGTGGGACTAAACTGGAAAAGATCTCGGTTGGACAAGATGACCTTTTTATACAGCGCGCCGAATGGTGGTCGAGTAAACTGAGAATCAGTTTCTCATTCTTAGACTCAGAATTGAGGGCCTGTGATGAAGAGACAGAGATGATTTTTCTACCGGCTTTGTGAAGAATAATGAGTGGATAATGTCTTTGAAGGAAGAATTTGATGATTTTATTAACATTGACATGAGAGTCATCATCATCCAAGCAAAGACGTCTCAGTCACAATAGTTGAGAATAAGGAATGCTGTTTGTGGTGTTAGAAGCGTGACACAATCAATAGTCCATATTCCTATGGAATGTCAATCTGTTGGTGTGTGGTGAACCCCAGTCACCAATGTTTCAGGTAGTATACGTAAATTGATGGACTGGATAAATGGTGGATGGATTCGTTATGATAGAGATATGTGACACCAATGCCACCGTCGGTGTAATTTTTGTATATGTCAGGTGCTGGTTTCCTTGTATTGTTGCTTGATTCGTTGTTCCAGAAAACAAATCCTGTAGATAGACAAGCATAACTAGGGCCCATTTTTGTAAGCATTGAGACGTCACTGATTTGTGAAAATATTTCCTCATCAAATGAAAAAGTATTCATTGTCAGGACCAATTCTGCAAGTCGGATGAGGATCGATGTGGAAAGTATCTGATCAGGTGATTTGTCTAGAAAACACTGGAGAGTTTTCTTCTATGAGTGAGGTATACTTGTATACAGAAAGGTAACATCCAAAGTGAACAAGTGATTGGGATTAAAGGCGCGGTCATTATTTATCGTTTCAACCGAATTCAAAGCACGGTTAGTGTCTTTGAAAAAGGTGGGCAAAGACCAGAGTATAGGTTGCAAGATAGTGTCAAGAAACAGATATTTTTAGTCGGGCAGCTACTGATTTACCCAACGGTATAGGTGATTGGCTTTATGTATTTTAGGCAGTAAATAGAACAGTGATGGGACTGGACATTGTTTAATGAGAAGTCTGGCAGTTGTGGGTAGCTGCATGAACGATATTAGGTTGTTAATAAGTTAGATAATTTAGATTGATCAATATGATGGGCAGGTTTGTCCATTTGTTATGTAAAAGTATTGATCATTTAGCTATAGCTGAACATCTTGAATGTAAAGATTTATGTTTCATATAACGATTACAATTGCTCGACCTTTATAAACGGATTGAAGACAATGTCGTAGGTCAACAGCGCAGCCAAGAATTTAAAATATCAATACAACACTAACGTTAACCTGACAGTAAATAATTGGTAATGATAATGGCAATGATGATGAGGAGCAGGAACAGGAGGAAGAGAAGGAGATGCATACAGTGAAAAACAGATACAACAAGGCAGAGGCAAAGAAAGGGACAGTGAAACAGATTTTCTGTGTTCTCGAAAAGGAGGATAAGAGCAAGAAGAAGGAAAACAAAGAAAAAAGACAAAGGAACAAAAAAAGAAAAGCATCAAATAGAAAAGGGAGCGAAAAAATTAACAATCTTTATAAATGACAGGTTTTCAAAACTCCGAAAGAAATACTAGAGAAATATATTTCTTAGTTTCAAATGGAGTTTATCAGGACTGTTTTCAGGCGGGATCTAAATTGTGTGGTCAGAATAAGGAACTGAGGGATGAAGGGAAGGAAGTTCTGTGACACACAGAGGATGGGGCTGAAGTGTTGTGAGAATACGTACACCCAATGTAGGCCATTCAATGTAGGTCGGCACAGCCGGTGGTAGCTGGGGATCGGGAAATGGGAAAGCTGAAGGAGCTGATGGGTGTTTTTCGTGGTTGTCGTGATAGAAAAATATATTCACGGTGTATGTATATGTGTGTGTGTGTGTGTGTGTGTGTGTGTGTGTGTGTGTGTGTGTGTGTGTGTGTGTGTGTGTGTGTGTGTGTGTGTGTGTGTATGTATGTGTGTGTGTGTGTGTGTGTGCGCGCGCGCGCGAGCGTATGTGTGTGTGTGTGCGTATGTGTGTGCGTATGTGTGTGTGTGTGCGTATGTGTGTGCGTATGTGTGTGTGTGTGTGTGTGTGAATGTGTGTGATGTGTGATAATAAACTCTGTGTGTTCGTGTGTGTGGTGAAAAGGGTGTGTGTGTGTGTGTGTGTGTGTGTGTGTGTGTGTGTGTGTGTGTGTGTGTGTGTGTGTGTGAATAAACTCTGTGTGTGAATGTGTGTGTGTGTGTGATCCAATGTGTGCGACTGTGCGTGTTCAACCTGTGTTAATGCACGGTACTGTGTGCACTGAAGAAACTTTTGTTGTAGTTTTTTTTCAATTGCTTTGGTTTATATAGCTATGGTGTTGGTGATGACAACAGACAAGTCATCTGTCACGCATGTCGATGTTCTCCACAACAAGCACGCTTGTTTCCTGGTGCACAGGAGTGGATTGTTCAAGGCATTGGCCTCACACCCACCGCCACCACTTATCCCAACACAGTTTTTTTCTGGCTGTTCCTTGTGACAGACCCAGTAAGTTGTGGACAAGTTTGTGGCACGCAACGTATGACCTTACCTTCCCCGTGTCCTTTGTAAGACTTCACTCCGTACACACGTTTGAGACTACATGATACGTACAGCATTTTGTTGATAGAGACTGTTCATTTCCGCCTATTTTTCGCTTAAGACAATTGAATATGAATACAAATGGGAGATTAAACATCCACATAAAATGAAATAGATGTAAATCGTTTATGTTAATTTCTTTCGATACAAGTATGAGCATGATGAACTGACAATGTGACTTTTAATCACAATTACTTGCTTCTCTTTCCTCCTATTTTTGAGCTCCATCGGAACCTGCCTCACACCAAGTGCCACAGTCTGGTTCCAGTCTTCGTCAGGGAATATACAAATGGATACAAGGGGAAATAAAACACAGCCCAAACACTGTATACACACACATCAAAACAAAATTGTGTAATCATGCTTTACTGGTTTGTTTTGCATTTGTCTATATTACTTGTTTTACATGAAAAAATAGTTTGAATGAAAACAAATTTTATTTATATACCATGCCTCACCTACTTGTTCTCACATCCAGGGACTAAAGTGAAGGATCCGACTGCTCAATGATAAAATCAGTCTGAGGCTAAATAATTGTGAAATGATACCACACATTATCAGATTAATTTCTTCATAAATCGTCGATTACTATATGTCCTAGAAGGCAATTTAATGTTTTCTTTCTGTCTCTCCGTCCTTCCAATTACGATCATATTGATTTTCTCGTGGTCAATCTTTGACAGTATGGTATGATGTTCTAATGCAACGTCAGATAGTCTTGGAGTTTCATGGAGAGACTGACATCAAACTTCAGACAGCCTAATTCCCACGTTGTATTGCAAACCGTGTATTTATGTCAATAACTAATGTAACATATCAGTCCAGAAAAAAACTTTCCCAATTTCCCCAGCATATTGAAGTCTGCAGAACATCGTGGTTTTGCAAGGCATGGTTCGACAACATGAGAAATGGGACACCCCGAGAAAAGGTGAGAATTAGTCGTTGCGTGTGTGGACAACTTAACTCCTGACTCTGTTACTGCAGTGTTCATAAATATCCAGAGATGTGGAGATGTCGCTGAATATCATAACTGCCACGAAAGTGTCGAAGGAAAACGTTGTGATACTGACTGTCGACACGATGTATGTGGAATCAATCTTATATGGAGTAAAACGAAGAAATGAAAACACGAAAAAAAAGAAACGTTTTTAATGAGGTTGATATCTGCCACGGCAAACTGTGTTACCGGTTGACAATAACTGATGTTTTTTTATTTCTGTCTACCTACATATGATATTACAACCATTATGTACATAACAAAATATTTTGTATTCCACAAACGACAAGCATTGATTCCCAAATATGATGGCTCCTATTAGCCAGTTAGCTGCTAATTTTGATCCTGTTAACTTGTCTAACAAAGTCAGGGGAGGAAAGGTTTTATCTCGAATGTGCCCCTCACCCCACCCCACCCTCTAACTTAGGAATGCTGATCCAATGCTGTAACATAAATTTGGACACAAATATGGTCTCCCTTACCCTCAGAAGAACGACGAAACTACATCCATAGAGTGTTTGATTTTGTTTGTTTGTTCTTTGTTTTTTTCTCTAGGCCAATGAAATGGACAACAGAACGCTGTGATCATAAGTTTGCGTCTGCTTTGAAGATTTACCTTTGTTTGGTTGTCAAACTACAGATTTACCTTTGTTTGGTTGTCAAACTACAGATTTTCCTTTATTTGGTTGTCAAACTACAGATTTACCTTTGTTTGGTTGTCAAACTACAGATTTTCCTTTGTTTGGTTGTCAAACTACAGATTTACCTTTGTTTGGTTGTCAAACTACAGATTTTCCTTTGTTTGGCTGTCAAACTACAGATTTTCCTTTGTTTGGTTGTCAAACTACAGATTTACCTTTGTTTGGTTGTCAAACTACAGATTTTCCTTTGTTTGGCTGTCAAACTACAGATTTACCTTTGTTTGGTTGTCAAACTACAGATTTACCTTTGTTTGGTTGTCAAACTACAGATTTACCTTTGTTTGGCTGTCAAACTACAGATTTACCTTTGTTTGGCTGTCAAACTACAGATTTACCTTTGTTTGGTTGTCAAACTACAGATTTTCCTTTGTTTGGCTGTCAAACTACAGATTTACCTTTGTTTGGCTGTCAAACTACAGATTTTCCTTTGTTTGGTTGTCAAACTACAGATTTTCCTTTGTTTGGCTGTCAAACTACAGATTTTCCTTTGTTTGGTTGTCAAACTACAGATTTACCTTTGTTTGGCTGTCAAACTACAGATTTACCTTTGTTTGGTTGTCAAACTACAGATTTTCCTTTGTTTGGTTGTCAAACTACAGATTTACCTTTGTTTGGCTGTCAAACTACAGATTTACCTTTGTTTGGCTCTCAAACTACAGATTTACCTTTGTTTGGTTGTCAAACTACAGATTTTCCTTTGTTTGGTTGTCAAACTACAGATTTACCTTTGTTTGGCTCTCAAACTACAGATTTTCCTTTGTTTGGTTGTCAAACTACAGATTTACCTTTGTTTGGCTGTCAAACTACAGATTTTCCTTTGTTTGGTTGTCAAACTACGTTTCATGTGATACCATATCTGGCTTACAGCCGTAAGTGAGTTGTGCTTTTCCTGTTAAACAGTTGAGAATGTGCTATTGCAGACAAAACCACTCAAGAAGTGGCCTCACACAACAGCCGAATACAGTAACCTTTCATTAGAAAGTCAATACAGCCAATCAATCTAAGTGCATGGAACACGTGGTGGCTCAGTGTGTCTGACCATCCATTAAATATAAATGACACTGATATTTCATGTCAGCAAACAAGGATTAAATACTGTCTCACACTCATATCTCTCCGTTGTATTATTAATTTTAGCCAACACTAAGAAGTCAATTATTCATCGACAGATCCGAAATCATACACACTGTTTCCAGATCCCATGCCAAATATGTCTTTGCAACATCATTTGACTCTATGACTCGTTGCAATATTGGATATAAATATGTCAGTACATTCAAAACTAAAAATGGCATAAAACATAAACATTTGATAACAGCATATATTTTAAGAAAGAAATACAAAAGAGAAAGAAAACAAAACAAAATGAAAGAAGGAATGAAAAAAAAACAACTAAAAATATTTTCAGTCAATTAGTCACTAAGAGAACAACAAGAACAGCAACAATATCATCAACACCAACATCAACAACAACAGTATAAACATCAACAAAACCTTTGCCTCAGCAAAACTATTTATTTGTTGGTGGAGGGCACAAAACTAAACGTACTCTCCAACCCTGTCTTCTAACAAGGCTTTGTCATTGTTTGACAATGTTCTGACATCTTTACCCAAGGCACAGTCTGGTGTCCTATGACTACAAAAACTGGTAAGCGCAGACATTCTAGAAACAATCCCTACAAAGTTTAAAAACTTTAACAAGGTTAACACGTTCACTACACAGATAAAACTTCTGTTTCAATACTGAATACCACCCTCCTCCCATAAAACTACAACCATAGTTGTATGTACTCACACACACACACACACACACACACACACACACACACACAGAGAGAGAGAGAGAGAGAGAGAGAGAGAGAGAGAGAGAGAGAGAGAGAGATGTATACATACATACATATCAGGCGTAGGCTGCAACAGTGACCACAATCCAGTAATGGCTGAAACTAAGGAAAAGAAAACAGACCAAAAGTTACATCAAACTCCATCTTGGACTCTTAAAGACAGATGAAGCGACACGTAAAAACATTAACGTACATATTCAAATCAAATTCACTGCTCTGGAAGACGTTGGTGACAGTGAGGAACAATGGACAAAGTTGAGAAACTCGATAAATGAAGCTTGTGAAGAAATCCCTAGAGTAGATAGAAAAGCAAAAAGAACTGGACGACAAAAGAAATTCTAGGCTTGATGGAAGAACAGAGGAAGGCAAAGGGGTAAGAGGAATGAAGCAGGAAGATAAACAAAAAGTATAGGTTTACATGTGTTTGCTGTATGTATGTCTACATCTTTCACTTTTGTACAGTACCTGTAGAGTTATGGTCCCTGTTGTCATACATTCCATATCAGCCAATGAGAATTGAGGAGACTGACGATTACGGAGGGCTGGGAAATAGGCCTAACGTCTCTTCGACCTACTAGCCTGCCTATGGACACTTCTAGGTAATTCCTCCCAGCACACGGCAATCCGACATGGTGACAGAAGTGGGATCCTCAAGCAAGACGCAAGAAGAAGCTAAATACAAGTTCATACTGACGTGGAAACGGGAATGAAAGGTCGGTGATGAATTTCTAACTGTCTAACAACAGTACAGATCGACGAAGCCGTTCGCCATTTGTTCACATTCAACGGACGTCTTGGATCTAGATCTAGATCTGGATTTTAGGTCGTTGTGATTTCTATCTGATTGTTTTACACGATTTTAGAAGAAGTTGAAAAGAAACATTTGATATGGCAAATCAACGGCAATACACGGCTAACGTTCCATTACCGTCGAAACTGAACGTTGAAAGTAACAATCTTGCGCAAAATTGGAAAAAATTCAGGCGACAGTGTGAAAACTACGCAATTGCAACAAGACTGAATAAAGAAGAAAACGAATTCCAATGTGCCGTCTTTCTTGCTACAGTAGGGGAAGAAGCAATGGATAGTTTTGATGGATTTCATTTTGAAGAAGAAAATGACAAAAAGAAGTTGGAAGTGGTCATTCAGGCATTTGAAGATTTCTGTGTTGGAGAGACACACGAAGCTTACGAGTCCTACAAATTTCATATGCGCCGACAGAAACCAGATGAAACAATTGAAGCATTCATCACATCACTTCGTCAGCTTGCAAAGTCATGTAACTTTGGAAATCCACAACTTGAAGATCAGGTTGTTGTTGGGGTGAGAGAAGAAAGTCTCAGAGAAAAATTTCTTGAAGATAAGAAACTCATTCTAGACAAGTGCTTGACAATTGGCAGAGCATACGAAACGTCGAGGCAACAGTCACAGACTATCAGCACAGGACAGGAGGCACCGGACACACAAGTCAATAGACTGCACAAACTCATTTCTAAGACTCAGTGGAAACGACAAAACTTCAAAGGATGCAAAAACAAAAAGTGCCAGCGTTGTGGGAAAAATCCTACTCATGAAAGAAAAGACTGTCCTGCAAAAGAAGCGGAATGTTACAAATGTTCCAAGAAAGGTCATTTTGCTACTATGTGCAAATCTAAAAGTAAGAGGACATCTGTCAATGCTGTGGAAGAACAGGAAGATGAGTTTGTGTTAGGTTCAGTAGTGACTGAAAAAGAAACAACAAACTGCATTGGAACTGTTCAAGATGACATGTGGCATGCAACAATCACGACCATTGGCAAACCTGTGAAGTATAGAGTGGACACTGGAGCGGATGTAACAGTTATACCAGAAAGATTTTTCAAGAAGAATTCACCGCTAATCAAGAAAACGGACAAAAAGCTGTTTGGTCCAGGACAAAATCCACTTAATGTGAAGGGAGTAGTTAGTGCAACACTCTCAACAGAAAACACTTCCACAGAACAGGATCTTTATGTTGTCACAGACTTGAAAGAACCTCTGTTAGGAAGATAATAATTACATAATTACAATATTTATATAGCGCAAAATCTTGATAAAATCAAATCTAAGCGCTGAAGCAGACACACACGCAAGCACGCACGCACGCACACACACGCACGCACACACACAGACACACACACACACACACACACACACACACACACACACGCGCATGGCTATAAATGGGGAGAAAGAATAAAAGCAATAAAAGCAAGAATAAAAGCAATGGAAAATTATAGAGAGCATAGCATATACAATTATATATTATAACCATGTGATTCCCTCCGAGCGGAGACAGGCTGCAGAGGGGGGGGGGGGGGGGGTTGAGTGAGGTTAGGATTTTATGCGGAGGAGAAAAGGTGAGTTTTGAGAGCGGACTTGAAGGAGACAAAAGTAGGTTGCTGACGGACTGAGAGAGGAAGTTTGTTCCAGGAGAGTGGACCAGAAACAAAGAAGGCTCGTGGACCATAGGTATTGAGCTTAGTGCGTGGAAAGCGAAAAGTCAGAGGATCAGAGGCAGAGCGGAGGGTACGTGAGGGAACATAGATCTCAAGTAGGCTTGACAGGTAATCGGGGGCTGCGTTATTGAGGCTTTTGTAGCACATGGTGTCTAGTTTGTACTGTATGCGCTTTGATACAGGGAGCCAGTGAAGTTGTGCCAGGAGAGGAGATATGTGGTCAGCTTTTTTCTTTTTGAGTACAAGGCGTGCAGCATTGTTTTGAATTCGCTGTAGGATGTGAATGGTGGAGGCAGGAAGACCAGACAGGAGTGAATTGCAATAGTCAATGCGAGACATTATGAAGGAGAGAACGAGTTTTGCAGTTGTTTCGACAGAGAGATACTTCCTGATCAGCCTTATACGATGGAGATGATAGTAGCAAGATCTGGCAGTTTGAGAAACAAAGTTGTTCATGGAGAGGGTAGAGTCAATGCAGACACCAAGGTTTTTAGCTGAATCAGAAATTGGGACTGATGTGTTACATAATGGGAGAGAAAGAGGAGGCAGCTGAGAAAGTTTCTGACGGGTGCCAATGAGGATAGCTTCTGTTTTGTCGTCATTAAGCTGAAGTCTATTGTGTGTCATCCAGTTCTTAATGTCCGAGTAACACTCAGTGGTGCGAGTCAACAGGCGCTGTATATTATCAGGTGAGTCACTGTCTTGAAGTTGGGTGTCATCAGCATAGAAGTGGTGTTTTATAGAATGGGAGTTGATGATGGTGGACAGGGGGGAGGTGTAAAGAGTGAAAAGAACAGGGCCAAGGACAGATCCTTGTGGAACACCACAGGTCAGGTATGCAGGTTGAGAGTAAGTGCCATTGATGAGAACGGTTTGTTTTCTGTTTGAAAGGTATGAAGTGAACCAAGACAGAGCAATGTCAGAGATGCCAAAAGTATGATGAAGTCTAGAAAGGAGAATACCATGATCAATGGTATCAAAGGCTGCAGACAGATCAAGGAGTGTGAGGAGAGAGACTTTGCCAGTATCAGTTGCAAGGAGGAGATTGTTGAGAATGTGTAGTAGGGCAGTTTCAGTGCTATGGCACTGGCGGTAGGCTGACTGGAAAGGATTGAGGAGATTGTTGGCAGACAGGTGAGAGTTCAGCTGGTTGAGGACGACTTTTTAAAGGAGTTTTGACAAGAAAGAGAGATTAGAGATAGGCCGGTAATTTTTCAGTTCATTTGGATCTAAATTGTGTTTCTTGAGGAGAGGGTGAACAATAGCAGACTTGAAAGAATCTGGGACAGTTCCAGTTTGAAGAGAAGTGTTGATGATGTCAGTGATGAATGGGAGGAGAGTAGGGAGACAGTCGGCGTAGAGAGAACCTGGAAGAGGATCCAGTTCGCAGGTTTTGAACGACATGGATCTGATTGTGTTGAGAATTTCTTCTTGTGAGACTGGGGTAAAAGTAGTAAGAGGTGTGCCAGAGAAGGAAGGGTCAGGTGGGCATGGTTGACAGGGTGTCCTGTCAAGCCTGTCACGAAGAGTTTGTATTTTGGTGGTGAAATAGTTGGAGAATACAGATGGGAGTTCTTCATTTGTATGTTTTGTTGGGAGAGGTAAATCTTTTCGTGTGCCAAGGAGATGATTCATGGTTGTAAAGAGTTCTTTTGAAGAAGAGGCATTCAGGATTTTGGTTTGGAAATAGCTTGTTTTTGCTGATGCAATGAGGGTGGATACTTTTGTTTTAGAGGCTTGGAAAAGTTGCCTGTGTACAGTGAGTTTGGATTTGCGCCAGCGGCGCTCTGCTCTGCGGCGGGCACGTTTTGCACAGGCGATCTCATGAGTGAGCCAGGGGGTAGGGGGGCGGTCAGGTAAAAGACGGATTGTGGCTGGAGCATGAGTGTCCAGAAGATGGTGGAGAGTAGTATAGAATTCATCGGCAAGGTTATGTGACTTTTCAGAAAGGAGACGGGAGGCATCAGATGAAAATGTGGAGAGGTCGATAGATTTGAGATTGCGTCGAGTCACTGTGCGCATGGTACGGGAAGGAGGAGAAATGTCGAGAGAACAGAGAATTGCAGAGTGGTCAGATGGAAGGGCTGAAGTTAGACGGGTAGAAAGAACTAAGCAGTTGTCAGTAGCGGAATTGTGGTGATCACGAGAAATGATCCAGTCAAGAATGTGACCTTTTTGATGGGTTGGTTCAGAAATGTGTTGAGTCATATTGTGATTGGACAGAGAGTTGATGATATGTCTTGTGTCATAACGGTGAGTGTTGTCATAGTGGACATTGATGTCACCTAGAATGATGAGATTTCCAGGTAAGAGGCAGTAGTGGTCAAGCAATTGGTCAAAGTCAGACAGAAACGTGGATGTGGTGAGTTTGTTGGCAGAGCTAGGTGGGGGTCGATAGACACAGGAGAAGGTGATGGGGTGAGGGGTGGATTGGAAGGATACTTCAACGTGCTCGAAAGAAGGATGGGAGAAAGGCAGAGATTGCGAGAAAGATAGGCGGGAATGGAGTGAGTCGTTGTAGAGGATGGCGATACCGCCACCTCGGGATGAGCGATGAAGCTATTGAAGCTCTAAGTTTGTTGGAGAGAGTGAATGAGGTACAACAAGAAGGGGATGTTAACAGTGTAAAAGAGGAAGTACAGAAAGAATTCCCAGAGTTATTTACAGGTCTCGGCAAAATGAAAAATGCCTACAAGATCACTCTAGATAAAGATGCAAAACCTTTCAAAGTTGCAGTACCTCGCCGTCTCCCAATTCCTATGAAGAAAAAGGTTGAAGATGAATTGAAAGAGATGGAAAAACAGGACATTATCAGACCTGTTACTGAACCTACAGATTGGTGCGCTCCCATCATTGCAGTTCCAAAGGCAAATGGGAAGATCAGACTTTGTGTGGACTTCACAAAACTCAACGAAAGCGTGCAAAAAGAAAACTTTTCTCTTCCTACTACTGATCAACTCCTGGCACAACTTTCTGGAGCCACTGTCTTCAGCAAATTAGATTGCAACAGTGGATTTTTTCAGGTTCCCTTGGATGAGGCATCTCAGAAACTGACAACCTTCATCACGCCATTTGAAAGGTTTTGCTTCAAAAGGCTGCCTTTCGGAATAAGTTCAGGACCTGAAGTCTTTCAAAGAGAAATGAGTCACATTCTCTCTGGCATACCAGGTGTCAGCTACGACATAGATGATGTTTTGATCAGTGGAAAGGACCGAGAAGAACATGATGGCCGACTCCGAACAGTACTTCAAAGAATGAAAGAAGCAGGAGTGACTCTCAATGAAAAGTGTGTCTTCGCTGTTGACAGAGTCAAGTTTCTCGGGCATATCATTTCCAAAGAGGGAATCCAGATCGATCCAGAGAAAGTGATAGCCATTACCAAGCTACCAAGGCCTCAGAACGTAGCGGAAGTTCGCAGATTCCTTGGCATGGTCAACCACATTGGAAAGTTTGCACCAAACCTGGCTGAAACAACAAAACCTCTCAGAGATCTTTTAAAGAAAGAGACTTCTTGGATTTGGGATGAACCTCAGGAAAAAGCCTTTCAGACACTGAAAAAGCAACTAAGTACTACTTCAGTTCTGCGTCATTATAATCCTGAAAAGCCAACCAAGATCTCAGCTGATGCATCATCCTATGGCATGGGAGGAGTCTTAAGGAAAAAGAAGGAACAGACTGGAAACCTGTCTTCTATGCGTCAAGGTCTCTTACTGACACTGAACAAAGATATGCTCAAGTGGAGAAGGAGGCACTTGCAGTCACATGGTGCTGTGAAAAATTTGAAGACTTTCTTGTTGGACTACCAAGTTTCACAATTGAAACTGACCACAAGCCGCTACTCGCTTTGTTGAAAACAAAGCTCTTGGATGAATTGACTCCACGCATTCAAAGATTCAGGATGAGAATGATGCGTTTTACATACAATATCATCCATGTTCCAGGGAAACGTGTTGCAACTGCAGATACTTTGTCTCGGAGTCCTGTCTGTGTTCCTGCTGAACAGGATCACTTTATGGAGTTTGAGACACAGTTGTCAGTCAAAACAATCGTGAAGGGATTCCCTGCAAGTAGCACAAAACTTCAAGAGATCCGAGAGAAACAGGATCAAGATGAGATCTGCTGCCAAGTAAAAAACTACTGCCAGTCATCGTGGCCAGAAAAAGCTAGAAGTGACCCGGCATTGAAACCATAATGGACTGTACGAAATGAACTGATAGTAGAAGATGGACTTTTGCTATTTCAAACTCGTCTAGTTATTCCTGAAGTACTTCAAAAAGATATTCTGGCACGTATCCATGAAGGACACCAAGGCATAGTCAAATGTAGAGCGTTTGCCAGAAGCTGTGTGGTGGCTGAAACTTTCTCAGCAAATAGAAAGCATGATCAAAGATTGCAAAGTTTGTGAGAAAGAAAGAAAACTGCATCCTGAGCCACTACAACCAACAAGACACCAGACTTTCCATGGCAGAGAGTGGGGATTGATCTTTTTGAATGGAAAAATCACCTTTACTTGTTGATAGTAGACTATTATTCTCGGTGGATTGAAATTGCACACCTGAGACAAACCACATCATCTGCTGTCATCGAGCACATCAAGTCAGTATTTGCTCGTCGTGGAATTCCTGAAACAATAGTGTCGGACAATGGACCTCAGTTCAGCTCTTGGGATTTTGTACAATTTGCAAAGTCATATGGTTTCACACACCTTAAAAGCAGTCCACTGCATCCACAAGGGAATGGAGAAGCTGAAAGAGCTGTCAAAACCGTCAAAATGCTGTTGAACAAGGCAGATGATGCATACATAGCTCTTCTGAATTATCGTTCGACACCACTTCAGCATGGATTATCGCCAGCAGAACTACTGATGGGAAGAAAACTTCGAACAAGACTTCCAACTCTTCCAAAACAACATATACCTGAAGGAAGCAATGTAAAGAAGTTCCAGGAGACAGACATGAAACTGAAAAGAAAGCAAAAACAAGATTTCGACCGGCGACACTGAGCAAGACCTCAGCCAGAACTGAGAAAAGGAGAGGCTGTATGGATCAAAACTCCAAAAGACACCGAAGCTGTGATAGTGAGCCAGTCACCTTCATCATCATCTCAGCATGGTAGATCCTACAACCTACAAACAAAAACGGGGATCCAGAGAAGAAACCGTTATCACCTAAGAAACAGAAACAGTAGCCAGCAGCTCAACAAACCGTCGTCTCCACCCAAGGCAACATTTACTCTTCCAGAACAGCAGTGTCAACAACGGGAACACTATAGGACTTCCGAATTTCAAGATAAAGAAAGCTGCACGTCTTCTGAAGACCAGGTTGATGTTCACATTGAAACCAGTGCTCAAGAGACAACACAACCAAACACAAACATTAGTTCAACACCAACCAAAGTTACTAAAAGTGGTCGACGTGTTAAGGTTCCACAAAAACTCAATTTGTAAAGTTCAAGAATTGAACAAAGACTGAAAGAGTTCCTATTAGTTGAGTTTCAAGAGTTCGTTCTTTTAGATGTTTGAGTTTTGA
>CM060306.1:60903624-60911124 GCA_030674185.1 Monoplex corrugatus | reverse complement strand
ACTTTCTCACCGTAGCCAGTCTTTCATCACAGCATATCGTATTCAGCTGCTTGGTCGCTGTAGAGGTTGAGCGATTACCTTCAAATCTGATTGCAAAGGTTTGAGTCCAGCTCGGGTGTATGGCCTCAAGTTCGACCAGTGGCGATGCTAATTATGTGAGAAAAAGAAGTGATACCCACCCCTGTCTTAAATTACACAACGGTACGCACACAAAGAAAACATACCTGAGAGCAAGAAGTGATTAAACATAATTCTACCAACACGTGAAAGGTTGGCAATGCTGAACGTATTCGCCATGACAGTTGAAAGTTTTGCATTCTCAATCTTGTTTTAGTGGTACAGCCTTGTACAGAAAATACGTCTAGATTACCAAATGATGCAGATAATGCAGAACAAGCATATGGCATACATGTAAAAACCAATACATCAAGGCAATGTAAACATGGTGCATGAAAATAACAACTGTGTTTTTTTATCAATTTATCTGCACTGCACTGACATCCACACACACACGTACACACACATACATACATACATACATACATACATACATACACACACATACATACATACAGGCATACATACATACATACATACATACATACACTCATACATACATACATACATACATACATACACACATACTTACATACATACACAACATACGTACATACATACACACACATACATACATACATACACACACATACATACATACATACCTACATACCTACCTACCTACCTACATACATACATACATAAATACATACATACATACATACATACATATACACACATACATACATACACATATACATACATACATACATACATACATACATACATACATACAGGATGCATAGATTTGCATATACCGTTCTATCAAAACCAAAGATGGCATAAAGAAGTAAATGTTATTCTAACGAAGACCTCTCATAGCTTTACAATGCCACATGAATTCAATCAACCATCAGCAGACATTACCAAGCCAGTAGGCCTACTCACCTAAGCACTGAAAAGGGTAAATAGTACAGCTGTTTTACTGTCATTTTCTTTACCTATGAAAAACAAAGATTCAGTCAACCACTCATTCAATCAATCAGTCAGTCAATGAATGAATCAATCAATCAGTTCATCGATCGATCAAACTTCTTTTTCTTTTCGTTTTCTTTTTCCTCTTTTATTTTATCTATTTATTAATTTTTTTTTGGACTATTGACATTAGTCTAGGTCAGTCATTGGGATTCTTTTCTAATCGTCCATGCACGAAGATTGTGACTTCCGTGTTCGTAAATAATGTCCTCTGAACTTGATGAGCTATCATCGGATGCCTTTCAGCCATGTAGCTTACAGTGCCACATGGATTCGACAGACCATCAAGTAAGATTATTTAACCCAAGCATATCAAAATATAAACACGGTTTGAACAAAAGCACTTACCTAGTGCTGTTTCCCTAGCTTATCTAAATGTGAAAATATCAAGAAAGACATTTTTGATACTCGATTTCACAATATTTGACGGTTCTGATATAAGCGTTGTCTTGTCAAGGCAAACGGAGTGATCCATACTTGTATTTGTACACACAGCACCGAACTACTGGATGTCGAGTGATAGCGAATGGTTGGTCAGGCTCTGTTTGTGCTACCTGAGGCTCTTTGTCTGACTGAACGTGAGAGCCAAAACATATAGTGTGAGACTGTCTTGGATCTTCTCTCACTTTGAAGCAAGCCAGATGACTGGAAGGAATATAGTCTGGGATGGTAAACGTTTGTTCTTTGAGGCAAATATGCTTAGAGACCTTTGTTATATGAATCTTGTATGTTAACATCAGCAATGGGCTGGGTGGAGGCATCTCATTATGATAATAAAGATTAACGAAAACTAAAAGACCCCTGATGTTACAAAACTCCTAGAAACTGTTGATGTAGGTGAACTTCCTGTATTTCCACTCTTTCACAGTTCTGTCGTCACATTGACTTCAGTGAAAACAAAAACATTTCCAGGAAAGATGATAGTTCTTACCCTGCTCGTACAAACATCACTTTCGTTTTAGTCCTATTTCCACACAGCTACACAAAACACACAAATTCACACTCACACACACACATACACGCACGCACGCGCGCACATACACACACACACACACACACTCACTCACACACACATACACACACATACACACACACACAAACACACACACACACACGCACAGACACACACACACACACACACACACGCACAGACACACACACACACAGACACACACACACGCACACACACACACACACACACACACACACACATTTAGAGAGGTGAGAGAGGATGGGGAGACATTTCCTTAAACATATTACACAAACAATTTCTTGACCCATAATCTGAAAACCGTTTCAGAAGAGTGGTGTTTGATGTTTTTGTTCAAATCTCTCTAGCACAGACTAGTGCTCCGGCTTCTAAATCTTTTAATGAATATATTATGAAAGATGTATTATGGCCCGACACTCCCTCATAGAAGAGTCGTTCATCTTCATAGTAGGTTACACCACTGTGGCTGAGTCTGTCATTTATTGGGGATTGGAAGGCATGATTGGTTGTTCCGGGTTATTCGTTTGCTGTCTGTTACCCCCCTGTCTCTGCCTGCCTGTATATACATGTATATATATATATATATGTGTGTGTGTGTGTGTGTGTGTGTGTGTGTGTGTGTGTGTGTGTGTGTGTTTGTGTGTGTGTGTGTGTGTGTGTTTGTGTGTGTGCGCGTAAAAGAATGTGCATCTGTCTGTCTATCTGGCTCTCTGTCTATCTCTCTCTCTCTGTCTCTGTCTCTCTCCCTCTCTCCTCTCTCTCTCCTCTCTCTCTCTTTCTCTCTGTCTCTGTCTCTGTCTGTCTGTCTGTCTGTCTGTCTGTCTCTCTTTCTATCAAGGTAGACAATGTTGACAAATACAAACCAAATACTGGCGTTCTTCTCCTTCGAGACCTCAGTATAAACCTTCTGGAACCATAGAAGTCCTGGTATTCAGCCTTAAATCTCTTTGGACTTTCCCAGCTTATAACAGAACCAATTAGAATAACATCGACTTCAGAAACGCTTCTTGGTCATATCTATACAAATTCACCTGAAACTGTCAGGAAAAGCACGTACACCTACATTGGCCATCAGTGACATAGTGTTATAAGTTGCACAAAATCTCTCAAACTGCCAAAATGAAATCGAAACGACACACTTACATTTCATTTCAATCGTTCAAAAATTTTAATCAAAATGCATTTTTCTGATCCTTGAAACGCATCATTTCACTCTGTGTAAAACTGCACAAATTCTGACGAAGCCATGGAAATTTGGTGCCAAATATTCCATCATGTTCTGAATAAACACTCCTCGAAAAGGCATAAACGAGTAAAATGCCCAAATTACCACATTGGCTGACAAAGAGTATAAGGAAAGCTATGTTTGACAAACACATTAAAAGCCAACAGAACGTGTACAGAATGCAAAACGCAAGAAAGAAAATAAAGAACATGGTAAGAAACACAAAGAAAACTTTATTCAACAAATCATTAAAAGCCAAAGAGACGCCTCAACAATCTAGCGAGCTGTAAACGTATTTACCAAGAGATCATCTTTGAAATACACTGACATTCCACAACGACTTCTTATCTGTGGCTGAAAACTTGACATTAATTCAAATAGATGAACCTTTTTATAACAAATAATTCATCCAGTTTTGCCAAGAGAACAAGGATTCATGGCACTCGGACAATTCCGTATGTGCTTCTTCCAAATCTGCCAGCAACTATCTGGCAGACTCTCTAAGCCTGCGCAAAACCATATGCGCTGGCAAGGTCTTGAAATTGGGGAGGGGGTGGGGCTTTTGAAACACTAAGCTGACACCACCATAATGATGGAAACATTAAAACGGGCAGCGAACAAGCGATGTTTAAATTTTGCAGGCTGGGGTTGACCTCGAGATATCAGATCTTGAGTCCACGGCTCTATGAAAAGAACCAGCCAGCTCTTCTGACAAGCAAGCTTCATGGCAGCCGACAGGAACTAGAAAAATAGAGCCACAGTCATCGTCAGACGTAGCCAGACTATGTAGACGGAAAATGCAAGAAACCTCTCCAACACTTCGCTAGATCATTACTTCGCTTTGCAACGTCAACGTAATGTTTTATCACAAGACATCTCTCAGCCACTGTCCACGTAAGCTGATGTTCGTAACAGTGACAGTGAGTGCTTCTGAATCATGGCTGTGAAATCAGCTAGGCACACACATACTTAGTGGAAAGGGTGATTGGCTCCGATGTCTGTGGACAGTCTGTAGCCCAGTGTTCAGGCAACGTGAAGACAAGTCACTGTATTCATCGCACTGTCTGATTACCCATCTTGTTGAAATTGACTGTGTTTGTCTGTCTTTCCTTCCTCTTTTATTCTCTTATACACTGTCATCTTTGTATTTCTCTTAACTGTTGTCCCTTAAATTGTGTTTTCGGTATGCACTGGCTATAAAACATCCAGTGACATTTTTTGAATTCAACTTTTTCTTTGTCTCTCTCACTTCCCATCAACACCTCCCCCCCCCCCCCCCCCCACCGTTCTTCCGTCTCTGCCTGCATGTCTGTTTATCTGTCTCTGTCTGTCTCTCTTCCCCCTCCCGTATATGTTATTTTTCTTTCCACTGTTTTCTCCGTCTTTGTCTCCATTTCTCTTGTTTCTGTCTGTAGATCAAGTATCAGATCACGACAACATAATTTTTTATATTTTTCTATATCACATACACAAGTGACGTTGTTTGTGTTAGAGCGTCATGCCATGTCAGATTCTTGCTCAGACGGTCTGCTTTCTTTCACACTGTGCTGTTACTGGGCATTTGTCTGTCTGCTTTCTTTCACACTGTGCTGTTACTGGGCATTTGTCTGTCTGCTTTCTTTCACACTGTGCTGTTACTGGACATTTGTCTGTCTGCTTTCTTTCACACTGTGCTGTTACTGGGCATTTGTCTGTCTGCTTTCTTTCACACTGTGCTGTTACTGGACATTTGTCTGTCTGCTTTCTTTCACACTGTGCTGTTACTGGCATTTTGTCTTCTGCTTTCTTTCACACTTTGCTGTTACTGGGCATTTGTCTGTCTGCTTTCTTTCACACTGTGCTGTTACTGGCATTTGTCTGTCTGCTTTCTTTCACACTGTGCTGTTACTGGGCATTTGTCTGTCTGCTTTCTTTCACACTGTGCTGTTACTGGGCATTTGTCTGTCTGCTTTATTCACACTGTGCTGTTATGGACATTGTCCTGTCTGCTTTCTTTCACACTGTGCTGTACTGGCTTGTCGTCTCTTCTTTCACACTGTCTGTATGACAATGTTGTCTGTCTGCTTTCTTCACACTGATGCTGTACTGGAGACATTGTCGTGCTTTCTTCAACACTGTGCTTTACTGGACATTGTCTGTCTGCTTCTTTCACACTGTGCTGTTATGACATTTGTCTGTCTGCTTTCGTTAAAACTGTGCTGTTCTGAATTTGTCTGTTGCTTTCTTTACACGTGCTTATGACATTTGTCTGTCTGTTTCTTTCAACTGTGCTGTTACTGGACATTTGTCTGTACTAGCTTCTTCAACGTGCTGTACTGACATTTGTCATGTCTGCTTTCTTCACTGTGCTGTCTGACATTGTCTGTCTGCTTCTTTGCACAGCTGTGCTGTTACTGGCATTTGTCTGTCGCTTTCTTCCACTGTGCTGTTACCTGGATTTTCTGTCTGCTTCTTCACATGTGCTTACGGACATTGTCTGTCGCTTCTTACACTGTGCTGTTACTGACATTTGTCTTCTGCTCAACACTTCTCCAACTCCCATACTTTAACTGATCAGACATGACCCCCCCCTCTCTTCTTAGTCAATGTAGTCGCTATCGCACTGAATTAATTTCAGGAATGACGTGAGCGTTCTAAAACCATAGTTTCTCAAATCGGATTGGGCACACAGGGAGTTATGATAGCTCGTTGAGAATACTTCTTTATTTTAGCATTTGTTTTATAGTGCATATCAAGTCTTTCTTTACTGATCTTTTTCTTTGATTCATATATACATAGACAGATAGATAGTAGTAGTAGGCTTCCGTCAATCGGGCAGCTGCTATGAATGATGCGCCCTAGTGTCGTGTCGAGTCGAGTTGACGCCTCTAGAGCAGCGTCGACTCCCAGAAATGGTCCCGTTTTCCAGAAGCAGAGTTGTACGGTTGGTCGGTGGACAGAGCATCTCTGAGAAACTTGGCAAACATATAAAAAACACTTGGTTTGAGCAACCTGACAGCAGAAAATGGAACTGGGTGAATTCAGGAAGAAATCAAAATGATTACATCCTCATAAACAAAAGATTTATATTTTTACTAATAGCAAAATCATGACCAGGTACAGACTGCAACAGTGACCACAGTCCTGTAATGGGAAGATTCAGGCTGAAACTAGAGAGAAGAAAACATACCAAAAGTAACATCAAGCTAAATCTTGGCCTCTTAAAGACAGATGATTCGACTTGTGCAAAATTTAACGTATATGTTCAAAACAAATTCAGTGCTCTGGAGGACGTTGGTGTCAGAGACAACCGAGAGAATTTGAGACACTGGATAAATGAAACGTGTGAAGTAATCCCTAGTGTTGAAAGAAAAACAAAGAACTGGATGACAAGCGAAAGTTTATCCTTGATGGAATAATGGAGGAGGGCATGGGAAATGAGGAAAAATAAAAAAGATCCATAGAGAAATCAAGAATAGATGCAATGGAGTTAAGGAAGCTTGACTGGAAACAAACTGCAAAGAAACAGAAAGACCGTCACAAAACAAATTCAAAGTTTATGTACAGAAACACTGAAGAAATTGCTCACAGAAATAAAAGTGTGCACATCAACTGTTTGCTTAGAATCTAAAGATGGTACGATTATTATGGAAAAAGACAAAATATAAGATAGATGGGGAGAGTACATTAAAGACCTTTTTTGAAGATGACAGAACTGAAGAACACATCTCTACAAGGAACGTTGAAGGACCACACATAATGAAAGATGACGTTAGAGCAGCGTTGAAAAAAAGATGAAACCGGGAAAAGACCCAGGACCAGACAATATTACTACAAAAATGATCGAGGCTCCAGATGAAATCGTTATTTAAAAAAAAAACAGTCCTTGTAAATGAAATTTATGACACGGGAAAAATCCATATACATATGTCAAAATCAATTTTATTGCACTTTCAAAGAAATCAGGGGCTATCAAATGCGAACTCCATCGTGCAATCAGTTTGATGAGTCATGTTATAAAGATTCTAGTAAGAATAATCATGATGAGGACAAGGAATAGAATAAAAAATAAATAGCAGAAGAACAATGTGGATTTGTTGAAGGGAAAGGAACTATTCATGCCATATACATCCTAAGAACTCTCATAGAAAGATCAATGAAGTTGAATAAGCATTTATGTTTATGGTTTGTTGATTATGATAAGACTTTTGAT
>CM060306.1:60891124-60898624 GCA_030674185.1 Monoplex corrugatus | reverse complement strand
ATTCCTAACTGTTTAAATTTTTCATCTGTTGTTAAAGTGGGATCTGGCATGATAAGTTTTGCTGCCCTCCTATGTAAGGTGTTCAACTTTTTTAGATGAACTTCACATGAGCTATCCCACAGTGTAGAGGCATAATCTATGTGCGATTTAATATGAGCATTATAAAATAATTGGCGTGTGTTTGTATCTGTTAAATATCTTAATTTGGACAGAATAAATAAGTTCTTGGAGATAATCCTGCATAAATAATCAATGTGGTTTTGCCAGGTAAGATTATGATCAATGAGAACTCCTAGTAGACGGTGTTCAGGTATTTGTGCAATAGAATTACCTCTCAAAGACAGATTGAGTGACAGAGGGCCAAGCTGCCGTTTTTGGCGTGTGCATATAACCATACATTCAGTTTTCGTAGGGTTCAAAGCCATGGCGTTTTTAGCACACCAATCAGAGATTTCATTTAGGCTCTTTTGTAAACGTGTGTTTACAGTCGCTTTGCTTGTGTCTTGTGTATGGATTGTTCCGTCGTCAGCGAACATATCACAGTGAACTGTGGGATCAGATATATGAAGTGGTAGGTCATTTATGAATACAGAAAACAGAATGGGTCCTAAGATTGATCCTTGGGGAACGCCACATTTCACATGACCCTCAGATGAATATGATCCATTAAGATGTACTTTTTGTTTGCGTTCATGAAAGTAGGAATTGAAAAATGAAACTGTTGAGTCGTTGGCAAGGTACGTTCGTAATTTAGCTAGTAAGATATCATGATCAACGAGATCAAAAGCCTTTTTAAAGTCTAGAAATACTGCTCCAGTTAATTTGCAGTCATTCATGGCTAATAACCAGGTGTCAGCAAGCCGTGTTAGGGCTGTATGACAAGAGTGGTTCTGACGGAAACCAGATTGCAGTGGGTGAAGAAGACTTTTGGTTTCCAGGTAGTCTGAAAGATGTTTATGGATATGTTTTTCTAAAGGCTTTGACAGGACAGAGAGAAGAGAAATTGGCCTGTAATTATTTATTTGTGAAAGATCTTTTGTTTTTGGTAAGGGTACAACTTTGGCCTGTTTTAGAGCTCTGGGGAATACGTTGTTTTTTATGCTGATGTTGTAAATATATATAAGTGGTTCCGTGATGTAGGGCAGAGACAGTTTTAGTATTTTGGGACTGATTTCATCTGGTCCTGATGATTTTTTATTATTCATTTTACTTATATACATTCCAGTTTCATGGACTGCTATACTGGGAATACTAAATGAACTTGTATTATTGGTCCTCTCTTTGCAAAAGTTAATTAGATTTTCAGAGGGGACATATTGATCACAGTTAGAAATAGGACGGGTTAGTAGTTCTGATACTGACAGAAAATGATCATTGAATTTGTTTGCTGTGAAACTGAGAGGCGTGCCTGGGAGCTTTTTCCCACTTCCCTTAATAACTAAGTTCATTGCTCTCCATAGTGATGATACATCTTTACTGTTTTTTACCAGTCGATCAAAGAGAGACTTCTTGGCTTGACGGACCATTGATTTTACCTTATTACGCATCGTTTTGTATTCAATGAAGCGTTTTTCTTTCTTGAGTTTATCTCGTAATGACATCGCATTGATAATGTCTGTTGACAGCCATGGGGGCATTGTTGGATACTTTACTCTTTTCCGTCGTAGAGGGGCATGTTTATTTAGGACAGTCGTGAACAAGTTGTACCAAATGTCTAGGGCTTCGTTAGGATCATTAGTACTAAACACACTACTGAACTCTACTCTACCAAGATCAGAGAGGAATGCATCCTCATCAAAGTGTTTGAATGATCTATATGTTATACATGTATGATTATTCTTTTTTATTTTTTGAACTTTGGCTGACCAGGTGCAGTTTACAGGTTGATGATCACTTATGCTTAAATCATCTACAGCTGCATTAATTATTGCCTCTGGTTTGTTTGTATAGATATGATCTAAGAGTGTTTCTGATGTTGCTGTGATTCTTGTTGGATCTTTGATTAATTGTTTTAGGCCAACCAGGGTGGTCGTTGACTGCCATGCGGGTTGTGGAGTGAGTAGGTCAAAATTAAAGTCACCTAACATTAGAATGTCTGTATGTCGTTGACACAGTTTGTCCATCATCTTTAGAAAGTGGTCATGCCATTCGTATGTGCTCCTGGGATTTCTATATAAAATACCGATAAGTAAAGGTGGAGTTGTTGCAGAAGGCTTTAGCTCCACCCAGATACATTCAACTTCTTTGGTTTCTAAGTCATAACGTCTGTTGGTCATTTGTTGAATATCTCGGTGGATGTAAAGCGCAACTCCAGTTTCTCCATGGCATGAGGGATCTCGCCTGATTGCTATAGCTTCATCTGTAATATGAGGTGCTAGTCGTGTCTCGGTCACACCGTACAAATGGTAATAATGTTGTTTATGTAGGAACACGCACAGGTCTGATACTTTGTTTTGGAGATGATAGACATTAACATGACCAACACGCAGATCCTGTTTTTTTCGAATGAATGTGGTCATTGGTGATTTCAACACTGCGTCTGCACGCAGAAGTGAAATATATGAGAGAGGGTAGAAAAATTGGTCTACACCTAATACAAAGTGTGAACAATGATAATATTATACACTGATGAAAACAAAATGTAACAGTGCAGAGTCTGTTTGTTTTCTTGACAGTTCAGCCAAGACTGACTACAGGTATACTCAGTCTTCAGAGAAAAAAACAACAACTCAGAACAAAAAGATAAGTAAGTAAACTAAAATAAAATAAAGGCCGCACTGAGGATATACTGAGCGTCTCTCGCAGTGCAATATTTGTATCCACCTAACACTGGGCACAGGCAGACACAGCTGTAGAAAATTAGGTGGTATTAACACCACCCAAAACAAGTCAGTTTCAACCGTCGGTTGAACTGACCAAGTCAATCAAATAATTATGTCTGTAAATCTCAGTGTCAGTCTCATTCACAGTTATAGCACAACACAGTATCAATGTAAATAAGTTGTTCCCAGGTAATATGCGACACCAACAAGGTGGAGATGGCAGCAGGTCACAACACAGCAGAAGCAAATGAATATTAAGAACGTGGAGAAGAGGTATAGAAAGATATTTAAAAGTAAGGAAGTAAACTAAGTAGCTAAATAGCTAAATAAATAAGTGAATAAATGAATAAACAAATAGGTAGAAAATGAAAATAATAAAAGAAGATTAATTCATAAAAGGTTTTAACACCTGCACCAATGCACTGATGATAGATGCAGGATCTACACAATTCTGTTGGGAAGTTATTGCTGTAGCACTTGGTCCCAACATTTGTTGAACTGCAGGTGATTTGGGTTGTCTTGTAGGCATGCAGGGGAATTCAGCATGATACTGTGTGTTGTTCTGCTCCGCACTGACACCAGCGGGGACTGCAGGTGGGTGTTGTAGATGGCTGGAGCTGGGGACTGCAGGTGGGTGTTGTGGGTGGCTGGATATTGGAGATGGGTGCTGTAGACGGCTGGGGACTGCACATGGGTGTTGTAGATGGCTGTAGATTGGAGACAGGTGCTGTAGATTTTTGGAGTTTGGAGATGGATGTTGTAGGTGATTGTAGACTAGAGATTGGTGTTGTCGATGGTTGGAGACTGCAGGTGGGTGTTGTAGATTGTTAGAGATTGGAGATGGGTGTTGGTAATGCAGGGGTTTGGGGGCTGTTGGGGGGTTGGGATAAGAGGTGGGCGTAGTGGAGAATTGGGGCCATAACAGGGGTTTTGAACATCATAGGAACGGATGTTTAGTGCAAGAGATTTAGATCCTTTAGCACTTGGGTGAACTGAATCACGGTACATATCTTTTCTTGGTGCACCTGATTTGGTTAGGAAGGAAGGGGTGTTGTTGATGAACAGTATTCCTTCTTGTTCACAGGAGCGCCGAAGTGAGGCTGTGGACCGTGATGCAGCTTCTTTCAAGGGGTGTTGGCCAAAGGGAGGGACAATGGAAGAAGCTGCAAGTGTAGCACTGGGGACAGATTTTCTCAGGAGACGAAGTAATCTTCCCCATTGCTCTCCTGATACAGGTCCATCATGGCAGCTGTTGATGCCGACGTGGAAGGTGACGTGTGTTATGTCGTGGGATGGTGGGCGAGAGGACAGCCACTGGCTAAGGTGATCGACTGTCAGGCCAGATACCGAGAGATTCCTGACAATGTTACCACCATCTTCCTTTCATCCACTCTCTCCAAGACTGAGTCACCCAACAGGAGAGTATTACAGTTGTGGGGAATGGTTTTCTGCCTGAGACTAGTGAGAGGGGATGGGGGGTCAGCCGTTGTTTTCTTGGTGACAGTGGATGATGATGGCTGAGAGGGACTGGGGACAGTGGCGTGAGGTTGTTCAGAACTGTCAGTGTCAGAGAGGACCTCAAACTTGTTGGCTGTACTTATGTTATACATGTCCTTTGTGGTGGTACACTCACATGTAGTGGTGGGTTGGGGTTTTGTTTGATTAGTGGGTTTGTCTGTTTGTTGTACTGATGTCTCTGTCTGTTGAAGGTGTTGGCAAGTGTTGAGTGTTTGAAGTTGTTTCTTAATGTCACAAGTAAAGTTTTGCTGACTGTCCTTGATGGATTTCAGTTTGTTGGTGTGATCGTCAAGTTTGGCAAGTATACTCTGGTGGCTAGAGTTATTGTCTTGTATTTGACTCATAAGTTCTTCTTTCACTACTTTCACTGTGTTTTTCAGCCTTACTTCTGAGTCACTTACACACTGAGTGTTGTTTTCAGTCTGTTTGGCTATGCTGGACAGTTGGTTTGTGAGTGTCTGAATTTGTGTTTGCATTGTGGCGATGGCGAGTGTGGCAGTGTTCAATTGTTCCTGAAGATGTTTGATTGTTTCTGTACAAGCATTGTGTGTACATGCTTTGGGGGTGGCGTTGTTTGCTGCTGGGTCACATGTAGTGGTTGACGGGATATTGTCGTCGGCTAAAGGGGAACAATGGGACTGGACTGGTTCTGTGGTGGTCTCTAAGGAAGGTGGGAGAGTAGGGGGAAGGGTGGTGGTGGCTGTCTCAAGCTGAGTGTCTCTGGAGGGAGGGAGAGCATGGGGAAGAGTAGTACTGGCCGATTCAGTCTGACTCTCAGTGGAAGGTGAAGGTGGGCAGTGACGAGTGGCGACGACACACTGGTTCTCAGTTGATGGTGGGGGAGTGGGGAGGGAAGGTGGACGGAGTGTGTCGTCTTCAGGCTGGGTGACAGTAGGTGAGGAAGGCGAACGGTTGGATGGGGCAGGAGGGACCGTTGCGTCACATTTGTTGGCACTGGGATTGGTGGTTGTGGGGATGGAGGGAGAAGGGATGGCGGGTGCTTCCTGAAGATCAGTTGCAGATGTAGGGGTGGTTGAGGAGGGGGTGGGTAGCTGATTCGGACTGTCAATGATGGCTGGAGATGTTGGGGGTAGATGGGACATGGTGGACAGCTCGTTGATGTTAGCTGAAATCTCCTCTGCTAACACAGGACTATCACACGCTGCAAGGTTGTCCACTATGCACTGTAGTTTGTCGAATTCAATGTCCACCCATTCACGGCACACGTTTCCTTGTATGAGTATTTTTCCTGTTGTGTAGTAGATGTGCAGAGTTAGTATTTTATAACTGTTACCTTGGTATAATTGTATGTATGTATGCCAGAGTTCCTGAGGTATGTTTGTAAGAATAGTTTTGGGAATGTTGTTTATATTTGATTTGTTGTTTTTTGTAGTTTCTTTAAGAGTGAAAGTTGTGTTTAGGTAGGGGTCTGTAGGCTCCACAGTATCGTTCTAACACAACGTATCTCCAAAGTGGCAACTTGGTGAACGGAGAATTAAACGTGACCTGTGGCATGGGTCTTTCGTGTAGTGTATTTCAGTGTTGAAACTATTCTTTGCGCTCATAGAGCGTGTATATCGCCGCATTGTCAGACATTGAGAAAAATAAATTAGAAAGGAAATAAAAAAAGATAAAATATAAAGTCTGCTGTGTAGTGTGCCATCCTAGGCACACCGCGCTGGGTGTACGTCCATTGTTTAAAAATGCATGGCTCACGCTGGTCACACACACTCAACCCGCTACACACAATTAGCAGGACAGCACTAATCCCCACCACACGCCACAGCGTACAGCAGGGCTCATCAGGCAGCGGCTGAACTTAAAATTAACTGACCATCACTGCCGACGGGAAAAAAAAAAAAAAAATGGTCTTCACAAGAACAGATCCCACCTCAGATCACGAAGCAGTCCACACATCTGTTAGCACAACACACAGGTAAAACACCAACACTAATCACAGCTGCATGTAGCACTTCAACACGTTACAGTATACCTTTCTTTACCGACACAAAATACGGACGTGTATCACATTCCGCCATCTTGAAGATAGATAGAGAGAGAGAGAGAGAGAAAGAAAGAGAGAGAGAGAGAGAGAGAGAGAGAGAGAGAGAGAGAGAGAGAGAGAGAGAGAGAGAGAGAGAGAGAGAGAGAGAGAGAGAGAGAGAAAGTGACGAACTGAGAGGCAAACTGATCCCGGAGAAAGTCCAAACAAGTGTCACATAGAAAAACATCAGTCGTGACTACTACCACATACTTGACACATCACTTTCCTTTTATAAACTCTTTCATACTTGGCTGTTCTTGGTTGTTTCCAACTCCTGTAGGGTTGTTTGTTTTGTTTTGTCTTGTTGTTATTTTTGTCATTTTCCCTTTCATTTATTTGTAGACATTACTGTTCTTTGTTGTTAAATAGAAACTGCTTTTATAGTACCTAGTCATAACAGTGTACGTTGCAATGAAAAAGTGAAAAGAAGCTTGACAACAAGCAAACTAACAAACAAGCAAAAAACCCTGTACTGACGTTATAAAAATGCAACAGCCATTGTGTTTGTTCTCACACTAGGCAGACCCATCCGGACTATTACGTTAGTCCCCTGCTGCTTCTCAAATACATCAGGCCTCACCAGACACCTCCTGGCCATTGGCCACCTGAATCAAGTAAAAAGGGGGTGACAGTGAGTGCTTTTGAACCACACGGTGGTCTATAAAGGCTTCGGCTCGCACAGTGTTAGTGATTGGCGCCGGTGTCTGTGCGTGAAGTCCATCGTTTCTTGGTTTAGCAATGAGAATGGTTAATCATCACCATTGGTGTGTTTGTCTTACTGCTTTGTTCTCACTTACCTCTTTATTCATCTTTCTCTGCAATCCTTCTTCTCAATGTGATGTTCCTCACCACGTTCTCTCTCTCTCTCTCTCTCTCTCTCTCTCTCTCTCTATCTCTCTCTCTCTCTCTCTCTCTCTCTCTCTCTCTCTCTCTCTCCCGTGTGTGTGTTTGTGTTTGTGTATTTGTGTATGTCTGTGTGTACGTTTGTTTCTGTGTTGGTGTTTAATGTGTGTGTGTGTGTGTGTGTGTGTGTGTGTGTGTGTGTGTGTGTGTGTGTGTGTGTGTGTGTGTGTGTGTGTGTGTGCATGTGTGTGTTTGTTTGCGACCGTGCGTGTG
>CM060306.1:60851124-60883624 GCA_030674185.1 Monoplex corrugatus | reverse complement strand
CTATTATTTTTGAATGGGTACGGGCAAATTTTGGGACTACAGTGAAGGTGGGTTTAAGCTTACATGCTGAATTTCATTAAACTATCCCTTCTTTTCTGTTTCAGCTTCTCAAGATAGAATCTCTGTGTTCTGAATACATTCATATTGACTGACGTCACTGATGCCATGTGATAAAGAAGATTGGACATGATCATGACATAAGCCATCAGCTTGCACGTAAGTCATACGTGCTGCTAAGGTCTTGAACACAACTGTGGTACTCCTGAGGATCAAACCCACGGTCTCTGCGTTGTCAGCAAGTCTCTCTGATCAACTGAGTTAATAAAAGAGCCCTTAAAATTTCATTAAACATAGGAACAAAGTATTAATTTTCTAGAATCTGAGGATAAAGTATGTATTTGAATTGTTCTCATCTTCAATGTCAAGGTATTGTTCATCTGAAAAAGGTGGACACAAACGCCTTTGTTGTACAATGGATAACTCTTTAACAGCGGACAGTGAGTAAGCTGGCCAACTTATGAAAATAAACGAATACTTGCAAACACAAAAGCTCGTGCTATATTGCTCCTACACTACCTTGCCTCACACACACGCATGCAAAGACAAACTTGCACGAGGACATAGGCACACACACTCACACATGTAACCATATGCACAACTGCATGCACGCACGCTTTCGAGTGCACACAAACTCACACACACGCACGCACGCACACAGCATGCGCGCGCGCGCACACACACACACACACACACACACACACACACACACACACACAAAACATACATACACATTCACACCTTTACATCTATCTCTTTCCAGAAAATTACTAAGAAAACTTTATATTTTTTTTTAAGAAAAGGAAGATCATCAGAACAGCTGAGCCGTTTTGTTCTTTACTTTTTTCTTTCAATCTTTCTTTGTTTTGTTTTATTTCATCGCTCACTTTCTTCAGTCTGTCCATTTTATTTCAAAGAAAGGAGATTCCTTCGAGAAAATGGATAACAATATAGTTTCAGATCAACTTGAGGGAAAGCATGTGTGTGTGTCTGTGCGTGTGTGCGTGCGTGTGCGTGCGTGCGTGCGTTCGTGCGTGTATGTGTGTGTGTTTGCTTTTGTGTGTGTGTGTGAGCGTGTGTGTGTGTGTGTGGTGTGTGTGTGAGAGAGAGAGAGAGAGATGTGTGTGTGAGAGAGAGAGAGAGAGAGAGTGTGTGTGTGTGTGTGTGTGTGTGTGTGTGTGTGTGTGTGTGTGTGTGTTTGCGCGCTTGCTTGCTTATGTGTAGGAGTGTAAGAGATTGTGTGTGTGTGTGTGCGCGCGCCGTGTGTGTGTGTGCGCTGCTTGCTTGCTTGTGTGGTGTAGGAGATATTTGTTCAGAAGCACTGTGCATGACATGTAGGTATAAGTCTGTCCCAAATGAAACCATGAAGGCATGAGTGTAATGGCCATTATGTTTTAGGTCAGCCTCACTCAATATCTGATCACTTTTCACCGGCAGTATTTCTACTTTTTGTTGTCATATTATGTATACTTAATCAGCAGAATGATTGGTTTTAACATGACATTATTAGAAAGAAATAATTCGAACAATATTTGCGGTTGTGTTACAAACAGTTTACTATCTAGCTCGAAACACGTAGGCCCAAAGTGATGTAATTGTTTATCTGATTGGCGGTATGGTAATCCAGCGTGTCTTATCGCAGTGAATCAGGAAAAAATACGAACAAGAAAAACACGAAAACAGGATCAGAACGCGTACTTAATACGCCTGTCAAGTCTGGTTATATCAAATACGCGTTCTGATTCTATTTTCGTGTTTTTCTGGTTCCTATTTGCTTGAACACGGCCTGTCACACTTGTTTAGGAAAAGATATGTTATAAGTGTGGCTTGACTGTCCTGTTTTTTTTTCAGGCGAGCTTGTCCTTTTTCAATGAGTCTTTTGTGTTCTTGTTCTTTCTGTTGATATTTTTTTGTAATACATTTCTTCCAGATCTTTGACAGATTGAGGTCGACGACACTTTAATAAAGCATTTAGTCCTGGCCGCCTAAGAAAACGTCTGGTCTGAAGTATCAACGAGTAGTTCGTTAAAGCAATTATTTGGTAAAGTCTGCATAAAGAGCTAAAACGAGACGGTCAAGCCGTTCTATAACCTCCCTTTTTATGAATCGCTCAATCCCCTTGAAAAGGTGCAATAAATGATCAAAGTAACATGGCTTTGTAAATCGTTGTCTCGCTTCGAAATGAAAACCCAAGTCAGTTGCTCACATTTTAATACACGTAATGATCATTCTTTACACCACATACGGTTTAGGAAACGAAATCCAGAACGACGAAAATTATCATCATCATTATTATGATTATGTTTACTATCATTTTGTTTTTTTTGCATGGACAAAATTCAATACAAATCTGATAAAGATCCATCCATAAAGAACTGAAAAACTCTTGTCAAAACATTTTTTTGCAGGCCACACACACACACACACACACACACACACACACACACACACAAAACACACACACACACACACACACACACACACACACACATACAGACAGGCGGACAGACACCTCCTGTCGATATAAAACATCTCTCTTTATAAAAGGGACATGTATAAAAAAAATGTAAAAAAAGGATGGTGCTGTACCGTGGTGACAGAAGAAAAATAAATAGAAATAAATGCATGAAATAGATAAATCTAAAGATAATAAATGCAACGGTGGACATTGGATCAACCAGCACTTCTCTTTATTTTGTTCAGGAATTCGATTTGGTATTAGTCCTGTGTTAGTAGAGGAGTTCACTTTGATTGTTGATTTCTTGTGTTTTATATATCTTCTTTTCCGTAGAAATACTGATATTATGGATTTTGTGTATCTGTTATGTATTTTATAAAGATAATGATAACATTGATGAAAATACATAATAATTATAATAATAGTAACAATAACAATAACAATAATAATAATACCAATACTACCACTAATAATAATAACAGTAATAATAATAAAAACAATCATAATATAACAACGATTTCATAAAAATGATAATAATGATAATGTACTTTATTGTGTACGGCCAGTGCTCTAGGCGCTTATAATTCTGTATACAAAAGTCAATAAATGAAATATGTATACGACACATTCACTCTTATTTACATAATAACATCATGCACACTCTCAGAAAAGATAGCTTTCAGCTGGGTCTGAGCAATGGGTTTGAGCAAAGGAAAGGTAGGCACATTGTCTCACATAACGGGGCATATTAGTCCACACATAACGGGGCATATTAATCCACACATAACGGGGCATATTAATCCACACATAACGGGGCATATTTCTCACATAACGGGGCATATTTCTCACATAACGGGGCATATTTCTCACATAACGGGGCATATTTCTCACATAACGGGGCACATTTCTCACATAACGGGGCATATTATTCCACATATAACGGGGCATATTTCTCAAATAACGGGTCATATTCCACACGTAACGGGGCACATTTCTTCACATAACAGGGGAATATTATCCACATATAACGGGGCATATTAGTCCACACATAACGGGGCATATTAGTCCACACATAACGGGGCACATTTCTCACATAACAGGGGAATATTATTCCACATATAACGGGGCATATTAGTCCACACATAACGGGGCATATTAGTCCACACATAACGGGGCATATTGTTCCAAATATAAAGGGGCACATTATCCACACATAACGGGGCATATTATTCCACACATAACGGGGCATAGTGTTCCACACATAACGGGGCAATTATTCCACACATAACGGGGCATATTATTCCACACATAACGGGGCATATTGTTCCACATATAACGGGTGTATATATTAGTCCACACATAACGGGGCATATTGTTCCACATATAAGGGGCATATTAATCCACACATAACGGGGCATATTAGTCCACACATAACGGGGCATTATTGTTCCACATATATCGGGGCATATTAGTCCACACATAACGGGGCATATTAGTCCACACACAACGGGGCATATTGTTCCACATATATCGGGGCATATTAGTCCACACATAACGGGGCATATTGTTCCACACATAACGGGGCAAATTAGTCCACACATAACGGGGCATATTGTTCCACATATAACGGGGCATATAGTCCACACATAACGGGGCATATTAGTCCACACATAACGGGGCATATTAGTCCACACATAACGGGGCATATTAGTCCACACATAACGGGGCATATTAGTCCACACATAACGGGGCAGATTGTTCCACATATAACGGGGCATATTAGTCCACACATAACGGGGCATATTAGTCTACACATAACGGGGCATATTAGTCCACATATAACGGGGCATATTAGTCCACACATAATGGGGCATATTCGTCCACACATAACGGGGCATATTGTTCCACACATAACGGGGCATATTGTTCAACACATAACGGGGCATATTAGTCCACACATAACGGGGCATATTGTTCCACACATAACGGGGCATATTATTCAACATATAACGGGGCATATTAGTCCACACATAACGGGGCACATTATTCCACACATAACGGGGCATATTAGTCCACAAATAACGGGGCATATTAGTCCACACATAACGGGGCATATTATTCCACATATAACGGGGCATATTAGTCCACACATGACGGGGCATATTTCTCACATAACGAGGCATATTAGTCCACACATAACGGGGCATATTAGTCCACACATAACGGGGCATATTTCTCACATAACTGGGCATATTAGTCCACACATAACGGGGCATATTGTTCCACACATAACGGGGCACATTATTCCACATAACGGGGCATATTATTCCACACATAACGGGGCATATAGTTCCTCACATAACGGGGCATATTAGTCCACACATAACGGGGCATATTAGTCCACACATAACGGGGCACATTATTCCACACATAACGGGGCATATTAGTCCACACATAATGGGGCATATTAGTCCACATATAACGGGGCATATTATTCCACACATAACGGGGCATATTATTCCACATATAACGGGGCATATTATTCCGCACATAACGGGGCATATTATTCCACACATAACGGGGCATATTATTCCACACATAACGGGGCATATTAGTCCACATATAACGGGGCATATTAGCCAACACATAACGGGGCATATTGTTCCACATATAACGGGGCATATTATTCCACATATAACGGGGCATACTATTCCACACATAACGGGGCATATTATTCAACATATAACGGGGCATATTGGTCCACACATAACGGGGCATATTATTCCACATATAACGGGGCATATTATTCCACACATAACGGGGCACATTATTCCACACATAACGGGGCATATTGTTCCACACATAACTGGGCATATTATTCCACATATAACGGGGCATATTAGTGCACACATAAAGGGGCACATTATTCCACACATAACGGGGCATATTAGTCCACACATAACGGGGCATATTAGTCCACACATAACGGGGCATATTAGTCCACATATAACGGGGCATATTAGTCCACACATAACGGGGCATATTTCTCACATAACGGGGCATATTAGTCCACACATAACGGGGCATATTGTTCCACACATAACGGTGCACATTATTCCACACATAACGGGGCATATTATTCCACACATAACGGGGCATATTAGTCCACACATAGCGGGGCATATTTCTCACATAACGGGGCATATTAGTCCACACATAACGGGGCATATTGTTCCACACATAACGGGGCACATTATTCCACGCATAACGGGGCATATTAGTCCACATATAACGGGGCATATTAGTCCACACATAACGGGCATATTATTCCACATATAACGGGGCATATTATTCCACACATAACGGGTCATATTGTTCCACACATAACGGGGCATATTATTCCACACATAACGGGTCATATTGTTCCACACATAACGGGGCATATTATTCCACACATAACGGGGCATATTATTCCACACATAACGGGGCATATTAGTCCACATATAACGGGGCATATTAGTCCACACATAACGGGGCATATTAGTCCACACATAACGGGGCATATTAGTCCACACATAACGAGCATATTAGTCCACAGGAAAGTCCCAAACGGGGCAAACGATCGGAAAGCATGAATCATGTGTCTGTATCGTGGGACTTTGAACAGCCGAGTATGAGAAAAAGAGTGAAGACTACAGGAAGGAGAGTAGGCATGGAGCAATTCAGAGATAATTTTTATAGCCAGGAGCAGTACCAGACACAACGTTGTAACATGTACAATCAGCCTTGCAACTAATATTGCATTAACAGGACGCCACTTGAGCAAGCAAATCGAGGGCGTTGAACGTTCACACCGAGAAGCTTTAAGGCGAGTCTAGTAGTAAATTTTGAACCTTCTGTACAGACTGAATAAAGGACAAGGTAGCACAAATAAGATAAATGTTAAAATAATCTAGACTAGAAAGTGCACAGGAGGTTACGAAAAATTTGGCTGCTCAATTGGTGAAGAGATGGCGAATAGAGCTTACGCGTTTGAGTTCCAAGTACATGTAAGCCATTTGGTGTACTTTGTTATATGTTGCGGCGTGGAAAGGTTAGTGTCAAAGGTGATTCGTTGATTTCGTACAGAATCAAGAAGGGAATATCACCTGCATGAAGAGGGACAGAACTTGGGAGGTGTACAACTTTCTTGGTGTGTCAAAGTAACAGAGCCCAGTCTTATCATCGTTTTGTCCATTGTCAGTCATCCAGTCTTTAATGTCACGTGTGCATAATTTAAATGTGGAGATAATTCAATTTCGAACTTCTGGAAATGCTGATTTCTGTAGAGCTCTGTGTGTCGCTGGCAAAGAACAGATGGTCAACAGACTGTTCGGTTAAACTGATGGAGAGAGGGATAGTGTACAGAACAAATATAGAGGTCTAAAATTTGATCCATGGGAAACCCATATTGCAATGGTACAGAAGAGGAAGTGGAACAATTTGCTAATACAAATGTGTCCTTTGAGAGAGAGAGAAAAAAGAATACAAACCACGTAAGTGCAGTGGAAATAATACGAAATTGACACAAAACAAGCGCGGGGGTGCGCCCGTGAGCGCGCGCGTGCGTGTGTGTGCTTGTGTGTGTGTGTGTGTTTGTGTGTGTGGGGGGGGGGGGGGGAGAGAAAGAGAGAAAGACAGAAAAAGAGAAAGAAAGAGAGAGAGACAGACAGAGACAGAGACAGAGAGACAGAGAGACAGAGAGAGGAAGAGAGAGAGAGTGTGTATTACTGCGTGTGTGTGGTGTTTGGATGTGCGTGCTCTTACGCATGTGTGGTTAATTACAGTAACAGAGCGGTGAAAAGACAGAAAAAAAGGAGACAGAGAGACTGAAAAAGAGACAGGGAGAGAGACAGAGACAGAAAGAAGCGTGAGTGAGAGAAAGGGAGAAAATGAGAGAGAGAGGGAGAGAGAGAGATAGAGAGAGAGTGAGAAAGAGAGAGTGAGAGAGAGAAAGAGAGGGAGAGAGAGAGACAGAGAAAGACAGAGAGACAGAGGGAGACAGAGACAGAGAGAGAGAGAGAGACAGACACAAAGAGAGAGACACACACACACAAGAGAGAGAGAGAGAGAGAGAGAGAGAGAGAGAGAGAGAGAGAGAGAGAGGAGAGAGAGAGAGAAGACTGACAGAGAGAGTCTTTCAGCTGCGAATAAATCCACCCGAATGAACTGAGTGTTTTTGCTCATTAAAGAGCCTTTGATTAAACTCGTTTCTTAAAATCGGGCAACTGTCAGCACTAAAGGGACAATGATACAATTAAATTCACGCTCCAAAACCAATTCATGTAATAAATCAGATTGGGTAATAATGCCAGTCAGAGGATAGAATTAACCCAAAGGCTTTTCAATCAATGTTCAAACTGTAATAGTTTGAAACAATGCACATGAATATATTATAAATCATTCTTTCTCTCTCTCTCACTCTCTCTGTCTCTGTCTCTCTGTCTCTGTCTCTGTCTGTCTGTCTCTCTCTGTCTCTCTCTCTGTCTCTCTCTCTGTCTCTCTCTCTCTCTCTCTCAGCCTGTCTGTCTCTCGTTCTCTTTGTCTCTTTCCTGTCTCTTTCCTGTCTGTATGTCTGTCTGTCTGTCTGTCTCTCTCTCTCCCTCCCTCTCCCTCTGTGTGTGAGTGTGTATGTGTGTGTGTGTATGAGTGTGTGTGTGTGTGTTTTGTGTGTTGTGTGTGTGTATGTATGTATGTATGTATGTTGTGTGTGTGTGAGTTTGTCTGTCTGTCTGTCTCTGTCTCTCTCTTTCTCTCAGTCTCACTTTCTCGATCTGCTGTTAAGACCTAGCAGTTTATGACCTTATAGAAAAGCTAATTTTATGTCGTATATTTTTTTCATTACTGAAATGTTATGACATTATGATGCATATGAAATGAAATGATATCGATAGGCTATAGCTAAAATTGAATGAACTCCACATCTTGTAATTGGAAACAAAAAGTCAATTTATGACAAAATCTTATTATTATCTTTTTTCTTATGGATCTACAACATGTGTGTAAATATTTCCAAACTGTTTATGCATGCGTGTGTGTGTGTGTGTGTGTGTGTGTGTGTGTGTGTGTGTGTGTGTGTGTGTGTGGGGGGGGAGTTGTGTGTTGTGTGTGTGTGGAGGGGGTAGTTGTGGTGTTGTGTGTGTTGTGTGTGTGTGTGTGTGTGTGTGTGTGTGTGGTAGGAGGATAGTTGTGTGTGTGTGTGTGTGTGTGTGTGTGGTTGGTGTGTGTGTGTGTGTGTGTTGGTGGAGCACACATATTATAGGGTGGGATGGGGTAAACAAACAAAAGAACCAACCAAACAAAACATAATAAAAACAGGTAATAACAAATCATTGAGTCGACGAGTACATGTTCATTTTTTGTTAGCCTTCAGGCAATGACATAAATTCGAGTCTCACGTTCTTAGTCATTCTCCGACAATGAATAAAATTATTCAGGAATGTCCGGTAATGATACTATTTTAGCATTTTCTTTTTGTGTGATATTTCCGTTCTGTTTGACACTGCAGTACCATTAAGACCTGTGTGAGTACTCGTATATGATTGTAAGCTTAGAACTAAGATGAAAATAAGTAAACTGCTAATAAGGTTTCCTATATTTACTGTCAGTGATCCTGCATCATTTTACTCTTGTATTTTTCAAACGATTGACATGCATTGATTGACTTGATGCATGATGTAGAAGTAAGCCACTTAATCTCAGATTTGCATGTCTTGAATCATAGGGTAAGTCTGAAGATTTACCAGCCGCCGTGGTGTAGTGGTTAGCACAACGGACTACTTATTGGAAGGTTGTGGGTTCCAATCCTCATCAGTCCCTTTAAAAATCATTGTGGGCTTTTTCGGCTCTAACCGGCTTCTACCCAGAGCTGGGCGTGCTATGGGCTCATTGGGAAGACTGGGATCACACAGTCAAGTCTCATCCACTTCACGGATGCGTCATTGAGGGTGTTGCTCAAACCTTGTGACCAGCACCGCAGGTGTCTGTATCTCTCGGGCGTGGTTAACGCCAGGATATATTATGATAATAAGCGTTAGAGTATAGCCCTGTCAGCAGTTTCAATCCTAGATGGAACTGCATAGCATCACGGTTATCATCATCATCATCGCATTGTTAAAACTGTGCCAGCTTCTGCCGTCGTTAAGGTGGCATAGAAAATGGGACAGGGGAAAATACGTTGAGCACAAAGGTAATCTCCCTGAGTGCGGTCATCCCACCCCCCACCCCAAAAAAACCAACAAAAAAACAACAAAACAAAACAAAAAAACTTAAGATTTGAGCAACATGCAACAACATGAAGGGAGGGGGAAATACCTTTTGAAATGGAATGTGGGACATTTTTCGAGGTCAGTTCCTTAACCCGTGAGTCCCGTGCATTGCCCACACACACCTGAAAACAGTTATGTCAAGCTTATATATCTACGTGTGAGTGATGTGCCTTGAGGTGCAAGTGTTGGTGAGACAGTTTGGGTGGATGCGATATATATAGGTAAATGCTATATGATGATCGTGCATGTAAGTATTCATACAGGAGACAAATAACGCAGCTATAGAAAACAAAGAAACAAGTCACCTATCAAACAAATTTTACATTTGTTTGTTTTTTGTTTGTTTGTTGTTTGCTTGTTATTTGCTTGTTTTGTTCTATTGCTTGGGGATCTTCCCCACTACTGTGTGTGTTTCCATGACTTGTCTGCTGACGATCTGACCCCTGACTGACTGCCCCGTGACTGACTGTCCACTGTCCCTGACTGACTGTCCCCTGACTGACTGTCCCCTGACTGACTGTCCCCTGACTGACTGCCCCTCTGACCTGCTCTCCCTGACTGACTGCCCTGACTGACTGTCCCCTGACTGACTGTCCCCTGCTGACTGTCCCCTGACTGACTGCCCCTGACTGACTGTCCCCTGACTGACTGTCCCTGACTGACGTCCCCTGACTGACTGTCCCCTGACTGACTGTCCCCTGACTGACTGTCCCCTGACTGACTGTCCCCTGACGACTGTCCCTGACTGACTGTCCCCTGACTGACTGTCCCCTGACTGACTGTCCCCTGACTGACTGTCCCCTGACTGACTGTCCCCTGACTGACTGTCCCCTGACTGACTGTCCCCTGACTGACTGTCCCCTGACTGACTGTCCCCTGACTGACTGATCCCCTGACTGACTGTCCCTGACTGACTGTCCCCTGACTGTGTCCCCTGACTGACTGTCCCTGACTGACTGTCCCCTGACTGACTGTCCCCTGACTGACTGTCCCCTGACTGACTGTCCCCTGACTGACTGTCCCCTGACTGACTGTCCCCTGACTGACTGTCCCCTGACTGTCCCTGACTGTCCCCTGACTGACTGTCCCCTGACTGACTGTCCCCTGACTGACTGTCCCTGACTGACTGTCCCCTGCTGCCCACTGTCCGACTGACTGTCCCCTGACTGACTGTCCCCTGACTGACTGCCCCGACTGACTGTCCCCTGACTGACTGTCCCCCTGACTGACTGTCCCTGACTGACTGTCCCCTGACTGACTGTCCCCTGACTGACTGTCCCCTGACTGACTGTCCCCCTGACTGACTGTCCCCCTGACTGACTGTCCCCTGACTGACTGTCCCCCTGACTGACTGTCCCGTGACTGACTGTCCCTGTGTTCGCCTGACTGCGTAGTAATTGCTTAAAACGACACAATGATAGGAGGGAAAGAGAGAGAGAGAGAGAGAGAGAGAGAGAGAGAGAGAGAAGACAGACAGACAGACAGACAGACAGCGAAGACAGAAGAAGACAGACAGACAGACAGACAGAGAAAGACAGACAAACACACACCACACAACACACACACACACACACACACACACACACACACACACAGTGAGAGAGACAGACAGACGGACGGACGGACAGACAGACGGGCGGACAGACGGACGGGCAGAGACAGACACAGACAAACACAGACACAGACACACAGACAGGCAGGCAGACAGACAAATAGAGACAGGGAAACAGGGACAGGGAGGAAAGAGAGGCACAGAGAGAAATCTTTGCCGGCTTTTCATGGACTTAACCAGCGCAAAACAAACGAGAAACGGACTGAAAGAAATAAAGTGCGATATGCACGGTATTGTAGACCAAAAGGTCACGCTAACGTGATTTGATTAACTTGTTCAAAACTGATACATGCCTGGCTTCCTCTGTAGCCCCTTAGGGTGGGACGACTGATTGCAAGCTGGCAATCTCGATCCGTTCCTGGCAATGACATGACTGAAGTGTTTATCAGGGACTATTTTTTAATCGTTCTAGAAACAAGATGATAAGCCATACCAGCATCTCTTATGAAATGTGACCCAGTGAAGCATTTACTATATGTGTGATTCTGTGGATTCGTGATTTAAATTGAATCGATGCAGAACAAAACAGAAGTGTTTTCTTGTTCTTTATCCGGTGAATTATGCACAGGGACAATATTCATTAACTTTGGAACTGACAAGACGAAAAGCCTTTTAAAAAAAATCATTTGAACAACAACAAAATCCACAGCTTTTTTCAAGCACATTTTGGTCGCAAAATTTCCTTTGATGAGGTGTTGAAATGACCCAAATACCTAACATTAACCTACAAAACCATAAACATCTTTTGTTCCATACGTGAGTTGTTGAACATTGTCAGTTATTATTCAAATCATTCAAATCCACTGTAAATTAGATTTTGACTATACCCACCATACTATGTTTTCATCAGTATCCAGACGGCCTAGAAATAGTAACTGCATGCTTGTCCAACTCGTGTTCCTTTGTCATTATGTTGTACACGGAAGTCCTGCTGTCTGTTTGTGTTATCATATGGACAATTTGACGTTATTGAGAATCTTTCGAGAGAGTTATGGATTACATTTGTTTCTGACCTAGTGTGGGAATACTGTCGTCTCTTTGTGTTAATTATTTAGAGGCCATAATGTGGCCTTGCTACATGATCTCGATAAGTCAGTCTTCCAGGGAACTGTTGAGAAAGGGAGATGGGGGAGGGGGGTAGACAAAAAAATGATAGACTGACATGACTGCGGAATGAACAGAGGAACCCTTGAGAGAAACCCAGGCTTTAGCACACAGTCGACAGAGCTGGAAGAATCTGGTGAACGATTGTTAAATCCAGCGTCCTATGATTCTTCATGGAGTTAATGGAGAAGAAAGATGAGAAGAAAAACAAGATAATACAATATAATCCGGGAGATTCTTACCATTCATCTTATCTCCTTCCATCCTTCCTTTTCGTGGGAATCTGTGAGCAATTCTGTAAGACTGATCAGTCAGCCATACAGAGCTGGACGCCTGGCTATATGATACTTTTCAAACTGGATATTCAATTATGACATGATTATGTTCTCCGAAAAAATGTTTAAACCCTAACCCACCCACCCCTGTCTCCCCAATCTTCACATGTAAATGGCTGATAAACAGTTCCTTCATTCTTCCGTTCATATAGTTCTGTCTCTTCACCTCACGTCAGCTGTTCCTCTTATACATCTCCACCTGATCATTTTATAATACTATACTTAAAACACTAGTGGTTTAGTTATCATGATACTCGCTTGTTGCATTTGATTTTGAAATATTAGAAATGACAAGAAGTTGAAATGGTCTTCTTTTGCCATATGGATGGGGATTACATATGTTGTAAATAGTAATGACCCTTTCCATGACATCTCTTGTTTAAGATGCTGCGTAATGAATGTAAATAGTATTGACCCTTTCCATGACATGTCTTCTTTAATATGCTGGTTAGGTCAGGCCACTGATCTGCTATCGGTATCCATGGGATCTTATACTACCTGTTCGTGGGCGGGCTGTCAGCGACTCAACCGCCAGCCGACCTGACCCACCTGTTTTGATAGGTCAGAATGGTAGTGGACTTTTGACAGGATTAAAAACGAGCCTTTTGAAAGGGAGTATAAAATCATCTAGAATTAACGACCACGCTCAAAACCCTTCTGCCTTGCAATAATGCTAATCCGGAGCTAGAGTCCCTAAGACGGTTTGCTGCTGTTCTGAGCCTCGTTCTGGCACCCTCTGCGACATCGCTGATGCCAAGCTGTAATACTGGCTCTTTTCTCTTTGACTTCATCAGCAATATGTAGAGCGTAGACCTGCTTCGTGGGCAAGAGCTAGTCTTCTATACACGCCTGCTCAGGCTTCGTTCCGGAGAGGCTGCGCCTCCAACCCATCCCAGCGTGCAGTTCCATGATCTCATGAGATCGATGGATGCTTTTTGTTTGTTTCAGATGCTAACACAAGATGTTGGACACTATAATTGTCCCATTTCTTTTTTAGTGCAAAATTGTGTTCATGTCTTTCCACTTGTTCATCTTTCAAGTTAAAAAGACCTGTATGTATGTGTTTCATGGAAGCATGACAAAAAGTGCACCATATTTAAACAATGTGGATAGTATTCGTCACCTGTGATCACTGCTCGCGTTCTGTTCTTTTCTCTAAGATAATCAACTTTCGTCTAAGATTTTTTTTGCAGAATCAGACAAGCTACTGGGGCGTAGACATTTATGATCAAACGCAAAAGAGCACAATGATTTCAAATTTGAAATGCTATTTTTGTTGAAAATGAATCCGTCTCACAACCGTCTATGTGATCTTCCAGAACACACTGGTAATACCTCGTTAGACCCAGAACACACTGGTAATACCTCGTTAGACCCAGAACACACTGATAATACCTCGTTAGACCCAGAACACACTGGTAATACCTCGTTAGACCCAGAACACACTGGTAATACCTCGTTAGACCCAGAAACACACTGGTAATACCTCGTTAGACCCAGAACACACTGGTAATACCTCGTTAGACCCAGAACACACTGGTAATACCTCGTTAGACCCAGAACACACTGATAATACCTCGTTAGACCCAGAACACACTGGTAATACCTCGTTAGACCCAGAACACACTGGTAATACCTCGTTAGACCCAGAACACACTGGTAATACCTCGTTAGACCCAGAACACACTGGTAATACCTCGTTAGACCCAGAACACACTGGTAATACCTCGTTAGACCCAGAACACACTGGTAATACCTCGTTAGACCCAGAACACACTGGTAATACCTCGTTAGACCCAGAACACACTGGTAATACCTCGTTAGACCCAGAACACACTGGTAATACCTCGTTAGACCCAGAACACACTGGTAATACCTCGTCAGACCCAGAACACACTGGTAATACCTCGTTAGACCCAGAACACACTGGTAATACCTCGTTAGACCCAGAACACACTGGTAATACCTCGTTCGACCCAGAACACACTGGTAATACCTCGTTAGACCCAGAACACACTGGTAATACCTCGTTAGACCCAGAACACACTGGTAATACCTCCATTCTACAAAACCTGTGTACTAGGGAAAACATCCTGAAGCTGAATCACAACTGGATCAAAGATCTTTGTATATACTAGTAAGCTGACTACACTAGAACACATAACACATTCAGAGGTGTCATTTCCAGCCCTTTGTTTTTCCTGAAGGCTGGAAATAGGTGTAGTAAACTGCAAAGAAACAAAACAAAACAAAACAGGTGCAAAGTTTTAGCGAACTGGACTCAATAAAGCGTATACAAAAGACATAAAGAACAATTGCACAGAACAAAACAGCAGACGACTTCCTTGTCATGGCCTTGAGTGTTGTGCATTTCTTCTTTCTTGTCTTTTGTATATGTTTGACAAAGGCCAGTTGGCCAAACCTGTGCGTCTATTTTTTTTATTACTACCAAACACGCATTCTAATTCTATTTACACGTATTTCCATTTCCTATTTGCTTGAACGATTTGGATTTAATATACGAGCAACCAGCTAGACAGCCTTCTAACCAACGAACCAACACAAACATGCGCGCCCACGCCCGCGCCCGTGTTCGCGCACGCGCACGCGCGTGCACACAGCCACAGAGATACAAACAACACACACACACACACACACACACACACACACACACACACACACACACACACACACAACACACACACACACACACACACACACACACACACAACTTACACACAAGCGCTCGTAGAAAAAGCAGAACAAGATTGAGGCAGCTTCAATGTCGTTTCTAAGAAGAATGATAAGAATTCCATGGACAGCAAAGAAAACAAACGAGACAGTCTTGAAGGAGGCAGACACAAAAAGAACATTAATGAAGAAGAGTAGGAAAAGACAAGCAACAATTTTAGGACATTTTATGAGGCAAGAGATATTTCAACACCAAGTCTTAACAGGAAAGTTGGAGGGAAAGATAGCACCAGGTTAGACCGAGGGAGAAAATATTGGACGGACTTGCAGAGTGGATGAAGACAGAGAGGGTGGGAGATGTACTTGCAACGACGGATTCGTATGGAGGGCAATTATCGCCAACGCAGTGCGGCACGGCACATCATGATGATGACACACACACACACACACACACACACACACACACACACACACACACACACACACACACACACACACACACACACACACACACACACACACACACACACACACACAGACGAACAAATAGACAAACACACACGTTTTTTGCTGCAATTGGATAGGCTTGTAATTTTTGACAATACTATCTGACCACCTGAGGTTCCTCTAACTCTGAAAACATTAGCACCGTGAACGCACCGACAGTAACTTAATCTGTTTCTCGAGTATCAGTTGATTATTGTGTAAACCATACACCATGTGTTAACGTCTGAGCTTGAAGTCATTTTAGCAACGAACCTGAAATCGCGCAGTGTGTTTGAGAACGTTCGTACTCAGTTTTTTTTTTCAACAAAGAAAAAAAGACGTTTTGCAGACATTTCTTTTCCATAGTAAAGTCAGCGCTTTCTTTGGTTGTACCGATTTTTCGACTGTTCACTAACATTATACAGTTACGTCATGGAATTGAAGTTTAATTTGATAGCATTCTCACACACCCAGATTGTACATAGACTGGATCCACAAATCCTACGTTGTGTTTACAGAAATCTGATCCCTAGCATTAACTATTATTCATATAAAAGCATCATAATTTGGAGTGGTTCCTGACTGTTTCATAGTTTTTCTGTTTCTCTCATTTTATCTAACTTTACTTCTTCAACGTTTTCTCGCATCTTTAAGTCCACACCGAGCTGTTTCCTTCTCAGGTTGACTGTGGTCACTTCATAAGACACTTTAAAATGGAAAGGGCATTTAACTCTTCAAAATCAATTGGTTGTTTTTCTGTAGATTGATAAAGAATACCAGATGGAGTTTTGTTTACGTGTTTTTTCTCGTTATGGACGGGTTTTGGTTTGGTTTGTTTCTTGTTTTTTTCTTTTATCCAGTGCATCACTAATGGGATCTGCGAGTCTGAAATTCAATGTAATGATGCGAGCCTGTTTGCATCATCTTTTTTATGATCTAACACACACACACACACACACACACACACACACACACACACACACACACACACACACACACACTCTCTCTCTCTCTCTCTTACTCACTCACACACACACACACACACATACACGTACATACACATACACACACATACTCACACACAGACAGTGTATGCAAGTCAGTGTGTGTTTATATGTGAAAATGGTTATGACGGTATCAAGCATCAGTCATGCAGTATAACGTGATATCATGTTTAAGTATAATAGTGGTAAATGAAAGGCAGACAGACACACAGAGTCAGTGGATTTCAATTACAGTATTTCAGTCCTACAGAACGAGCGACATCGACTCTTTTGAATAAATTTTTCACAAAATTTATATGACATCAGCGTCTATTTCTCTGCATGATTTTGATTATATAGTCGTCTTAGAAGATACTGAATAAAATTGAAAAGACTCATATATGTTAAACGCCATAAATTTCATGCTTTTCTCGAGTTTTTCATTGATTTGACAAAGCGCTCTCTCTCTCTTTCTCTCTCTCTCTCTCTCTCTCCCTTTCTCTCTCTCTCATCGTTGTATGACGTCAACATAATAAGCCAAAGACATGCAAATAAATATTCAAAGATGTATTATACATAGTAAGACAATTTATGAGAATATTCAATATACACGAAGTGATATCCTGGTCATCAAGGCACTTTTTGAGAATTCATGTACCGCCTCAGCTTTCAACAATCGATGAGAAGAGTACGTCCTGGCCACGGTAGGGATTGGCCATGTAGATTGCACGATCATCTGTCTTGTTAAAGATCTACCTCAGTAATATCATGTCTAAAACCTTGCACGACCACTATTCTTCTATTATCATGAGTGTCGGAGTTGGATGCATATACAAATTATAGCTCTTCTACCTGTCAGAGAGCAGCAAGTTGCCCTGATAAGGTTTAGCACCAAACACGACCGGCTCAACACCCAATGAACCACTAGTTCAAAATGACCACTGTGGTCAAAAGGAACCCAACAGCAGAGCATATATTACGGCGATTGCATCCCTATAAAGTAGAGCAACATGAAACATGGCTCACAACACATCCCTATAAAGTAGAGCAACATGAAACATGGCTCACAACACATCACTATAAATAGAGCAACATGAAACATGGCCCACAACACATCCCTATAAAGTAGAGCAACATGAAACATGGCTCACAACACATCCCTATAAAGTAGAGCAACATGAAACATGGCTCACAACGACTCTTTTGACAACAGAGCTCCATGGCGGCCGTGAGGTACTGACTAAAACGGCCACCTTCCTCGCCAAAGAAGAATGGTTTATCGATGACGTTCGCCTCGTAGCAGACGCCGGCACTGAACTACAAACTCGTCCCATCATACAATGTCGACAGAGCAAGAGAGTATGGAATGCAAATCGTCGGCGAGGAGAAAAGGAAATCACGGTCAACAGTATAACCAGTAGCAGTTCTGAAATCTACATGAATGGCCAGAAACTGACAAGTGGTCAACAGTTATAAGTACGTGAGAATTTCCCTCACCACCGATGGCAGCAGCACAGCAGAAATGCTCATCAGTATTTCAACAGCATTGGCAGTGATGTCAGCAATGGCCACACTGACCTGAATGGGAAGAAGCATCAGCAGCAGCTTCGCCATCAAGTGTTGACTGTACGTACAGTCAATCGTAATCTCCATCCTCCTGTACGGATGTAAAACTTCGACACTGCTTGCTGACACAAACGAGAGAATCCAGACCTTGACACCAAAATCTGGAGAAACTGCATCACTTATCCTACATTGAACAGAAGATCAATATGTTTGTACTGAACAAAATTAACACATGGTGGACCTCAATGATCACGTCTATTGACGCAAGGAGAGTTTGTTCACGTAATCGGCCTTGACACCTTTTAAGAAACGTCCTTCCGGACACCCAGTAGGAGGAGGGAGACAGTAGGAAACCGGACCAGTCTCAAAACACTGAACTGCCTGTTGCAGCACGTCTAAGACAGACATAGAGAATCATGTCAGCTGCAGCACATAAAAAGACACATGTCGAAAAGACTTTAAAAGAAATAACGAATAACGAACTTAGGTAAGTGGAAATTGAATGAATGAACACACACACACACACACACACACACACACACACACACACACACACACACACACACACACACACACACACACACACACACACACACACACAACATACATACATACATACATGCACGCATACATAAATACATGCATACATACATACATACATACACACATACATACATACACACATACACACATACATGCATACATACATACATACATACATACATACACACAGACATACATACATACATGCACGCATACATACATACATGCATACATACATACATACACACATACATACATACACACATACACACATACATGCATACATACATACATACATACATACACACATACATACATACATGTAACAGTGAAAACAGAATATACCTTTATCAGAAGTTCCGACAAAGGACTGTTCACACATCTCTTATAAAACTTGCTGATTTGGGTCACTTTTGGGTCCATCTGATCTTGACATTGGCACCACAAACCTGTACCATTCTATATTTGGAACTCCTTAACCTCAACACCCTTGACTCCAAAATGCTACAGATCAGTGTATTAACATAGGAAAAAAATGTCAATACACCTTAACACTTTTGGCACACACAACAACAACAACAACATCATCAACAACACACAAGGTCACACACACACACACACACACAACACACACACACACACACACACACACACAACACACACACACACACACACACATACATACACACACACGCGCGCGCACGCATAAACACAACACACATTCACAAAAAAGGCACAGACTCAGAAGCATATCCACGCACATGCACACACACACGCGCACACACACACACACACACACACACACACACACACACACACACACACACACACACACACACACACACACCACACACACACACACACACACACACACACACACACATTTCAGAAAAAAATTGTAAACTTTGCCATTTAGGGTAAACCTACTTACTCTGACTGTTATCGGCATATATTTTACGTGGAACAATCTTCGTAAAAAATTTTTGTTTCAGTTCATCTACAAGAACTTGTGAGTGTTGTTACGTCCCAGCCTATCCAACATTGAAAGGGTACATTTCTTCTATAAAGGTGTCGTTTTGTCCCTGTCTACCAAGCTTTAAATGGGTACATTTCCTCTATCAGGTTGGTGTCCTGTCCCAGTCTACCCACGTGTATGAATGGGTACTTATCGTTTGTTCAAAATGGGGAAGGTAAAGCTTCAACAGACTTGAAACTGATGTCCATTCACATGTGTGTGTACGTGTGTGTGTGTGTGTGTGTGTGTGTGTGTGTGTGTGTGTGTGTGTGTATGTGTGTGCGTGTGTGTGTGTGTGTGTGTGTGTGAGTGTGTGTGTGTGTGTGTGTGTGTGTGTGTGTGTGTTGTGTGTGTGAATGGAGGATTGGGGATGGATGTGTGTGTCACTGTGTCATGTCTTTCATCTCATAAACAAGAGAGAAAAGTGTGAACCAAATACACATCTTTTCCAATGGCACTAAACTCATTCATTCCGTTTTCTGTGTGCTATAAAGGAATTACTGCTGTGGCTAGTGACTGACTGATGGTTTGTGAGTGGAGGGGAGTGGAGATAAATAGATAGGTGGGGGGGGGGGGGGCTGTATTTTGGCCTCGTGCAAAAACAAATAAGAAACAAAAATGTGTGTACCCATTTGGAAGTTCCTTTACTTGAGTGATTGCATTCATTTTGGAATCCCCTGTGGTTGGGGATATACACCAGGCATGGCCACTGATTGATGGGTGTGAATAGGAACGATCGGTCTGTCTTAGATAGATAGATAGATAGATAGATAGATAGAGAGATAGATACATAGATAGATAGAGAGATAGAGAGATAGATACATAGATACATAGATACATAGATAGATAGATAGATAGATAGATACACAGATAGATATATAAATAGATAGATAGATAGATACATGTAGAGAGATAGATACATAGATAGATGGATAAAAAAATAGATAGATAGATAGATAGATAGACTGATGGATAGATAGACGGCTGGCTGGCTAGCTGGATAGATAGATAGATAAACAAATAGGTAAATAGTAGATAGATAGATAAATAAATAGATAAATAATAGATAAAAAGACTACAGTTGGATAGACAAACATATGTATAAGTATATATATGTATGTATGTATGTATGTATGTAGCATGCATGCATGTTTGGATAAACATATAGGCAGATAGGTGGATAGACAGACACACAGACCATACAGACAGACACACAGACACACAGACATACAGACAGACAGACAGAGACAGACAGACAGACAGATGTTGTCTGCACATGATCTGTAACATCGCGTGGCAAAATGGAGTATTCAAACTGTTAGTTTTGTGAAGTGTAGCTTATCAAGCAATGCACAGCGTGTGCCATGGTACTGTGAAGGTCTGCAGGAGCAGAAAAGAGCTTCAGTTAGATCAGGACCAACAGGAAAAAAGTGAACTCTATATAAAGTGTAAAATTCTTCCTGTATGTTGCCGGTGATTGATAGCTAAGCGGTTAAGACATCCGTCACAAGGGTGACCATTAGGATGCGTGGGTTCGATTGCGGGCAGAGGAAAATTTCGTAAAAGAAACGACAGCAGCAGAAGGACATCAGGAGTCATGACCTGGATGTGGTCCAACCCCCTTAGAGTGTCAGGAGTAAAGGGCCAAAACACTTGTTTGACGGGGGTTTCTCCTCTGTGGACCTTCTGCTGTTTGGCTTTCCTTAGTGTTTCTTACGAACCACTGGTATACAAATATCTATCTAATCTATCTATCTAACTATCTATCTAATCTATTATCTATCTATCTATCTAATCTATTAATCTATCTATCTAATCAATCTACCTAATCAATCTACCTAATTAATCTACCTAATTAATCTATCTAATTAATCTGTCTAATTAATATATCTAATCTATCTATCTAATCTATCTATCTATCTATCTATCTATCTATCGAGAGAGAGAGAGAGAGAGAGATTCGTATATATATATACATATAATACATATATATGAATGTGTCTATCTGTAAGTCTATCTGTCTGTGTCTGTCTATCAGTGTGCTGTGACATTTGCAAATCCCTATCTGTTTACATTATCACACAAAACAAAACAAACGGAAAATACGTGTGGCTAATACAAAGTTTTTCTTGTGTCACTGAAGCTGCTCACTTATTTTTCTCTTGGATGTGGAGGATTTCTGCTATGCCTGAGGGTTGATGGATAGCATGAAACGGGATGAGAAGCAACGAGAAAGAAAAAAGAAAGAAAAGAAAAGAAAATGAAGGAGCAGAAGAAGACGAACAAGAAAAAATGAAATAAATAAATGAATAAAAAAGGAAAGAAAGGAAAAGAAGAAGAAGAGGAAGAGGAACAAATGAGAAGACGAAAAAAAAAGAAGACGAAAAGAAAACGAACAAGACGAAATGAAAGAAAGAAAGAGAGGAAAAGAAGAAGTAAGATGACAAAGAAGAAGAAGACGAAGAAGAAGAAAAACGTGAGTGCAATCAAGAGGAGAAAACGCTAATAGAAATTTTAAGCATAGTTGCACTCTTCAAATGTTCAAATTGATAATAAATCAAGACTGACATGAGATAGTCAAATTTTGTAAAATATACTGGGTAAAAAGGAGAAAGGATGAAGACAGCGAGAGTCAGAAAAGAGCAAAGAAGGGAGAGAAGGAAAGAGAGAGAGAGAGAGAGAGAGAGAGAGAGAGAGAGAGACGGGGGGACAGAGAGAAGGAGACAGAGAGAGAGAGCGAGCGAGAGACAAGAGAGAGAGAGGAGAGAGACAGACAGAGACAGACAGACATACAGAGAGGCAGACAGACAGACAGACAAAGAGGCAGAAGAGACAGACAGAGGCAGACAGAGAAGCATAGAGACAGAGAGGCAGACAGACAGACAGACAGATGGGCAGAAAAATAAGACACAGAATATGATGAAGATCCTTAAAAGAAGTATTTCGATCAGTTCCTTCTTTCTCACTTGTTTATTAACACTAATGTATTTCGACGCTTTTTAAGAAAACGTTTGTAGCATTGGTAGTTGGCAGTTGGTGATAGATATGACTATGTTTTAGTTGTGTTTTCTTCCAATGTCGGTGTTTGCCATACTTCCGCTAAAGGAATTACTATTTGTGTCATTTGATATCATTATACATTTTTGTTAATTCTTGTTTGAACAACGTTTCACCATTAACTTAATTTCAGCTGTTTTTAGTCAACCCTATTTCATATCGACCGGAAAGAGGTGTGTTTATGTATGTATGCAATATGCCTGTGTCTCTATGCATACGTATATACATCTTTATCAAATCTGAGTCAAAGGTATAAAATATGAAGATATCACGAATACATAACTTTGAAAGTTATGGCACCAAGAAAAAAGTCACACGGACCCCCCCCCCCCCCCCCCCCTAAAAGGAAAAGTCCCTGAAATCAGTTTTTCTTTCTTTCTTTCTTGTTTGTTTTTTGTCTTTTTTTCTTTTCCATTTTAGAGAGCGTGAATAACAGTTTGTCAGAAACTTTGGACAATATTTCGTTTTCTGTTTTCACCCATGTGACAGTCTACCAATGTCATTCACTTCGTCTTATCATCTGAATCCTTGTGGCCTTTTTTCTTTTTTCGTTGTTGTATATTCTGATTGTCAGTGTTATTGACGATGAACCGTGTTTTGTAAGCAGCCCTCATTTAATCTTTTATTCTGGCTAGACAGTAAGAAACGGCCTCGTTCATCTATTGTTTGTTCTACTTGGTGTCCACTGAGATGTGTGCATTTAGGCCTACACGTTGTAACATCTGTTAGGAATAAAGTGTTTTATAAACGGATGGATTTAGTTGTGCGTTTGGTACACATGTGTCATGGCCATTGAACAGAAAAAACAGAAGATGAGCGCAGTAGTCATTTGGGTAAGCGATGGTCTGCCAGTCGGAGGGTCCTATATTTAATATACCTAGAAACTTCCACCAGCATGTGTGCGGATCTGCCTGTGCCTACACCCTCTTTGTGTGGAATATTGACGTTGAAGCTTCTGCGAGTATGTCAGGTGTTTGCTTATGGAAACATGAAAGTATTCAGCATGCAGGCCTACTAAAGATGTAGACTGTGCAACAACACGGTGGAATGAATTCAGCATGGGCTAACAGCTTGAGTTCTCCAAGTCCACTAACAGCGTGATCATGCACAAAGCGCAGTGAGTCTTACTGAGTTAGGGGTATGGCGCTATAGAAAAACAGTTTATTGCAACAAGTGAGAAGCGATACAGATAGATGGAGACAAAAATCAAATGAAGAAAACCAATCACTGAAAGCAATGAACATATCCAGGAAAAGAAGAGAGAAAAAAGAAAAGTGCCAGAAATATACTCAGTCGAAGTCATAAATGATCAACGATAAAACCGTTATCAGGACTCACCTGTTACTTGATTACAGTCACACGTACATGTTCATGCTCACAAACGCACACGCAAACGCACACACACACACACACACACACACACACACACACACACACACACACACACACGTACACACACGTATGTACACTCAACAGAGTGAGTGAATGAGTCAGAGTGTGTGTGTGTTTGTGCGTGTCTGTGTGTGTTAGAGAGAGAGAGAGAGAGAGAGAGAGAGAGAGAGAGAGAGAGAGAGAGAGAGAGGTGTGTGTGTGTGTGTGTGTGTGTGTGTGTGTGTGTGTGTGTGTGTGTGTGTGTGTGTGTGTGATGCTCATGGTGGTGATAATGATCATAAAATGAAAAACGAGGAAAATAGTTAAAGAAAAAGAGTGAATGAGACAACGGCTTTAGGTACATAGACAGAGACACACATACTGACAGACACACTGACTGGCAAACTAAGTGGAAATCCATTTTCTAATTGGCCCAACTAGGAAACGATCGAATTCACTTACAAACATCGCCAAGCGCCTCTTCCCTAACAGTGTGTCTGCACTGGCCTATTAACTTATCGCTTGACGATACCAGCTCACTGTTCCCGTCCTCTTCTATCCGTTTTGTCTTGTAGTTTTGTTGTTGTTTTTATACACGTTTTCCACCATTAAGTATTGATAACTGCATAGCTAATAAATGGCTTCCTGTCATGTTTCAGTCAAAGCCTAATGATATCATTCCCTTGGTTTTGTTAATTTACCAACGTAGCTTTAACATTTAAAATAACTGTATACGTATCAAGATTACAAACATTTGCAACAAGTCCCGTGTGGCCCCCAAAATTTATTTTCAGTTCTGTTATTCTGACTCTTGAAATCATGACAGAGTGAGCAGAAGACGAGAAAAGAGAACGAGAGACGAGAAGAGAGAGAGGAGAGAGAGAGAAGAGAGAGAGAGAGAGAGAGAGAGAGAGAGAGAGAGAGAGAGAGAGAGAGAGAGAGGAGAGAGAGAGATAAAATGACGGAAATGACTGTTTGGGTTGTGGACAGATCAAGAGGTGGGGCAAGTAGGTTGATCCGTGTTCCTGTAGCATTGATTGCCTGTTTGCTTCTTCATTTTTTTTTATCTTTCTTTCTTTAGTTTTCTTTTTGACATTGTGCTTGTTACCTGTTCCAGAAGAACATCCATCCATCTGTTCATGTGTATGCAAGCTGCATTTCATATCTAACTGAAATGTGCATTGCAGTAGAAAATATAAACATTGAAATCTGTCTGTCTGTATGTCTGAATATTTATCTTTCCCCCCACCTCCTTTGCTCACTCTCTCTCTCCCTGTGCATCTATGTCTGTCTCTGTCTGTCTCTGTCTCTCTGTCTCTCGTACCCTCATATGCACTCATACAACAGTGTGTACAAACGTACACATATACACGTGCAAAAACATGCACACACACACCACACACACACACACACACACACACACACACACACACAACACACACACAAAACACACACACACACACACAACACACACACTAGCTGAAAACACACACACACTACACACACACACACACAACACACCACACACACATACCAACACACACCACACACCACACTTATACACACCACAACACACACACACACACACACACCCCCACACACACAACACACACAACACACACACACACACACACACACACCACGCACGCACGCACGCACGCACGCACGTTCTACAATACAACACACAAAACACACACATACACACACAAACACATACACAAGCAGAGAGAAAATGTCAGGTTGTGAGCACTGCCGATTTATCAGGCTTTTTTTTATCTATTACAGTTAAAAAGATCAAGTTTAAAATATATATGAATGAAATAAACCTGAATTATATAAAATGATGAAACCAATACAGATGACAATAAACATAATACAAAATAGTAAGTCTGTTGAAACCCAAAAGGTCACAGACAGGGTCACACTAACGAGATGCAATTGGCTTCATCAGAGGTGATACATGACTGCTTTTGTCTCCAGTTCCCGTGCGGCTGGACAGCCTTCCAAAACGGAAAGCTGGGAGACAGGAATTCATTACACCCATTCTTTATACTTCCACTGACTGAGTGGCTATCGCTAGCGTTTGTTTTCATAATCTGTCTTTAAAACAATATGACCAAGCCATACTGACAAGCACCAGACATAGTATTCTTCGAAAAGTATGCACTGGTCACTCAGTTCTGGTTGTGTGGCGTAGGAAGAACTAACGGTAAAAACATCAATGTGTGTTCTTTATTTCGGTTAAAGTTTTGTTTATTCAACTCAAACGCATATCAGATTCAATGTTTCATTTTAGAAAATTCAACTTGATAAAACACAAATAAATAACACTGAAGTGAAGACGTAGCTTGCAAGCTACTTAGTAAACAATCAACCAGTTAGTGAGAAACAGGGGCTGAAAGTGTTTGTTTTCTTCAGTGATGGATGACGATTGTTATTAACGCTGCGTTGTTGTTTCGTTGTTGTTGTTGGGGTCATTGCGTAGGGGATGAATTCCGAGCACGGAGATCTCTTTTGAAAAACTGAAAATGTTGTTATTGCTACTGCTGATGTTGTTGTTGTTGTTACTACTATTAAGTTCACTACTTCTTTTAACCTTGAACTTTGATAATTTTGTTTTATTTTGTTCCCTCAAGTGCAAAAAGACACACAAGCTTAGAAGTCTAAAGGCCTAATTACAAATATGTGATGTGACTGGTAAATCGCCATACCGAAAAGCAAAGAAAACATCTGTAGAAACTGGCAAGAAACTCATCGGACATGATAGACTTGCTGTGTTGTTTATGTAACACGTTTTGTGGGCAGTCTGGTTACGCCATTCACCACATCAACAACAACTCCACATATATATTTGTACATCTCTCTCTCCCTCTCTCTCTCTCTCTCCCTCTCTCTCTCCCTCTCTCTCTCTCTGTCTCTCTCTCTCTTTCTCTCTCTCTCTCTCTGTAGTCGTGTGTGTGTGTGTGTGTGTGTGTGTGTGTTTGTGTGTATATGTATGTGTGTGTGTGTGTGTGTGTGTGTGTGTGTGCTTTTTCTTAATGTATGTGCATGGAGCACCAGGAACAACTTGTCAGCCATATGTTAGATGGTTTATAGGAACGCGATACTATCCATCCGTAGATACACACAGAAACGAGGTCTGATTGCCTGCATGAACAAGTGAAAAATGCCTACTGGAAGGTAAATTGTAGACATCCGCATATATCAAAAGTTGCATTTTCTCGAGATTTGTTTGAAAGACTTACATGTGCAGTAACTGGCCACGTAGTAAATATCATACAAGTCGTCCTTGAATTATGATTATGATTGTAATTATTCCTACTATTGGGCTTGCATTGCAGATCTTTCGCTTGTCGAAAATGACAGTTTCTACGTCAATTCCACTTTGATAACATTAACAACTACAATATGTTTTTATTCGGTATGTCTTTAAATTCTTTCTTACTCTTCTTGTTTTTCTTTCTCTTTTTGTTTTGTTTCTCTTTCAGTCATCCGTTCTCTTCTTTTTCCTGTTCTGTTTATTCTATGTTATCATTTTTGTAAGAGACCCCACCAAATGCACAAAGATTGATAAAAAAAAAAAAGTTTGTTGTGTTAAGAGATGTGTCCGTGAATCACGACATCCTTGTGAAAAATGGGTCTTTAGCATGTTGGACGCTATCTTACACCATCTATGGCGTCAAGATGACTGGTGGTATTTTGCTTTTGGATTTGTTTTTTACTTTTTTTTTCTCAGATCTGTTCTCTTTGTTGATTAGATTAGGTCTGTGTTCGTTTTAAAGCCAGGTTAAAAGCAGATGAAAACAAGACAGAAAGGAGAGCGAAAGAGAGTGTGGACAACACGCAACGAAAGAGAGAGAGTGCACAACTCTTAGACGTTTACAGGAACTTTGTAAATGAGTAAATGAGTGAATGACAGCTGTTACATTATCGCATGCTAATTGCACAACTGTTCGTGCACGAGTCAGAACTATTCTGTAAAGGGAGACTACTCTCTCGCCCTCTTCCCTCAACGGCTTTCCCAGCAACAATAATAAGACTTGAAGACTCGATCGCTGTTTGAGTAATTTTATGTTCTGTATGTAAGAGAACGAAACATGGTGGCAGCGGTAGTAGACCACCACTGTCTGTACTCTATGCTGTATAGAAACCGTAAGTAGCCACATCGATCTACGTTTTATTTCCTTCGTTCTGACTCGACTGACGAGCTGTCACTCTTCAGCCATTGGCTTCGTTCGTGCAATCATTACCGTTACGCTCGATCTCAAATCAAAACAGAGACTTTAGAACAGTATGGCTCATGCACCACCTCATCACAATACACGAGTAAACCCACCACCCCTTTAAATGTGAAGAAGGGTGGAGATGAATGGAAATTGTTCAAGCAGATGTGGAACAATTATTGCATCATTGCAAGACTGAATGAAGACGAAGAAACGTACAAGAGAGCTTTGTTTCTCCACACACTAGGGCCAGAAGGACTGACCGTGTACAATGGAATGCAGCTTCGAGATAATCCATCTGTTGATGATATTATCACTGCATTTGACGGTCATTTCATTGGAAAGACCAACGAAACATATGAAAGATACGTGTTCAACAGACGTGACCAAAAGGCTGATGAGTCTGTGGAAGACTACATTGCTGCTCTACGCACTCTTGCTTCAACCTGCAATTTTTGTGATTGCTTGAAAGACACTCTTTTGAGAGACCGGATCGTCCTGGGCATCAAAGACAGTTCTACTAGAAAGCGACTGTTGCAGGAAGCTGATCTGACTCTGAAATCCTGCATCGATATGTGTCATGCTGCTGAAGCCACTTCTCATCAACTGAGATCTCTGAAATCCACTGAAGATGCTGTTGCAGAAGCCTGTTCTGTGTCATCTCATGAACAGAAGTTGGGCAAGACTTGTAAATTTTGCGGACAGTCTCATATCTTCAAGAAGGAACTGTGTCCTGCATGGGGGAAGGTGTGCAAGACCTGCAAAAAGAAAAATCACTTCGCTGTCAAGTGTATGAAGAAGACTAAGAAAAGACTTCACCTGGTCGGGGAACAACATGAATCTGACTCTGACTCTGAAGATGAGTATTTGCTCGCAATCGGAGACAAAGCCCGTGAGAAAATCACCAAGGCTGAAATGCTCATCGGAGACATACCCATTGTCTTTCAGATAGACTCTGGTGCGAGTGTCAATGTGATTCCGAAGAAGTTTGTCAAGAATACTGCGCTTGAAAAATGTAAAACAAAACTGTACATGTACAACAGCACAGTACTTCATCCCAAAGGAAAGACACAAATGACTCTGAAAAATCCAAAGAATGGAAAGAAATTCAAAACTGAGTTCATCATTGTGGAAGAAGACTTCATCCCTCTGCTCGGAAAAAAGACATCTGAGGACATGGGACTCATCACTGTCCACTATGATAACTTTGAGAGTGTATCAAAAATCTCAGCAAATACTGACCTTCTCTCTAGTTATGAAGATGTCTTCAATGATGAACAAGGTAGTCTACCAGGAGTCGCACACTTCAAAGTGGATGAAACTGTGTGTCCTGTCATCTCTCCAGAACCTTGTGACTGAGGCTCCGGTTCTGAACTTCTACAATCCTCAAGAAGAACTGACCATCCAGTGCGATGCAAGTCAAACTGGACTTGGTGCTGCTCTTTTGCAGAATGGTCGCCCTGTAGCATATGCTAGCCGAGCACTCACTGAAACTGAGACCAGATATGCCCAGATTGAAAAAGAAATGCTGGCAATCGTATTCTCACTGGAAAAATTCCATCAGTACACATTTGGCCGACCAGTCCGCATTCACTCGGACCATAAACCACTGGAAGCCATTCTACTGAAACCTCTTTCTGCTGCCCCAAGAAGACTGCAAGGAATGATGCTTCGCATACAAGGCTATGACATCAACATCTGCTACAAAAAAGGCACAGAAAAGTATCTAGCCGACACACTGTCCCGTGCCTACATTGAGACACCAAGCAAGCAGGAAGCCTTTGAACATTTGAACATGATCTCTTTCCTTCCAATTAGAACGGAAAGGATCGCCAAGCTCAAAACAGCAACTGACAAGGATGAAATCTCCAAATCCTCAAATCCGCCATCATGAACGGTTGGCCAGAAGACAAACAAAACCTGCCTGCTGAGCTTCCCTTACTTCAGTTTCCGTGACGAGATGTGTTCAAGATGGACTGATATTCAAAGGAGAAAGAGTCGTCATCCCAATCTCTCTACGCCCTGAAATGAAAGTTGCAGTCCACTCACCTCATTCCGGCATTGATAGTTGTCTGAAAAGACCCAGAGAAAGTCTGTTTTGGCCAGGAATGACCGGTGACATCAAACACTTCATTTCCACCTGTGAAGTTTGCGGAAGTTATCAAGCAGCAAATCAGCAAGAAACTCTCCAACCTCATGAACTGCCATCCCGACAGTGGGAGAAAATTGGTGTGGACTTATTTGAACTTGATGGCAAAGACTTTTTGATCACTGTTGACTATTTCAGCAACTTCTGGGAACTCGACAGACTTGAAAACACAAAGTCAACGACTGTCATCAAAAAACTGAAAACACACTTTGCACGCTATGGCTCACCATGTGTTGTCATCAGTGATAACGGACCTCAGTTCAGCTCAGAAAACTTCAAGAATTTTGCTCTTGACTTCGACTTTGAGCACCGAACATCCAGTCCATACAACAGCAAGAGCAACGGCAAGGCTGAATCTGCAGTGAAAACAGCAAAAATTCTGTTGAAGAAAAACAAAGATGGAGCACTGCTGAACTACAGGAACACTCCAAGCCAATCCACAGGAACCAGTCCGGCTCAACGATTCTTCAACCGGCGAACTAGAACTCTCCTTCCAACCTCAGAAAAGCTCCTCAAACCGAAGCTCAATATTGAAGCGAAAAAAATAAAACTAAGTGCCAGTCAAAGAAAACAAAAGAAGAACTTTGACAAACGTGCCAAGAATCTTCCATCTCTCGAAGAAGGCGAACAAGTCAGAATTGACCCCTCTACACTTGGCAAGAAAACCTGGACGAAGGCAACTGTTGTTCGACGCCACAACCGATCCTACGATGTTGAGACCAACGGAACTGTATACCGTCGCAACAGAATCCACCTGAAGAAGGCACCTGAGAGGGATCATTCCAGCTACACAGCCAAGCCCACAGCCCACAGTGCGGACCAATGATCCATCACCACCTGCTTCTCCAATCAAGGACAATGGACCAGGAACTCCACAAGCTGCAATTCAGGTGTATCCGCAAGTAATGCCTGCTCAACCTAGCCCGGTGAAGAGTCTACCAGGTCGAAGAAGCCCCGATTCAAAGATTCCAGTCCGAACAACCCGTTCAGGCCGTGAAATCAAAACGCGACGCATGCATGATTTCGTGTACAATTGAAAGACGCTGAATCGTAAAGAAATAATATTTGATTTTATTTGCGCTTGACAGACAATCCGAAGATGAACAGTGGACGATCACTTTGTTATTAACGATGGTAAATCCGAAGATGAACAATGAACGGTCCTGAATGACAGCAAGAGTAAAATTGTGAACGAACGAGCAGTAGATAAATGAATGAATGAGTGAGTGACTTTTTATGGAGACAACCGCTTCTCTACAGACATCCACCACGATGGAGCCCTGATGGACGTCTGCAGGTATCGTGCTTGCCTCCTTTACCACGTGAAGAGGGAAAAACACACCTGCCTCCTTTTCAAACCTGCATTGTGGTTGGATACACTCATTTCGCTTATGTTCTTCGGCTGGGAGATTTCTGTTATGCCCTTTGATTGAATGATGGCGTGTGTTTGTGTGTGTCTGTGCGTGGGTGGGGTGTGGGAGTGGAGAGGGAGGGGAGGTATTTGCACTATGTGTGCCCTTAAATACAATGCTCCTGTACCGTC
>CM060306.1:60838624-60846124 GCA_030674185.1 Monoplex corrugatus | reverse complement strand
GAATACAATTATACAGATAGTGACAGAGAGCAAAGTGAAATCCATCTGATATAAAAGGTACAGATTAAAAACTAGAGTCAAAGTTTGAGAATAAAAAAGTAACCTAAACTCTGGTGGAGCTGAAAGTGTCAGTATAGGCCAGATAACATGATTCAATTGGCTTCACTAAAGCTGATCCACGAATGGTTATCTGCCATTCTCCTAGGGTCACACTGTCAGAGGGAACCTAGCCAGAAATTCCTCAGAGCCATTCTTTTTATTTCCATCGATTGAGCACTTTCCTATCAGGAGCGTTTGTTTTTATTAGTCTTTCTTGAACACGATGTGGTCACGCCATTGCGATAATCAGGAGGCATGGCTTACGTGGAACTCCAGTGTGACTGCACAAGTTTGCATGGTGTGAATTGTGTGTGCAAGATGTAGTCCACATAGCTGTGGGTGAATACCTGACACTGTTTACAGTTGGGAATGGTAAACAGCGATGGAGAGGTGATGATACCACATTATAGGTTTGTATTAGAAAACACCATTCATATAGAAACAAGCACAGGCATTCAAGCAACAGGGAGCAACAACTAAACAAATGAACAAAACAAATAGCCAAAGACTAGAAACAAAAAAGGGGGATGGGAGAGATCTGTCAAATTATCAGAATCAGCATCTTACTTCACCTCTTCCACCTCCACATCCCCCTCCTCCTCCTCCTCATCATTGTTATTATTATTATTATTATTATTATATTATTATATTATTATCATTATCATTATTATTAATAATAATATTATTATTATTATGATTGATACTATTATCATTATTATTGTTATTATTATCATTGTTGTTGTTGCTGCTGCTGTTATTGTTGTTTGTTTGTTCTTGTTGTTATTGCTCTCTGTCTCTCTCTGTCTCTCTCTTTCTATATATATATATACATATATATATATATATATATATTGTCAATATTATTGTTACTGTTGCCATCATCATCACCAACATCATCGTCATAATCATCATCATCATCTTTTTCTGTCTTCACCAAAAGAATCGTCTTGCAGTCATAAATATATTGTACCCAAACTTCTTCAATAATCAACGTTAAGTTGTAAGTATTGTTAGAGTCAGTCTCAGTATAAGCAGCTTGGGGTTCAGAGTTCATTTGGAGTTTGTTCAAGAGGGATTTATTGCACTCGGCCAATATCATTTATCTGATAGTGATTATTTGCATACTCCTTGAGCTGGCAAGGTCTTAAAATATACAGGATTGAAAGTGGGACTTATGAAATGCCATGCCGACAACACCAGAATAATGTAATCATTAGGATGGAGAACGATCAGACAAGTTTTTAATGCCATAGACAAGTTGAACTGGAACTAACAGATCCTGTGCCAACATCTCCATCACAAGAAACAACCAAATCTCATGAGCAGATTTTTTTGACAGTACAGATTTATGTAAAAGATTGCGCGCTCTCGCGTGATTAGTGGTGTGTGTGGGTGTGTGTGTGTGTGTGTGTGTGTGTGTGTGTGTGTGTGTGTGTGTGTGTGTGTGTGTGTGTGTGTGTGTGTGTGTGTGTGTGTGTGGTGTGTGTGTGTGTGTGTGTGTGTGTGTGTTGTGTGTGTGTGTGTTCGTGTGTGTGTGTGTGTGTGTTGTGTGTGTTCGTGTGTGTGTGGTGTGTGTGTGTGTGTGTGTGTGCGCGCGTGCGCGTGTGTATCTGTGTATATGTGTACGTATATATATGCGTGTGTGTGTGCGTGCGTGCGTGCGTGTCTATATGCGTGCGTGTGTATCTGTGTATGTGTGTGTATGTGGATGTGTGTGTGTGTGTGTGTGTGTGTGTGTGTGTGTGTGTGTGCGCGCGTGTTTTCTCTATGCACGCTGAAAGTCAACCAAGATTTAGCAAAGTCGTAGTCTGTGGAACAAAAGACAAACTAGACACAAAATACACAATTTCTCTTGACGTAATACCAGTCTGTCTCCTCTATAATTATTAGAATGTCCTATCGTACTCACGATATATAGAGATAGCAGTCTCTTTTCTCTTCACCACGTAATGACATAACACAAGGTTTTTCAACAAAACATAACTTTGTTCAGATCATTCAGCTAAGTCTCAGATCTCCTGTTGGCAGACATTAAAAATTTTTATTTGATTTTGTTACCAATTGTTATTTGGTTCTGAATTATTGTTTGGTTTGATTTCCAACTTCATACTTTTTTTCCACACGCTTTTTTCGTTGAGCCAGATCGAACCAGAGCAGTCAGATTGGAAGGCGCGTGAAAGTTATATGTGTGCCAGCACATAAAGTACATAAGTTTGCCAGCACGTAAACTACGTAAGTTTGCCAGCACATAAAGTACATATGTGTGTCAGCACATAAACTACGTAAGTGAGCCTGCACATAAACCACATATGTTTGCCAGCACATCAAATACATATGTGTACCAGCACATAAACTATATATGTGTGTCTGCACGTACACAACATATGTGTGTCAGCACATAAACTACATCTGTGTGTGCCAGCACATAAACTACATGTGTGTGTGTGCCAGCACATAAACTACATAAGTGTGCCAGCACATAAACTACATGTGTGTGTGCCAGCACATAAACTACATGTGTGTGTGCCAGCACATAAACTACATAAGTGTGCCAGCACATAAACTACATGTGTGTGTGCCAGCACATAAACTACAAGTGTGCCAGCACATAAACTACATGTGTGTGCCAGCACATAAACTACATGTGTGTGTGCCAGACAATACAAGTGTGCACACATAAACTACATGTGTGTGTGCCAGCACATAAACTACATGTGTGTGTGCCACACATAACACATAAGTGTGCATACATAAACTACATGTGTGTGTGCCAGCACATAAACTACATGTGTGTGTGCCAGCACATAAACTACATATGTGTGCCAGCACATAAACTACATGTGTGTGTGCCAGCACATAAACTACATATGTGTGCCAGCCCATAAACTACATATGTGTGTCAGCTTAGAAACTACATACATGTGCCAGCACATAAACTACATATGTGTGCCAGCCCATAAACTACATATGTGTGTCAGCTTAGAAAATACATACATGTGCCAGCACATAAACTACATATGTATGTCAGCTCATAGACTACATATACATGTATGTGTCAGCTCATAACTCCATACGTGTGCCAGGACATAAATACATATGTGTGTCATCTCATAAACTAACATATGTGTGTCAGCACATAAACTACATGTGTGTGCCAGCACATAAACTACACGTGTGTGCCAGTGCATACATTACATATGCGTGCCAGCTCATAAGTTACATATTTGTGCCAGCACATAAAACTATACATGTGTGCCAGCACATAAACTACATGTGTGTGCCAGTGCATACATTACATATGTGTGCCAGCTCATAAGTTACATATTTGTGCCAGCATATGAACTACACATGTGTGCCAGCACATAAAGTACAGTTTCTTGAAATGGCCAATCATTATGGTGCAGTGGTAAGCGAACGAGGTAAAGACTTTAAGTTTGCACGTTCGGATCCCATACGTCTTCTCAAAACGATTCTGAAATTGTTTGGCCCAAGCTGGCTTCTAATAAGGTTTGAGTGTGTTAATGGCTCATTGGGAAGATTTATAATTATAACACGGTAGAGTCTCATTGACTTCACGGATACAGCAACACTGAGAGTATCGCTCAAATGTTCTGACAAACACCGCAGATATCTGTATCTCCCGGAATTGGTTGACGCCATGAGATATTATGAAAGGAAACTTAGATGCAGTCTCAATGTTGGATGGAACTCCTTAGCGTCACGATTGTCATCCCCATCAACATGCACCATCAAGGCAAACATCGAGTGTTGTGAACAGTTATCCTTGACTCTATTGACACTAAGTGGCTTAGAAGATGAGACAGCGAAAACAAACCTCTTGAAAAGAAAAGAAAAGAAAGTGTCAGGAAAGATCTTTTCAGTCCTATAAAACCAGTAGTCAGAGAACACAGCAAAAACAGAGAACACCGAATGCTAGAAAAGGCTATATGATGCCGGGTAACCCGTTGTGAAAAGCAAAGCCAACAATGACAGCCATATCAACGTTACAGCGAATGAAACCCATTGTGGCAAAGACGAAATGTGCTTCAAAGACTGTCACAATTAATTCGCAACGTATCAAATCTCAGATCAGTTTCCCAGCAAAACTAATCGTTCTTGTCACTGGGTGATCGCGTTAAATGTCATCTGTCTTAAAAACGAAAGTCTCTGTGCCAGAGTTCAGTGTGATGACATTAACAGTTTGATTTTTCTTCGATTTCAATATCTTTCTTTCTTTTCCTTTCTGTTTTGTTCCTTCCTCCATTCATTTCAGTTTGGTCTGTTTTATCAACGTGTCGCACATTCCACACATAATTTGTGAGAGATCGATGATGAGTCTATTTATCGTGCAACAATTGTGTCCTGTCCATCATCCCATTATCATTGCTACAAATGTGTCTTCAGCATGTTTGACGCCATCTGTCATTATGGATGACGCCATGTGCCATTATGGATGACGCCATCTGCCATTATGGATGACGCCATCTGCCATTATGGATGACGCCCATCTGCCATTATGGGTGACGCCATCTGCCATTATGGATGACACCATCTGCCATTATGAATGACGCCATCTGCCATTATGGATGCGCCATCTGTCATTATGGATGGCGCCATGTGCCATTATGGATGACACCATATGGATGACGCCATCTGTCATTATGGATGGCGCCATGTGCCATTATGGATGACGCCATCTGTCATTATGGATTGCGCCATGTGCCATTATGGATGACGCCATGAAAGTGGGCAGAGTTTTGTATTAGAGCTTCTCTGACATTGCTCTCTCCTGGTTCACTTCATATCTATCAAACAGAAAACAAACTGTTCTCATCAATGGCACTTACTCTCAACCTGCATACCTGACCTGTGGTGTTCCACAAGGATCTGTCCTTGGCCCTGTTCTTTTCACTCTTTACACCTCCCCCCTGTCACCATCATCAACTCCCACTCTATAAAACACTACTTCTATGCTGATGACACCCAACTTCAAGACAGTGACTCACCTGACAATATACAGCGCCTCCTGACTCGCACCACTGAGTGTTACTCGGACATTAAAAATTGGATGACATACAACAAACTTCAGCTTAATGACGACAGGACAGAAGCTATCCTCATTGGCACCCGTCAGAAACTTTCTCAGCTGCCTCCTCTTTCTCTCCCATTATGTAGCACATCAGTCCCAATTTCTGATTCAGCTAAAAACCTTGGTGTCTGCATTGACTCTACCCTCTCCATGAACAACTTTGTTTCTCAAACTGCCAGATCTTGCTACTATCATCTCCATCGTATAAGCCTGATCAGGAAGTATCTCTCTGTCGAAACAACTGCAAAACTCGTTCTCTCCTTCATAATGTCTCGCATTGACTATTGCAATTCACTCCTGTCTGGTCTTCCTGCCTCCACCATTCACATCCTACAGCGCATTCAAAACAATGCTGCACGCCTTGTACTCAAAAAGAAAAAAGCTGACCACATATCTCCTCTCCTGGCACAACTTCACTGGCTCCCTGTATCAAAGCGCATACAGTACAAACTAGACACCATGTGCTACAAAAGCCTCAATAACGCAGCCCCCGATTACCTGTCAAGCCTACTTGAGATCTATGTTCCCTCACGTACCCTCCGCTCTGCCTCCGATCCTTTGACTTTTCGCTTTCCACGCACGAAGCTCAATACCTATGGTCCACGAGCCTTCTCTGTTTCTGGTCCGCTCTCCTTTGGAACAAACTTCCTCTCTCAGTCCGTCAGCAACCTACTTTTGTCTCCTTCAAGTCCGCTCTCAAAACTCACCTTTTCTCCTCTGCATAAAATCCTGACCTCACTGAATCCCCTTTGCAGCCTGTCTCCACTCGGAGGGGAATCACATTGTAATATATAATTGTATATAATATGCTCTCTATAATTTTCCATTGCTTTTATTCTTTCTCCCCATTTATAGCCGTGTGCGCGCGTGTGTGTGTGTGTGTGGCGCGCGCGCGCGCGCGTGTGTGTGTGGTGTGTGTGTGTGTGCGTGCGTGCGTGCGTGCGTGTGTGTGTGCGTGCGTGCGTGTATGTGTGTCTGTTTCAGCGCTTAGATTTGATTTTATCAAGATTTTGCGCTATATAAATATTGTAATTATTATTATTATTATTATTATCAAGAGCTAGAGATTTTTTTGTTTTGTTTTGTTTGTTTTGTTTTGTTTGTTTGTTTTGTTTGTTTGTTTGTTTGTTTTGTTTGTAACTTGTTTGTTTGTTTTGTTTGTAACATATGGCATTTTCTTTTTAGGATTGCTCACAAGTTTGAAACTAGAGAGAGAGAGGGAGGAAGACAGACAAGAGACAGAGGGGGAGACTCAGACTCAGACTCAGACTCAGACAATTTAATGCACATCGGCCTTGGGCCACAATACAACAATGGGATGGGTGGGAATGGGACCGGCATTTTGTTCATTTCCAGCGTACTTTAAATTCAATGTAATCCACAGTCTGGAGTAACCCCAACAGTAATTCATCCGTGATACATAATGATATATTTACAACACCAGTCTGGCTATATCAACATCATAGTAATTTCCTATAAATACGATTTTTGTCAATAATTAGTTGATCAACATGTCTGTAAATCCATTGCTCAACCCATGACTATGCATATATTTTTCATTGTCACTGGATAATCTCTCAACATATCAATCAGTATACCAGTCATTAAACATAACGAATCATGCAATCAATCAATGAACCAATCTATATATCAATCAATCTATGTATGAATCATTTATCCATATGACTGTTCCTCAAGTCATGTAGTCTATTTATCAATCAACAGTTTATCGAATAGACTGTCAGATTTGCCAGCCTATTAATTACTCAATCGATCATACTGACTGATCAATCAATCAGGACGTCATCAAGTTGACAATCCCTCATTCAATCAACCGATCAATTAACTCTACAGTAAGTCCACCAGTCCTCTAATTCAACACATCTCCAATCAATGGTTTATCAAAAGGGTAACAATAATTTGACCGATCATCGAATAAATCACCAAATTAACAAAAATTTGAAAATTATTAACAATCAATCACCAATCACCAATCGTTTAATTGAACGAATCAGTCAACTAATGATTCACTTACTCAATAGTCGTTTGCTTGATCGATCGATCGATCGATCAATCAATCAATCAATCAATCAATCAATCAATCAATCAATCAATCAATCATCAACCAACCAACCAACCAACCAACCAACCAACCAACCAACCAATCAATCAATCCATCAATCAATCCATCCATCCATCCATCCATCCATCCATCAATCAATCAATCAATCAATCATCAATCAATCAATCAATCAATCAATCACCAACTTACCAATCAATTAAACATATATGCAACCCACTCAACAATTATT
>CM060306.1:60818624-60826124 GCA_030674185.1 Monoplex corrugatus | reverse complement strand
GCTGGAGGGAAAAAGAGCACCAACTAGACCCAGGGAGAAAATGCATGACGGACTTGCAGAGTGGCTGAAGACGAGGAGGGTGGAGGAGATGCTTGGGGCAACAAGAGATAGAGACAGATGGAAGTCCATGATCGCCAACGCCATGCGGCAGGCACTTGATGATGATGATGATGATATAGAATTCGTGTTTTGAGGGCGGAAAGCTAAAAATGCAAAAAGCAGTATATGTTAACTAGAATAGCTTTTAAAAGGTGTCAACTAAACGACAAAAATTGATAGATGTCTCTGTACTTTGCTGAAAAACAAACAAACAAAGCAACAAAATAAATATTTAATTGGACTCAAAGTAAAAGCAAGTAAGCAAGTAATCTTCTTCTTCTTCTTCTTCTTCTTCTTCTTCCTTCTTCTTCTTCTTCCTTCTTCTTCCTTCTTCTTCCTTCTTCTTCCTTCTTCTTCTTCTTCCTTCTTCTTCCTTCTTCTTCCTTCTTCTTCTTCTTCTGCTTCTTCTTCTTCTTCTTCTTCTGCTTACTAGTTGTTATCTATGATAAATCCAGTTATAAAGCGCAAATATACATGTCAGAGAACGTTCGTTGCATTATACAAACAGCATATATATTGCGATGTTAATACGGTAGTGCGGTACAACAGCCGGAAAAATGTACTTACACTAATACATTCATGCAGCGTAAACATTACCATGCCAATACATTACATGGAGTACAAACATTTGGGATGCATGTATACATCAATGCAACATAAACATGCTTCATCATATATAACAATTTATCACTGACAATCACACATGGAAAAAAACCCCACTCATATACATGTAATCACGCATACACATATGCACACTCACACACACACTGTGAGCGCGCGCGCGTGCGCGCACACACACACACACACACACACACACACACTCACACACACACACACACACACTCACACACACACACACACACACACACTCACACACGCATACATACACACACACACATACACTCACACACGCGCGCGCGCGCGAGGACACACACACACACACACACACACACACACGCATACACACATACACACACATGCATACATACATGAGATAGACTGCAATACTACTGGATCTAGAAGAGCCACAAGCATTGATTTATGATTAGATAATACATCTGAGGTGCTTTTTGGAAGTATACAGACAACTGCTTTGTCCTATTATAGATGGTGGGAAGGTGTTCCATGTCGTTGAGCCAAAACACAGAAAAGGACTTCTCTGCCAGTTGTTAGAACTAAAGTACAGAGAAGAGAGAAGCTCCTTGAGACCTGAGAACTTTGAAATGTTTGTATGGCATAAGCTCTGATATATGCGTTGGCAACGTCTTCGAATTCAGACACTGAAAGCAGAGTGTGGCAATTGTGTATTCAATGTTTGCTTTGACTGGTAGCCAGAGTCGTTTTTGCAAACGTACATGTATGCTCCATTTTGTATTGCTCCTTTTGCTTTTCTATAGGACAAGTTGAGCTACGCTGATTTGGATTTGTTGGAGTTTGGATAGCTTAGCATCAGAAATTCCAGCTAAGAGAGAGTTAAAGTAGTCTAGCCTGTTTAGAATGAAAAATATATACAGCTTGCTTGTGACATCAGCAGAGACAAACGGGTAGATTCTGCGTAGCTGGAAGCACAGGATTTGTCCAGGTAGTTTAACACTAAGGATGGGGAGTCATTAAGAAAAACACCATGATTCCTTGTAGATTTGCTGAAGGTTACAGTGTGGTCTGAGATTGAGGTTACTTTGAGGTTACTTTCTTTAGGTTTGATTTTGTATCAATGTACATAAGTTCTGTTTTTTTCTTCATTCGTTTTCAGTTTCTTTGCTTTCATCCAGACATATATGTTTTCAATGATATTTTTTAAATTTGTTTAACTAGACATCAGCAAAGAAGTTTCAGAGTGCTTCTGACTGATGACGAAGCTAAGTGGTCGTAAATACATAGTGAAGAGAATACAGCCCAGAACAGAACCCAGAAGGACACCATACTTCAGCAGAGACGGAGCTGACCATATTTCTTTAGTGATAATAGATTGAGTTCGACAAGAAAGGTATGACTACAGCAGTTTCAGTGCAGCCATATTTGAAATAATGATGTTAGGGTCGATAGTGTCGAATGCAGCTGAAAGATCTAGCAGCGACAGAATGGACACTTTTCTATTATCAGAAGTATGTACAAAATCATCATCATGTGCCCTGCTGCATGGTGTTAGAGATCATGGCCATCCATATGAATCTTCCTTTGTCGCTGCAAGTACTTCTCCCACCCTCTGTCTTCATACATCCGCAAGTCTGTCCAATATTTTCTCCCTGGGTCTACCTGGTGCTCCTTTTCCCTCCAGCTTTCCTGTTGTGATTAGGTGCTCTATTTTCTCTTGCCTCATAAAATGTTCTATAAATGTCTTTTCATAATCTTCTTCATTAATGTTCTTTTTGTGTCTGCTTCCCTCAAGACTGTTTCGTTTGTTTTCTTGCTGTCCATGGAACTCTTAACATTCTTCTCAGAAACAGCATTTCAGCTGCCTCAATCATGTTCTGACTTTCCGTGTTGACTGTCCACGCTTCACATCCGTACAACAATATCGGTTCTATATAACACTGAAGAACCCTCTTCCAGATGTTATTTGATAGGCATTTTTGGTAAAAACGCTTTTCATTTTATTGAATACAGATTTAGCTTAACCGATTCTGTTGGCTGTTTCTAAAGTGCATCTGCCGTCTGCTATTATTTTGCATGAGGGGATTTCTTGTTTGTCCTTTTATCTTTTATTCTTACTGATTACCATGACTTCTAGCTATGTAGCTCGAGCCTTTTATTTCTGCATTTTATTTCTACCATATTCACATGATTGTGTAGTTCTCTTTTATTTTCTGCAATTAAAACGGTGTCATCTGCATAGCGAATCTTGTTTATCATTTTTTTTCTCCAACCTTTATCCCAGGACATTCTTCTGGGTTTCTCATGATGGTTTTGCTGTAAAATGAAAATAAATCTGGTGACATAACACATCCCTGTCTGGTCCCTCTTTTGACATTTGGAAAGAGCTTACATCATTTTCTATTCTTATTGCTGTTGTTTCTTCCCAACACATTTTCCTTGTTATTCTTAATTTTTTTTTATCAACAATGAATCTTTCTAGTTGGTTGATCAAGTCTTTGTGTCTTACCCGATCATTAACCTTGGTGTAATCAACAAAACATAATATTCAACTCGTTTGATCTTTCTATGATAATTCTTAGGATAGATGGCATTAACAGTTCCTATCCCTGCGACAAATTCACATTGTTCTTCTGCTGTTTCTCTTTTGATTCTTTTCCTTGCCCTCATCATAATTACTTTAATAGAATATTTGTTACATGACTCATCAAGCTGATTGTACGATGGAGGTCGCATTCTATAGCCCCTGCTTTCTTTGGAAGTGCGATGAAAATTGATTTTGACATGGGGATTTTTCTGGTGTCATAAATTTCATTTAGGAGGCCTGTTACTTTTTCAATACTAAATTCATCTAGGGCCTCAGTCATTTCTGTAATAATATTGTCTGGTCCTGGGACTTTTCCCGGTTTTATCTTTTTCAACGCTGCTCTAACTTCATCTTGTATTATGGATGGTCCTTCAACGTTTTTTCTTATGATGTATTCTTCCTGTCTGTCATCGTCTAAATGGTCTTTTATGTACTCTCCCCGTCTATCAAATATTTTGTCTTTTTCTATGATAATCATAGATTTTAAGCAACAGTTGATGTGCACGCCTTTTTCCTGTGGGCAATTTCTCCATTGTTACAAAATCATCAACAGCTTTTTAAAAAAGCAGTTTGAGCGCTGCAGGCTTTACGATAGGCTGACTGAAAAGGTTCAAGCAGATTGTTGGCTTCTCGGTGATTCATCAGCTGTGAGAAGACGATGCGCTGAAGGACTTTGGACAGGAATAGAAGACTGGACAAAGGCAGAGTGTTTTTTTCAGATTGTTGGGATCGAAGTTAGACTTTTTAAAGCAGGGGTTTGACTAGGGCATGTTTAAAGTTTAACGACATCTGTGTTTAAAGAAATATTCATGATTTCACTTAGAATTGGAGAAAGTTCTTCGCTACAGTCAGGAAGAAGGCAGGCAGGATTGGGGTCAAAATTACAGAATTATTTAGACATTGCAAAGAAATACTTTTTGCTTACTGGATCTAGACTGTTTGCAGTGATCTAAATAGGATACCGGTAAAAAGAGGTGGCACTGAAGGATTATAGATGGAATTGAATTGTTTTTGATTTGTTCTATTTCTTCTTTGAGGAAATCAGTGAATTTGTCAGGGAGGCATTGTAGTAGTGGAAGTAATAGTTGTAGTAGCAGCAGTTGCAGTAGTAGTAGTAGTAGGAGTAGTAGTAATAGTAGTAGTAATAGTTGTAGTAGAAATAGTAATAGTAAGAGCAGAAGTAGTGGTGGAGATGGTAGTGGTGGCGGTTGTAATATTTTTCATGTTCATCATGATTTGTTTGCTTTACTGTGTGATCTTCAAAAGTAGTTAATAACTTCATAGGCTGACAGACTCTTAAGCCCTTATTACGTAAAAAGAAAATATGTGTGTGTGTGTGGCATGTAATTTGACCAGTTCTTTTCGTCACATCACTAATGGAAGTGGATAGTTCATCATTATTCGTTCTTATTGCGTCTTGAACATGGTTATGTCACAATTCATTTGTTTTCGTCATGGCGGTAGAGGTTAATATGTATTTACTTTATACATGTGTTTCCTGCTTTTGTAAAAGTTTGAAGGCTATTGTAAGATGGGACGCTGTGCATGTAATTATTATTATTATTACTACCACTATTAAGTGGACTAGTTGCATAGAAAAAAAAACCAGCAAAACATTTACTATGTACTGTATGTTTCCTCATAATGTTTATGTGGAAATCATCTAGCAGTTCCAACTGTGTGTTTGCTGTGTTCCGTTTTTCCCCCGGAGTATTATGCTGATACGATACTACATTTTCACATTTCGTATGTGCACGCCCGTAGAGGAGAGAGAGAGAGAGAGAGAGAGAGAGAGAGAGAGAGAGAGAGAGAGAGAGAGAGAGAGAGAGTGTGTTTTGTGTGTGTGTGTGTGTGTTGTCCCTTTCGTTTATTTAGTTTAGCTACATTAAATAGTTAACCCAGACATGTTAAAGTAGCTGATTCTGGACAAGAGGGCTCCAATTGTAAATTAATGGGCACCACTAATAATGACTGGAAGAATTTTCCTTAATGTACAATATCCCACAACCTGGTTGAACTCGTCGGACATACGTAGGAGGAGGCAAGACAATGTATCAGAAAGCTAACTTGACGCACATGTTGACTGATACATTTCAAAGGTCAACAACAGGTAACCGTTCATTGTGTGAACAGTTGTACAACTTTTTTGAAAACAAATTAAAGATAGAGCATGCACATATTTAAGCGCGCACGCAGGGCACACGCACGCGCGCGCGCACGCGCACGCACGCGCGTGCACATACTCACATCACGCACACACACATACGCTCAGAGAGAGAGAGAGAGAGAGAGAGAGAGAACCGCACTCAACCACACGCCTTTTTTGCACGTCTGCAAAAATTGTGAAAGTTTTATCAGTGAAGCCTGTTTAATCTGCTCTCAGCAGCGGCTCTTTATAAATCTTGTGAGCCACGTGATTATTCGAAAGATAGAAGTGTGAAAATTGCTAAGCTTGAAAACCTCTGAAAATGGAGTACGATCGCCCCCATATAAAAGAGCCACACCGTACAAGCTCGCCTGTTCACAAGAGCATATGGGGAGCTGCAGTTTACAAATAGCAGAACATGAGGAAGGACAGATGCCCACTGGAAAAAACGAGTGGACAGTAGGCCTATTGTCAATCTCAGTTTGTGATAGAACCGATCAACAGTTCTAAAAGACACCTGGGATACCATACAGAGGCTGGCTCAAAACAGACATGAATGGCGGACCTTTGTTGTTGCCATACATACCAGTGGTATACCAGGCTGTTTGTAAGTAAGTGATACGTAAGAACACACCCGAAATACCAATCATCATGTCAAGAGAGCCAACCGTCTTGGAAACTGGACACCATTACTTTTGTTGTCTAAAACTGTCACCGTCTTGGCTACAAATACTGAAAATCGAGGTACGGTTTGGAAAGTTAACGAAACAAATACGCTCATCTAGGTTCTTCCCATGTGGGTACGGGTAAAGGATTTACGCTGTGCTTGATCGCTGATGTGTGTGTGGTGTGTGTGTGTGTGTGTGTGTGTGTGTGTGTGTGTGTGTGTGTGTGTGTGTGTGTGTGTGTGTGTGTGTGTGTGTGTGTGTTTTGTAAAGTCTGTGTGTGCTCTCAAATATATCACATATACAATTAAATAAAATGCCAAATACGAAAGTTTTCCATTGTCACTGACTTAATAATTGTCTCTTGCGGTCTGGCAGGATTTCAGCTATGCCCAGTGACTGACTGACGGCGTGCTGACGATGTGTGAGTGTGTGTATCTGTACACGTGTGTGTGTGCGAGTTGGACTATAAGTCACATCTCCATATCCCCCTTGTCTATTTTTCCTTGATTCAAAAAGAATGTGTATACACGGCACAAACCCTTTGACTCTCCCACTGAAAACATCCGCCATGATTTTCCTTTTAGGTTGAGAAATGTCTGCTGTGCCTGGGGACTGTATGATTGGCTGTGCAGTGTGAAAAGAGGGGTGGTGTGGCTGTGCAGTGTGGAAAGAGGGGTGGTGTGGCTGTGCAGTGTGAGAAGAGGGGTGGTGTGGCTGTGCAGTGTGGAAAGAGGGGTGGTGTGGCTGTGCAGTGTGAGAAGAGGGGTGGTGTGGCTGTGCAGTGTGAGAAGAGGGGTGGTGTGGCTGTGCAGTGTGAAAAGAGGGTGGTGTGGCTGTGCAGTGTGAGAAGAGGGGTGGTGTGGCTGTGCAGTGTGAGAAGAGGGGTGGTGTGGCTGTGCAGTGTGAGAAGAGGGGGTGTGGCTGTGCAGTGTGAGAAGAGGGGTGGTGTGGCTGTGCAGTGTGAGAAGAGGGGTGGTGTGGCTGTGCAGTGTGAGAAGAGGGGTGGTGTGGCTGTGCAGTGTGAGAAGAGGGGTGGTGTGGCTGTGCAGTGTGAGAAGAGGGGTGGTGTGGCTGTGCAGTGTGAGAAGAGGGGTGGTGTGGCTGTGCAGTGTGAGAAGAGGGTGTGTGGCTGTGCAGTGTGAGAAGAGGGTGGTGTGGCTGTGCAGTGTGAAAAGAGGGGTTGTGTGGCTGTGCAGTGTGAGAAGAGGGGTGGTGTGGCTGTGCAGTGTGAGAAGAGGGATGGTGTGGCTGTGCAGTGTGAAAGAGAGATGGTGTGGCTGTGCAGTGTGAGAAGAGGGGTGGTGTGGCTGTGCAGTGTGAGAAGAGGGGTGGTGTGGCTGTGCAGTGTGAAAAGAGGGATGGTGTGGCTGTGCAGTGTGAGTAGAGGGGTGGTGAGAAGCAACAGA
>CM060306.1:60808624-60811124 GCA_030674185.1 Monoplex corrugatus | reverse complement strand
CTGTCTGTCTGTCTGTCTAATTGTTGGCTTACTTGCTTGCTTGCTTGGGTTTCTCTTTACTGTCCCACTTTTTGATTGCTCCCGTGTCACTATCCATATGCCGCTTATTTCAGTTCTCCAACACACCTTCTAATCACCGACATTGAAGGCACCATGACAACAGGGCATGAAAGGCCACAGAATCTATCTAGGACAAATTCTCGGCAGTACTATGATGATGAACATAGCGATGATAGTTATGATGTTATGGAGTTCCGTTTCTGATTGAGACTGCATGAAATGGGCTGTACACCACTCTTACTTTTATAACATATCCCGGCGTCAACCAGACCCGAGAGATACAGACACCTGCTGTATTGGTCAGGAAATTGAACAGCACCCTCAATGATGCGTCAGTAAAGTGGATTCTATTTTGAGTTCTCTGTTGAATCTTTGAGTTTTGTGAAAATGCTGCTGGGGATTTATATTCACTCCATTGTTTGAGTTTAGTCTCCATTAATATTGACAGTAAATGCTGGGGTTACCAGAGGTGTTCTGCTGACCTTCAGTGTCTTTGTTTTGCTAAAAAGGACCAGTTTGCTTAAACAATCATGATTATTTTATAATCGTGTGTCTACGGTGCAGTAATTTCTTTTTAAAAAACAAAAATCATCAGGTTCACTTTTCTCACGCAGTGTTTCTGCACTTGAAATAAAACATGTATTATCACCGATGCCGCAGATGCCATGTAAAGGAAAGAGATCCAAAATGATCATGTCATAAGTCATAAATTTACGCCATTAATGGTTTCTATTTATCGGTGTCTTTGCTTGTAATAATCTGCTATTTAAACAAACAAAGAATATATGTAATGCTATTATGATTCCAATTAAAACGAGCAAGAGCAAGCTCCCAACCGAGCTCCAAAATGTGTGATTGCTAGAAACAAGATCAATATTATATTACCAAGTGCCAACAAAGTGCTGAGTCCCCATACATCCGGCAGACTTAACACCCTTCTCCCTCATCACAAACAATCAACCTTTTACCTATCTTTAAAAACACAAACTACGTTGAAATATGTTTAAGTTTCAATTTCAGTTTCTCAAGATGACGTCTCCTTGCCCATAACGAATTCCATGTGCATCGACATCACTGGTGCCATGTGATGGAGAAGATCCAAAATGACCATGGCCCACGCCTTACACCTGCACATAAATACATGACTGGTCAGGTCTTGAGGTCTTACCTAGGGTATGAGTTTTGTGGCTTATTCTAGTATTTGTATTATGAGAGACTTAGAAGAATGCCCTGGGATAAAGATTGAAGGAAAAATGAGAAACAACATTCGTTACGCAGGTAACACCTTGCTAATTGCAGAAAATGAAAGGAACCTACAAAACCTTGTGAATGTAACAGAAATAGAAAGCAAAAATAAAGGGTTGGAGCTAAATAGCAAGAAGACTGAAGTCATGGTAATCAGTAAAAAAAAATCCATGAAATCCCCTCATGCAAAATAACAGCAAATGTCACAACTTTGAGGCAGGGTGATAAATTTAAAAATCTAGAAACGGTCATCTCACCAGACAGCAGATGCACATCAGAAATGGCCAGAAGAATCGGCCAAACCAGAACAGCATTCAAGAAGACGAAAAGGTTCTTACCAACAAATGCCTGTCAATTAACATCAGGAAGAGATTTCTTGAATGTTAAATAGAACCGATACTTTTGTACGGTTGTGGGACGTGGACAGTCAACACACACAGTCAGAACACAATTGAGGCAACTGAAATGTGGTTTCTAAGAAAAATGTTGAGATTTCCATGGGCAGCAAAGAAAACAAACGAGACAGTCTTGAAGGTGGCAGACACAAGAAGATCATTAATAAAGAAGATTAGGAAAAGACAAAAAACATTTACAGGGCATTTTATGAGGAAAGAGGAATTAGAGCACCTAGCACTAGTCACAACAGGAAAGGTGGAGGGAAAGAGAACACCAGGTAGACCCAGGGAGAAAATATTGGACGGACTTGCAGTGTGGCTGAGGACAGATAGGGTGGAATATGTAGTTGCTGCGACAGGGGATTGATTCGTGTGGAGGGCCATGATCGACACCGCCATGCGGCAGGGCACATGATGATGATGATTTGCCCATTCCTCAGGAACATCACTTTTTTCAGAACTGTTTTTGAGGGAGTATACAGTTCAGTTATGTTCTTTTCAGACAGCGTTTTCATGTCCAAGTATCGAATTTTGTCTAAACCAGGGGCTGTGTCTTTTCTAAACTGTGAAAGTGCTTCATGCATTTCGTGTTCAGTTATTTTATCATCTAGTCCAGTGTGTGTCCATTTTTTGTTTGAGTTGATAAGTGTTTTCAGCACTCTTTTGTTGATCACTGTTAGATTTATTTGTATTTACAGGAGCATTATGAATAACTGTAGAAATACCCTTTTAACAACACTAGGCCTTGAGCACTTCTAGCAAGCATGTAGCGGATTTGTTGGGCTCAGTGAATAGAAACC
>CM060306.1:60781124-60801124 GCA_030674185.1 Monoplex corrugatus | reverse complement strand
GTCTTACACATTACAGTCTTCACTGGTCTTACACATTACAGTCTTCACTGGTCTTACTCATTACAGTCTTCACTGGTCTTACACATTACAGTCTTCACTGGTCTTACACATCACAGAGTCATCACTGGTCTTACACATTACAGTCTTCACTGGTCTTACTCATTACAGAGTCATCACTGGTCTTACACATTACAGTCTTCACTGGTCTTACACATTACAGTCTTCACTGGTCTTACACATTACAGAGTCATCATTGGTCTTACACATTACAGTCATCACTGGTCTTACACGTTACAGAGTCATCACTGGTCTTACACATTACAGTCATCACTGGTCTAACACATTACAGAGTCATCACTGGTCTTACACATTACAGTCATCACTGGTCTTACACATTACAGAGTCATCATTGGTCTTACACATTACAGTCATCACTGGTCTTACACGTTACAGAGTCATCACTGGTCTTACACATTACAGTCATCACTGGTCTAACACATTACGGAGTCATCACTGGTCTTACACATTACAGTCATCACTGGTCTAACACATTACAGAGTCATCATTGGTCTTACACATTACAGTCATCACTGGTCTTACACATTACAGAGTCATCACTGGTCTTACACATTACAGTCATCACTGGTCTTACACATTACAGTCATCACTGGTCTTACACATTACAGTCTTCACTGGTCTTACACATTACAGTCATCACTAGTCTTACACATTACAGTCTTCACTGGTCTTACACATTACAGTCATCACTGGTCTTACACATTACAGTCATCACTGGTCTTACACATTACAGTCATCACTGGTCTTACACATTACAGTCATCACTGGTCTTACACATTACAGTCATCACTAGTCTTACACATTACAGTGATCACTGGTACTTACATATTACAGTCATCACTGGTCTTACCATTACAGTCATCACATGGTCTTACATTAACAGTCATCACTGGTCTTACTCACATCACAGTCATCACTGTTTACACATTACAGTCATCACTGTCTTACAATTACAGTCATCACTGGTCTTACATTACAGTCATCACTGTCTTACTATTACACACAGTCATCACTGGTCTTACCATTACACAGTCATCACTGGTCTTACTCATTACAGTCATCACTAGTCTTACCATTACAGTCATCACTAGTCTTACACATTACAGTCATCACTGGTCTTACACATTACACAGTCATCATAGGTCTTACCATTACATTCACTAGGTCTTACACATTACAGTCATCACTAGTCTTACACATTACAGTCATCACTAGTCTTACACATTACAGTCATCACTGGTCTTACACATTACAGCTATCACTAGTCTTACACATTACAGTATCACTATCTTACACATTACAGTCATCACTAGTCTTACACATTACAGTCATCAATTACTTACACATTACAATCATCACTATACTTACATATTACCGTCATCACTATACTTACACATTACAGAGTCATCACTGGTCTTCACATTACAGTCATCAATATCTTACACATTACATTCATCAATAGTCTTACACATTACTCATCACTATACTTACACATTACAGTCATTACTATACTTACACATTACAGTCATCAATAGTCTTACACATTAAAGTCATCACTATACTTACACATTACAGTCATCAATAGTCTTACACATTACAGTCATCACTATACTTACACATTACAGTCATCAATAGTCTTACACATTACAGTCACCATAGTCTTACACATTACAGTCATCACTGGTCTTACACATTACAGTCATCACTGGTCTTACACATTACAGTCATCAAATCTTACCTTACAGTCACCATATTTACACATTACAGTCACCTGGTTTTACACATTACAGTCATCACTGGTCTTACACATTACAGTCATCAATAGTCTTACACATTACAGTCATCAATAGTCTTACACATTACAGTCATCAATAGTCTTACATTCATCATCACTGCTTACATTACAATCAGTTACTTACACATTACAGTCATCACTATACTTACACATTACAGTCATCAATAGTCTTACACATTACAGTCATCAATAGTCTTACATATTACAGTCATCAATAGTCTTACACATTACAGTCTCACTATGCTTACACGTTACAGTCATCAATATACTTACACATTACAGTCACCAATAGTCTTACATATTACAGTCATCAATAGTCTTACACATTACAGTCATCAATATACTTACACATTAAATCATCAATAGTCTTACACATTACAGGCATCATTGGTCTTACACATTACAGTCACACTAACTTACACATTACAGTCATATATACTTACACATTACAGTCATCAATAGTCTTACACATTACAGCATCATTGGTCTTACTCATTACACAGTCATCACTAATCTTACTCATTACACAGTCATAACTAATCTTACTCATTACACATCATCAGTACTAATCTTACTCATTACACAGTCATCACTAATCTTACTCATTACACAGTCATCAATAATCTTACTCATTACACAGTCATAATATCTTACTCATTACACAGTCATCATGTTACATACAGTCTCATAGCTTACATTACACAGTCATCAATCTATCTTACAGTTCATAATCTACATTATTACACAGTCATCACTGGTCTTACTCATTACACAGTCATAACTAATCTTACTACATTACCACATTAATCATCAATAGTCTTACTCATTACACAGTCATCACTGGTCTTACACATTACAGTCAATATATCTTACTCATTACACAGTCATAACTATCTTACTCATTACACAGTCATACTATCTTACTCATTACACAGTCATCACTGGTCTTACTCATTACACAGTCATCACTAATCTTACTCATTACACATGTCATTTAAATAATCTTACTCATTACACAGTCATCACTAATCTTACTCATTACACAGTCATCACTGTCTTACTCATTACACAGTCATCACTAACTTACTCATTACACAGTCATAACTAATCTTACTCATTACACAGTCATACTAATCTTATCATTACACAGTTACCATCAATTCACTGTCTTATCATTACACAGTCATAACTAATCTTACTCATTACACAGTCATAACTAATCTTATCATTACACAGTCATAACTAATCTTACTCATTACACAGTCATCACTGTCTTACTCATTACACAGTCATAACTAATCTTACTCATTACACAGTCATAACTAATCTTACTCATTACACAGTCATAACTAATCTTACTCATTACACAGTCATAACTATCTTACTCATTACACAGTCATAAAGTCTTACTCATTACACAGTCATAACTAATCTTACTCATTACACAGTCATCAACTATATACTTAACTTCATTACACAGTCATAACTAGTCTTACTCATTACACAGTCATAACTAATCTTACTATTACACAGTCATCAATCTTATCATTACACAGTCATCATCTTTACTCATTACACAGTCATACTAATCTTACTCATTACACAGTCATACTAATCTTACTCATTAACAGTCATACTAATCTTACTCAATTTACACAGTCATACTAATCTTACTCATTACACAGTCATACATAAATCTTACTACATTACACAAGTCATAACTATAATCTTATCATTACACAGTCATAACTAATCTTACTCATTACCACATAACAATCTTACTCATTACACAGTCATAACTAATCTTACTTATTACACAGTCATCACTGGTCTTACTCATTACACAGTCATCATAACTTACATTACACAGTCATCTATTTACATACACAGTCATACACTATCTTACTCATTACACAGTCATAACTATATCTTACTCATTACACAGTCATAACTAATCTTACTCATTACACAGTCATAACTAATCTTACTCATTACACAGTCATAACTAATCTTACTCATTACACAGTACAGTCTACATAATGTCTTACTCATTACACAGTCATCAACTAATCTTACTCATTACACAGTCATAACTATCTTACTCATTACACATCAATAACTTACTCATTACACAGTCATAACTATCTTACTCATTACACAGTCATAACTAATCTTACTCATTACACAGTCATAACTAATCTTACTCATTACACAGTCATAACTAATCTTACTATATACACATCATCATTCTTACTCATTACACAGTCATCAACTGTCTTACTTATACACAGTCATAACTATCTTACTCATTACACAGTCATAACTAATCTTACTCATTACACAGTCATCAATATCTTACTCATTACACAGTCATATCACAAGTCTTACTCATTACACAGTCATAACTAATCTTACTATTACACAGTCATCACTAATCTTACTCATTACACAGTCATAACTAGTCTTACTATTAACAGTCATCAATAATCTTACTCATTACACAGTCATAACTAATCTTACTCATTACACAGTCATCACTGGTCTTACTCATTTACACAGTCATACAATCTTCCATTCACATCATACTATCTATATTACACAGTCATAACTAGTCTTACTCATTACACAGTCATCACTGGTCTTACTCATTACACAGTCATAACTAATCTTACTCATTACACAGTCATCACTAATCTTACTCATTACACAGTCATAACTAATCTTACTCATTACACAGTCATAACTAATCTTACTCATTACACAGTCATCACTGGTCGTGGGAACGATTACACAGTCAGTCTTAGATTATGAGCATGGATAAATTCCTCTGGGCCTAAATAAACCTAGTAAAGAAGATGTTTGTGCATGTAAACACAGAAGGTAAGCAAGCTTATGCTAACCGATTTCAGCCTTGAAGACAATTTTCACCGTTAGACACACTTAGGGCTGTGCAGTGACACTAAGTCATTACAAAATTATCATTGTCCTTGTTATCGGAAATTCTTCAGTGGCATTGCTCTGTGCAAAGTAATCACTGGCGTTCTTCCTTGCCAAGTCATCAATGGTCTTGCACATTGCAAAATCATCTTCATCTAAATTTTCTTGTATCTGCGAGGTATGTGATCCTCACTTTGTTATAATTATGATCACATTTGCACTATATTGTTTTTGATGAACTTGAAAATTAGTACATAATTCTCAATTCTGCTGTAATTATAGCTAAAACTTGTCAATATTCCTAAACAAAAGATATATTTCATGATTACTGAAGCTTACAAAGTTACTGCAGTATCTTAAAAACCACACAACCCCGGATGTATACAGTATTAAATTCTTTCGACTGGTGCGATTTAATTCTTTACAGGACACGAGAGAGAGAGAGAGAGAGAGAGAGAGAGAGAGAGAGAGAAGACAGAGAGAGAGAGAGACAGAGAGAGAGAGAGACAAACAGACAGACAGACAGACAGACAGAGACAGGGACAGAGAGACAGAAACAGACAGACAGACAGAAAGGATGAAGGTGGGGCCACTGCGACTCATCTGTTCCCTAAAAAGAAGGTCAATATGCCCGAATAAAATGATAAAGAATGTATTTATACATTCAGGTTTCGAACCTCCATGTGCCTGATTCTCGTGTTAACCCTCATCTAGAAGCTTTCGTGACCCTTTTAGTTTTTACAAAGACAAGGACACCGATGGAGAGGTGGGGGGGGGGGGGGGCAGAGGTTGATTTCTGATGCCAAACAAATGCATCCGAAATCATTAGATTAGTCACGCAGTAACATTATCTTCTGTAGTCTCCTGAAGTCACCTTCTCTCCTCTTTATTACATTTCACTCTCTCTCTCTCTCTCTCTCTCTCTCTCTCTCTCTCTCTCTCTCTCTCTCTCTCTCTCTCTCTCTCCTCTCTCTCTCTCTCTGTTTGCCTTCACTGAGAGCCTGAGCCTTGTGTTGAAGACTGATGTAGGTTAGTCGCACTTTGGACAAGGGCTAGATGTACAAAGGTACGGAAGTGCATATCCCATAACTAAAGAATGAGACGATACCTTTTTCATTATAACGATAATATTTAAACAGAAGAAGACATCACATTGGCTTCCGGATCGTGTGGTGACAACTACACAAACAGCCAAGCCAAACATGAAACTCGCCTGTGAGGGTGTTTGTTGTTGAAGGGGTTAAGAGTTCGGAAGAGGGGTGGGTGGGGGAGACGAAAGATGAGTTATGAGTGCACTGGTTTGGTTTGAGGAATTGTTCAAGGGATAGAGGAGGGTAGGAGAGCTCGTCGTTTAGGACAACTGAAATGCATTTTGTGTGTATGTATGTATGTATGTATGTATGTATGTATGTATGTGTGTGTGTGTGTGTGTGTGTGTGTGTGTGTGTGTGTGTGTGTATGTGTGTGTGTGTGTGTGTGTGTGTGTGTGTGTGCGCAGCGTTCTCTTCAGATAGTTTCGATGAAAATGTACAACATACTGCACTACACTAATCTATGATGTGATGCTGCGTTCGTATATTGGAACATACACACGCAGCCCCAATTCCACACACACACACACACACACACACACACACACACACACACACACACACACACACACACACACACACACACACACACACACACATACACACACACACACTCACACACACACACACTAACACACACTAACACACACTAACACACACACAGGCAGGCACACACACATACACACGCACACATACACACACACATACAAACACACACTAACACAAACGCGCGCACACACACACACACACACACACAAATGCACATACACATATTTTTGTAGGTAATAAAAGATTCTCGTGCAGTTTCACAAGAATTCGATCAATAAACCATTGTCTTGGCACGGAATTTATGGTGCCGGGTTATTATACCTAGTCCTGCAGTTCATACCATGATGGTCTTTAACATCATTCAGTAGATGGCATATTGGACATTGATACGATTGAGGCAGTAAAGGACACAATGGACACAGACGCCTTTCAGGCAGTGACATGTCATTGTGGACATTAACACATACAGGCAGTGACATGTCATTGTGGACATTAACACATACAGGCAGTGACATGTCATTGTGGATATTAACACATACAGGCAGTGACATGTCATTGTGGATATTAACATATTCAGGCAGTGACATGTCATTGTGGATATTAACATATACAGGCAGTGACATGTCATTGTGGATATTAACACATACAGGCAGTGACATGTCATTGTGGATATTAACACATACAGGCAGTGACATGTCATTGTGGATATTAACACATACATGCAGTGACATGTCATTGTGGATATTAACATATTCAGGCAGTGACATGTCATTGTGGACATTAACATATACAGGCAGTGACATGTCATTGTGGATATTAACACATACAGGCAGTGACATGTCATTGTGGACATTAATACCATTCAGGCAGTAACATGTCATTGTGGACATTAACACATACAGGCAGTGACATGTCATTGTGGACATTAACATATACAGGCAGTGACATGTCATTGTGGACATTAATACCATTCAGGCAGTAACATGTCATTGTGGACATTAACACATACAGGCAGTGACATGTCATTGTGGACATTAACACATACAGGCAGTGACATGTCATTGTGGATATTAACACATACAGGCAGTGACATGTCATTGTGGATATTAACACATACAGGCAGTGACATGTCATTGTGGATATTAACATATTCAGGCAGTGACATGTCATTGTGGACATTAACACATACAGGCAGTGACATGTCATTGTGGATATTAACACATACAGGCAGTGACATGTCATTGTGGATATTAACACATACAGGCAGTGACATGTCATTGTGGATATTAACACATACAGGCAGTGACATGTCATTGTGGATATTAACACATACAGGCAGTGACATGTCATTGTGGACATTAAGACATACAGGCAGTGACATGTCATTGTGGACATTAACATATTCAGGCAGTGACATGTCATTGTGGATATTAACACATACAGGCAGTGACATGTCATTGTGGACATTAACACATACAGGCAGTGACATGTCATTGTGGACATTAACACATACAGGCAGTGACAAGTCATTGTGGACATTAACACCATACAGGCAGTAACACCATACAGGCAGTAACACCATTCAGGCAGTAACAAGCCATTGTGGACATTAACACCATTCAGGCAGTAACAAGCCATTGTGGACATTAACACCATTCAGGCAGTAACAAGCCATTGTGGACATTAACACATACAGGCAGTGACATGTCATTGTGGATATTAACACCATACAGGCAGTGACATGTCATTGTGGATATTAACACATACAGGCAGTGACATGTCATTGTGGACATTAACACCATACAGGCAGTGACATGTCATTGTGGATATTAACACATACAGGCAGTGACATGTCATTGTGGACATTAACACATACAGGCAGTGACATGTCATTGTGGATATTAACACATACAGGCAGTGACATGTCATTGTGGATATTAACACATACAGGCAGTGACATGTCATTGTGGATATTAACACATACAGGCAGTGACATGTCATTGTGGATATTAACACATACAGGCAGTGACAAGTCATTGTGGACATTAACACCATACAGGCAGTAACACCATACAGGCAGTAACACCATACAGGCAGTAACACCATACAGGCAGTAACAAGCCATTGTGGACATTAACACCATACAGGCAGTAACACCATTCAGGCAGTAACAAGCCACTGTGGACATTAACACCATACAGGCAGTAACAAGCCATTGTGGACATTAACACCATACAGGCAGTAACACCATTCAGGCAGTAACAAGCCACTGTGGACATTAACACCATACAGGCAGTAACAAGCCATTGTGGACATTAACACTATACAGGCAGTAACACCATTCAGGCAGTAACAAGCCACTGTGGACATTAACACCATACAGGCAGTAACAAGCCATTGTGGACATTAACACCATACAGGCAGTAACACCATTCAGGCAGTAACAAGCCACTGTGGACATTAACACCATACAGGCAGTAACAAGCCATTGTGGACATTAACACCATACAGGCAGTAACACCATTCAGGCAGTAACAAGCCACTGTGGACATTAACACCATACAGGCAGTAACAAGCCATTGTGGACATTAACACCATACAGGCAGTAACAAGCCATTGTGGACATTAACACCATACAGGCAGTAACACCATACAGGCAGTAACAAGCCATTGTGGACATTAACACCATACAGGCAGTAACAAGCCATTGTGGACATTAACACCATACAGGCAGTAACACCATACAGGCAGTAACAAGCCACTGTGGACATCAACACCATACAGGCAGTAACAAGCCATTGTGGACATTAACACCATACAGGCAGTAACACCATACAGGCAGTAACACCATACAGGCAGTAACAAGCCATTGTGGACATTAACACCATACAGGCAGTAACACCGTACAGGCAGTAACACCATACAGGCAGTAACAAGCCATTGTGGACATTAACACCATACAGGCAGTAACACCATACAGGCAGTAACACCATACAGGCAGTAACACCATACAGGCAGTAACAAGCCATTGTGGACATTAACACCATACAGGCAGTAACAAGCCATTGTGGACATTAACACCATACAGGCAGTAACAAGCCATTGTGGACATTAACACCATACAGGCAGTAACAAGCCATTGTGGACATTAACACCATACAGGCAGTAACAAGCCATTGTGGACATTAACACCATACAGGCAGTAACACCATACAGGCAGTAACACCATACAGGCAGTAACAAGCCATTGTGGACATTAACACCATACAGGCAGTAACACCATACAGGCAGTAACACCATACAGGCAGTAACACCATACAGGCAGTAACACCATACAGGCAGTAACACCATACAGGCAGTAACACATACAGCAGTACAAACACCATACAGGCAGTAACACCATACAGGCAGTAACAAGCCATTGTGGACATTAACACCATCAGGCAGTAACACCATACAGGCAGTAACAAGCCACTGTGGACATTAACACCATCAGGCAGTAACAAGCCATTGTGGACATTAACACCATACAGGCAGTAACACCATACAGGCAGTAACAACCATACAGGCAGTAACACCATACAGGCAGTAACACCATACAGACAGTAACAGCCACTGTGGACATTAACACCATACAGGCAGTAACAACCATTGGACATTAACACCTTACAGGCATAACACCATACAGGCAGTAACATGCTATCATGACATTAACATCATACAGGCAGCAACACCATTCAGGCAGTAACATGCTATCATGGACATTAACATCATACAGGCAGTAACAACCATACAAGCAGTAAACACCACACAGGCAGTAACACCATACAGGTAGTAACAAGCCATAGTGGACATTAACCCCAATACAGGCTAGTAACACCATACAGGCAGTAACAAGCCATAATGGACATTAACACTATACAGGCAGTAACACCATACAGGCAGTAAATGTTAATGTAGTTACGAACATTCAAGCTAAGGACTACTGCCAGACGCCATTCTTGCGAAATAATTGTACTGAATTGTTTTCTTTCCCTGTTTTTTTTTCCCAAAGGACTTCAGTATGCTTCTCCCGGGAAAATCACGTGGCCGTGTGTGAGCATATTTGTAGTTACCTATCACAGTGATTTTTGTGGAACTTATCCCGTGAAGTGTTCTTGCAGTGGGATCGTTCATGTGCATGTTGCAAATGGGACCATGATGGTTTATGGACCTTGTGAAATACCAACACCTGTACTAGTACTCAAGGTTTAGCGGAAGGTGTTGAAAATCCCCGTTTAATAGTACATGGAGCTCAAGACCTCTTGCTTTTCAGACTGGTGTTCTAGCAAACATAACCACACAGCCGACTATAAAACCATTGGGCTTAAATGGGACTTGAACACGGCACTCTAACCGTTCAGTCCAATGGATTGTGAATGGGAGAAGGATGACTTTGGGAACATCTGTTGATATCCATTCTCTGCCCCATAATGTGGCATAGGCCATGCGTATTGGTAATGGGGGAATCTTATGATTTCTTGATCGGACATCTGTCATTCCGTTATGGTCCAGAATCCATATCGCCTGATGTGTTGCTAACAACAAGAGCAAGACTAGCATTATGCTGTGGTCATTCATCCCTTGTCCAGAAACAATATGTTGGTTTGATTAACATAATGGAGTCCAGAAAATTACATTGCTAATATCCCATAGTTAACGTGTAGAATATCCCATAGTTACATGGCAAACAATGTGACTATTATACGGGGCCTGGTACAGCTGTACTAAAGAACACACACACACACACACACACACACACACACACACACACACACACAAACACACACACAATGCACGCACGCACACACACACAAAAACACAAAATACTCACACACACACAAACACACACACACACAAACACACACACACACAAACACAAACACACACAAACACACACCACACACACAAACACACATACACAAATGCACGCACGCACACACAAACACACAAACTAACACACAAACAAACGCACACACATACTCACACACTCACACAAACACACACACACATACACACACACACAAATGCACACACCCACCCACACACGCACACACACACACACACACACACACACACACAAACACACACACACAAACACACACACACACACATACACACACATACACAAATAAACACACGCATGCATGTGCACGCCAGAAATTATCTGTTTGCAACATTCTAAAAATTTTGACACACACACACACGCTCTCTCTCTCTCTCTCTCTCTCTCTCCTCTCTCTCTCTCTCTCTCTCTCTCTCTCTCTCTCTCTCGAAAAATATCGAAATGAAAGGACAGAATCACTCCAAGAAAAAAAGTTTGGTGGATTCTTTCTTTGACTGGAGGGTTCAGACATAGTTCTTTTATCTGTCTTCTCTGGCAAATGAAAGTCGCATGGTGATTTCACAAGCACGCAGTCGAACAGATCTTTTGAGCAAGCATTCGCACAGAAAACCCATAACAGTTGTTTACCAAGGGAACGACCTTTGACCTTCTACGTGACTTCAGGCACGATGAAGTAATTTCGAGTTCGTGATTGTTGACGACAGGTGTCACCGTGTATACACGTTTTTAAGTTAGCCAGTAGGCTTGGGAGGCTGTCTATTGACATACTGGGAACAACGGCTTTAAATTAAATGCTTGGTCGAGAAAGCACTGCATCACATTTGATTCTTGTAGGCTATCCATTACTCTCAAAATGTCGTGTCACAGGGGATGAAAAATTAATCATCTGAGATATTAGTTTGCGCACAAGAGCAACGCGATGGCAAAGTCTTTCAGTTCTAACAAAGCCATTGATCTGCTGGTTATGAAAACTTTCACACACACAAAATTTTCTTTTTTTTTCGGGGGGGGGGGGGAGGGGGCTTTGACACACACGAACTTGTGGCGTCTTTCAGTCTGCATTCAGCGATGTGTCATCACATTAGATAACTATTTAAGGATCATTCTATGTAATGTCAGCTTTGCGTTCCATCCGCAGAGATACTCTAATATGGTAAAAATATCATTTCAGTGGACATGACCGTTGCTTTTCCCCACGGCGCGTGAACATTCAAGATCACACTGACTTTGGATCGCAATGCTTTCTGCACGGCGGAGTTCGATATTAATTTACATTGGGCATTGTTGTTGTTTAGCTTGTTTTCGTTTTTTATGTAATGAATTGGTCTTGCTGTGTACTGGTTGTTTTATGTTGTGTTTTTAAAGACAATGTTCCACTTAAGAACACGCCTAAATTATTCCACTTACAATCTTTCCCTAGTGCACGATAGAATGTTTGCCTGTTTGCTTTGTTTTCTTGCAGATATCTACCGACCCACATCATGTCTACTTCTGTGTTAACCAGGAATCAGAATCATTTTTTCCTTCTTCATCCTTGGTGTGGAAATGTAATGATACTACCTAAGTGCAAAAGATAGAAGATCGTGTTTTAGGGTTCAAAGTGCGGTTTGTTCAATAGGGATTCATCGCACTCGTACTATTCCATACGTACTCCTCCCAAATGTGTCAACAATCATGAGGTAGACTCCTACAAGCATACTTAAACCTGCATATATTGACAAGATTTTGAAATGGGGAGGAGGGTGGAGAACAGGACATTTACAACGCTAAGCCGACATCGCCAGAATGATCAAAGCATTAAGATGGACAGCAAACAGGCCTGTGAGTGTTGTGTGTGTGTGTGTGTGTGTGTGTGTGTGTGTGTGTGTGTGTGTGTGTGTGTGTGTAAGTGTGTGTGTGTGTGTGTTATGTGTGTGTGTGTGTGTGTGTGTATGTGTGTGTGTGTGTGTGTGTGTGTGTGTGTGTGTGTGTGTGTGTGTATGTGTGTGTGTTACGGCTGGGACTGAACTCGAGACATCAAATTTTGAGTCCAAGCTCTATCGACAGTGCTTGTCAGTTTGGCAATCTATGAGAATCGTTTAAATCCATTTGTCTCGAGAAACTTGATTCGTGCCATTGTTTGTTAATATCACATTTCTTTTTTGAAACTATATAGAGGATTGAATACATTTGCAGAGAGACAGTGCATGTGTACTTGAAATGTCTCGACGTAAAACAGTGTGGCACGCATTTTGTTCCTTCTTCCAAAGAAAGGATATCAATGCCTGATAGTAGCTCAGAAGGAGGCTTGGCACATTATCCTGAATTACAACCAAGACTCCAAATGGATTTAAAACAGTGCACTTGTTTTGATAGAGCTGAAAAAAACAACTAATGAAAAGGGGAGACTAGAAATGCGAAATAATCTTGAAAATGACTTGGGGATTTTTACACCTAAGCTTAATATCCTTTCTTTGGAAGAAGGAACAAAATGCGTGCCACACTGTTTTACGTCGAGACATTTCAAGTACACTGCACTGTCTCTCTGCAAATGTATTCAATCCTCTATATAGTTTCAAAAAAGAAATGTGATATTAACAAACAATGGCACGAATCAAGTTTCTCGAGACAAATGGATTTAAACGATTCTCATAGATTGCCAAACTGAATTGTATTCCTTTAATCAGTGCACATCACGGATCCAACTAAAGTGAAATGTATTTCAATTTCATCCTAGTTCTCTTTTGCAATAGCAAAGTAAATTCAAATAATATAATATTCAGTTGTGTTGAAAATTATATGATATAATGAAAAACTGCCGCTGTTAACATCAGCCAAACTAAGCATCCATTGTAAAAAAAAATACAAAAAAATAAATACACAAAGTTATAAAAACACAGACAAACAAAAAACGAGCAGGCTGTTTCCCACCCGAAACCCAAACGTTTAGCAGTTGTTTCTGTTCAAAGTATTATGCAAATATTCATTTCTGGTTTTGATAATGTTATTATTGGTAACCAGATCAAGCAAATGATCAGTTTGGGACATTCATGAAATTCTGATTTGAGAAGAAACGAAGGTTCCATTTTTCCCTTTGTTCTTAACTCTTTTACTAGACGCTGACACCGTTGACTCCTGGCGTCTTAAGGTCTGGTCTTGCTGACGGCTTCTCGATGAATATACCCATGTTTAAGGATATATCCAAACCTGGTAGCCCCGTTAGCACAGCTGGTTAGGACGCTTTGCTGGTAACACAAAGGTCTTGTGTTTAAACCTAAGGCGAGACAATTATTTTTTTTCTGTTTTGGGGTTTGTGTGTGAGGTAGTGTGTGTGTGTGTGGTGTGTGTGTGTGTGTGTGTGTGTGTGTGGTGTGTGTGTGCTTGGTTTTGTTTGAGAGTTTTTGTTTTCTTTTTTTGTTTTGTTTTCATTCCTCTTCTTTTCAGTGTTTTCCTGTTGTTGGGCTGACTAGGTCTTGTGATAGAGCAGTGGACATAAGATGTCATGTGGGGAGTTCAGTCCCACACCACCACATAAACCTTGCTTTTCCCACTGATGGCCCTATGCTCCAGTCATGCTGGTCTTGTCAGTGTTTTCTACTGGCCTAGCCATAAGTTCTCTTCCCCTCCTTATTTCCAAACCTTGCCGGTGCATACCGTGTCGTGCAGGCTTAAGGAATATGACTTCGTGTGTTTGAGGGTGTGTGTGTGTGTGTGTGTGTGTGTTGTGTGTGTGTGTGTGTGTGTGTGTGTGTGTGTGTGTGTGTGTGTGTGTATGTGTGTGTGTGTGTGACTCTCTGTCTCTCTCTCTCTTTAATTTGAATGCACGCGCGTGTGTGCATATGATGTGTATGTATGTGCGTGTATGTGTACGTGCATGTTTGTGTGTGTGCGCGCGTGTTTGGTTTGTGTGTTTGTGTGGTTGTGTGTAGGTCTCTCTCTCTCTCTCTCTCAAAATTTTGAAAACGATTTTCCATAAACATACAAAGTTAAGATTTTCGTTCCATATATTATTTTCATACCCAAAATATTTTTCAAAGTCACCACAAAGACGTTTTCAAAGTCCGATGATTCTAAAGCCTTAAGGATAATGACAGGTTTTAACAATTATGAAAGCAAAATCACATACTGATTTTTTTTAATTTTCGGTAAACAATGATCGCCCAAGTGACGAACTATACACGTATGATACATTCGGTACAAAATCAAGACATAATGAATTGTTGGAACGAATGAACGTTCCATTTTACGTGATGGAGATAACTACAATCTGCCAAAACAGAGTGGCGGGGAAGGAGAGACAGCGGCGATAGATTAACAGTGGATTGATGTCTGCAGGGGTGTGACTTAGAGCCCATTTTCCTCTTCTTTTCCCGATCGCACAAGCAGTGTGGTTGCTGCATGGAGTGATAAGACACAGAGCAGACAGGATCCTCCATCTCTGTCTTTAGATCCAGCAGAACCCATAAGTTAGCCGCACTCACCTTACTTCGTCAACACTTAAGTTACACACAAAACGTTTTCCCCTTGCTGTTGCATTTTGTTCCGGTACTCTGTGGGCCACAAAATGTGTGACAATTTTTCACAATGCTGTGACGATGATGAATATGGTGATGGCGATCATGATGCCATGGAGTTCCATTCTAGGTTGAGACTTCATGAGATGGCTGTAATTTACGCTCGTTTTCATGACAGCTTCATCTTATCTGAGTTAATTGGAATTTGTCACTTCCTTATTTCATTCACTAGTGGACATCATAGGAATCATTTTCTTGACAAACAAACACAAAGATAGGAACACGAATGATAAACAATATTACTTTTTAACATTGCATAAATATATTGACATGGTAATGTCCACCCCATTGGTTTTTTTTCTTTTCTGAGTGAAGTACAATGAACAATTTTTGACATTATGTTGTTGTTGTTGTCTTTCTTTCTTCTTTTTCTTCTTCTTTTTCTTCTTCTTTTTCTTCCTTCTCTTTTTTCTTCTTTTCTTCTTTCTTCTTCTTCTTCTTCTTCTTCTTCTTCTTCTTCGTCTTCGTCTTCGTCTTCTTCTTCTTCTTCTTCGTCTTCCTTTTCTCAAGAATCACTGGGGCACCGCTCTTACGAACTATTCCCAGATGTCTCCAGTTCTGTCGTTAAGTGCCAAAGCCAGAGAGTCTATTTATACGATTCCTCTGTCCATTTCACAGTGTTGTCAGTCTATCGTTGTTGCTTTTCTTCTGTTTTCTCTCTGTCTCTCTCCTCCAACAGTTCCCTGGAGGATTGGATTGACAAGGCCATTGGATGGAGTTATATGGCCATAACAACGCAGTTTTCTGCTCTTAAATGAAGTCAATAGCTCTTCATATGGTCCATTGTGCTGACGTGATGGTTTGGCGCGCTTGATCGTTGGTGATATGACGAGTGTATCAGTTGTTCAATATCTTGCAATAACACTTTATTTCCATGGTTTGGATTCGTCTGTCCAAATCTGCCGTGAGGGAAGAGGGAATATACCAGTACACGTAAGAGCCTGATCTTGTGTTTCATGAAGCTGGTCTTGTCTTTTTATACAGGTTCCAGCCTGGGTAGTGCTGATGTTGTCTTTGCTGCCCTTGAGGTAATTTTTGGTTTGGATTCTTCATTGTTAATGATGGATTCCAGCTTCAATCTATGAACAGTTATCAGAAGTAGTGGTGGTGTTGTAGCTGGTCATCAACTTGGTCTTCCTCCATTGATGTTCGTGGCATATCCTCTTGATGTTTAAACAATGTTGGCGAGTTCTCGCTTTCACGCCATCACTGCAATCTGCAAAGCGATGATGGATGACAGTTCTTCCTTCGGTGCTGACTGCTGACATGATCTTCAGTCACAATTTCATCCAGGAATATAAAGAAAAGCTTAGGGGGACAGAAGACAGCCAAGACCAAGTCCAACTGAAGCATGGAACCACTGTCTAAAATCACCTTAGTACTTCTCGGATTGCTCTAGATTATAATTGCTGGGGGGTGGCGATTAGTTTCTGACCACTGTAATTTTTTTCTATGTGGCTCACCTTGCCTCCTACCATACTTTGTCAAGCGCCTTCTTGAACTTGACGAAGGTATGGTAGAACACCCCAGGTGTTGGAGTAAGTTTTCTTTTTTCGTTCTTTTTTTAAGCAAAGGGTACGCAGGATGAAGATCTGTTCAATGGTATCTTTGCCTCGACGGAATCTGGGTTGTTCTTCAACAATGATTTTGTTTTGACGATTAGTGATTTGGTTCCAAGACATGGGCCACTTGCCAGTGTTCCAAGTTTTGTTGTAGATTGCAGTATGTCAGTCACTGCCTCTCCGCCATGCTTCAAGAGTTCTGCAGGGATGTTATCAATATTTGAGCCTCACCACACATACAGCGACTGCGTTATTGCTGCAGCTGCCTCACGGAGTATTGAAAGATCGTCTTCATGTAATGAATCTTGTAGTATCAGCACACTTGAATCTTCCTTGGTCTATTTAATGTATCGTTCAAAGGAGTACTCAGTCCACATTTCAATTATGTCTTTTGCTGTGTGAAGAATTTGCTGTCGTTGTCCTGATTGGCGCGGATTCTACTTTGTTTTTGTTCGGTCAAATCTTTCACAATCTTAATTGATTTCTTTGTTGCATAGTTGTCAAGGGTTTTCTCATTGTCTTCACCTTGTTATTCGATCCAGATTTCTCTTGCTTCCTTCATTTCTTTGCCAGTCCTGCGCTATGTTTCTTTTTCTTTCTCAGTTTTCTTTTCTTATATACGATTGGATTTCCATGGGCTCATCACGACGACCTATGTCGCTCTTTCAGTCATGACTTGGTTCAAATCATTTGCAAGGGATTTAAGGTATTTTTCAAACAGTAGGAGTGGGCAGATTTTTCCCATTATGGCTGCTAGTGATTGCTCAGGGATGTCAGAATCTTTCACTTCATCAATATTGAGACAACTGTTTGAAACTGTCGTATCGTTTGTACTATACAGATGGAATTATAATATTAATTATTATGTTTGTCATCTCCCCATCTTGCCATTCGGTTTGTACGCAAGGTTACTGATGACTGGGTCCGAATGAGTCATGCAATGCATGAACAGCCCCCTTTGCTGATAGAATGACTACTGAGTGGCGTTGGGAGCTTGGGAGATGAATCGATGGATTGGTGCTCCGGGTCTCATCCGCGCTCAAGACTGTATCAATTTTACCAGCCAGCCTACTCGGCAATTAACTAATGAATATTTCATAGTTACTCATAAGTATCTATTGTAGGACGAACTATTCTGAGCAGTGTTGGTGAAAGAGAATGAGATGAGGGAGGTAAGAGTGATGCACTCTATAACATCTGACCTCACAACGGTGAGGTCTCCTCTGTCTCATTCTTCAATCACACACGCACGAGCACGTACACGTTCGTTCTTTGATTTAACGTCTTTTAACGTGTATGTGTGTGTGTGTGTGTGCTGTGGTGTGTGGTGGTGTGTTGTGTGTGTGTGTGTTGTGTGTGTGGTTGTGTGTGTGTGTGTGTGTGTGTGTTGTGTGTGTGTGTGTATGTGTGTTGTGTGTGTTGTGTATGTGTGTGTGTGTGTGTGGTTGTGTGTGTGTGTGTGTGTGTATGTGTGTTGTGTGTGTTAAGATGTTGTGAAGTGTGTGTGTATGTGTGTGTGTGTGTGTGTGTGTGTTGTGTGTGTGTGTGTGTTGTGTGTGTGTATTGTGTGTGTGTGTGTGTGTATGTGTGTGTGTATGTGTGTGTGTGTGTATGTGTGTGTGTGTGTGTGTGTGTGTATGTGTGTGTGTGTATGTGTGTGTGTTGTGTGTGGTGTGTGCTGCCGCCTTACCCTAACCGTAACCCTAACCATAGTAAGTCGCCCTTCCTGCCGCAACATACTATTTATCAAGATCACCATACTGAGGCAGTTCTATTTGTGCTCACCATTTTGATTTTATTTCATTTCGTTTATTTGTATTACATTTATTTACTTATGTATTTCTTCCATTTTATTTCTTCCTTTCTTTCCTTACTTTTTACATTCTATTTCCTGCGACACTTTCATAGTCACAAAAGCGGGGACAATTGTTCACAATGGTATGATGATGATAATGATGATTAGTGTGATAAAGAAGAGTTCGAGTTTGGATTGAAGCCGCATGGCAGGGCTCTACTCTACGCTTACTTTTATCACGTATCATAGCTTCAGCAGACCCAGCAGATACAGACACATGCGATGTTATTCTGGAACTTTGGGCAACGTCCTCGATGACGCTACCGTGAAGTAGAAGAGACCGACTGTGTGGTTGGATTTTCCTAATGAGTCTGTAGTACATTCGACTTTGGGTAGAAGTCGGCTGAAGCCGAAAAATCCCACAATGATTGTATTAAGACTGATGGATTTCGAACCCAAAACCTTCTGATCAGTAGGCCTAGTTCGTTACACTAGCCAGTACAACATGGGGATTGGTTTCCATCTGCGTGTTGATTTTCATTATTAGAGTATTGTCTCGAATCAAACAGAAGTACACCAATAGCAAAACGAAACCCTATATTATTGGAAGCATTACCTCTCAAGGAATTCTTCTCCTTTCTATAAGCTACTGCTGTTTTCTTTTCTCTTTTAAGAGCTGTAGGGTGTAATCTGACTTGCCAAACGGCCCATCCTGATGCGTTTGCATTTCTCGTTTTACATGTTTATTTGCTCAT
>CM060306.1:60758624-60776124 GCA_030674185.1 Monoplex corrugatus | reverse complement strand
TTGCGGAGGTCGACGAATGGCGTGTCCTTGGTGACCCAGGCTGCGACCAATCCGGTATGGTGTCTGTATTCTTTCTTGTCATACAGCGTGTCTGTGGCAAGTGGAACCTGGCAGAACCCATCCCTCTCCAGATCAGATTTTTTTTTTATTGGGTTCACTCCCCACATGTATCATGTAGTACTGGGTTACATGGTTACCGGTAGCATAAGGCATCTCTAACTTGACTGAACGGTCAAGGTCAGAGGGACCGAAGAGTTCCTACAATCAGCAATTCATCATTAAATAAACGAAACAATAAAAGTGTTCATATTATCAAGCAAGCATCAATCAAACCTGCTTACTGTATATATTATTCATAATTTTTGAATGTAGAACATACAGACTAATCAAATTTGAATCAATCAGTCAATCTTTTAATCCATTAATTAATCAGTTCTCTGCCTAACTTATCCTTGTTCTATTCATCATCGTGATGGTGTACATCTGTCAATAAATCAGACAGCCAACGGATCAAACAAAGCACGTCTATCATCTCAGACTGATCATTCCTATGAAACTGACCAATTTTCCCATCCAAAAAACTGTCGAAAGATCTGGTTATCAGTCGACAAGTGAAGAAATATATCGGTATATAAAATAATTATTAAAGGTCGATCAATCGAAAACCCAACAGTCAAATCAATAGATCAAGAAGTCAATCACTTAGCTGATCAATCATTCACATAAATAATCAAAAAATTAATGAATGTATTATTGTGCTAACATAATAACATATCAATCAATCCGCTAGAATAACAATTCAATTTTTCAAAAACCAATTCATAATTCTTAATAACCCAGTTAATCCACCGTTATTTGGCGGGTGAGTCAGTCTTTTAGCCAATGCAATAATGAATAATTGATTGGAATAAGCACAGTAAGTACCCTGGGGAATGGATACAAACATACTGATTAATCTGTCAACAGCGCCTGTCAGGTCTAAATTATCGTACGCGGAAGAAGAATTTTTCAATGCACTTCGACTTCATGAATATTTAAATGAAAAGTTCGTGCGTCAAAAAAGGATTTATTTCTCAGTTCAAAATATATGTAAAAAAATTGCAGTATCCCTCGCTATATCATTTGAGACTGATTGTTGCCGTTTATTTTCGTATTCAACTAGTTAAACGCTTTGAAGACAAAATATTGTAAAAATGTCGAATGTATTTGCGTGAACAAGTCACACTGTATCACTGTTTGTTTTACTGCAAAATGCTGTGTGTTTTTTATTTTTTATTTTCATTTTTTTTACCAGAGCTGTTTACACAAGAAAATGCATTTTAAAAAGTCATATCAGATCAAGTTTTGTTAATCAAATAAATTTCAGAATCATTGGTTCACAGTCCTGTTTACGCGTTACTTTAAGGTTATGAAGTTTTTGTTTTGTTGTGTTGTGTTTTTAGTGTCAATTTTTCCTTCACATTATTGATGTTAGTTTTGTTCTAGTTCCATTTCTCTGCTCACACATGTCTCTTTTCTTAAGACCGTGCCTCTTCCTTTTACAAACTTTGTGTCTCTTACTTTGTCTCCGCTCTGCTTCCCTTCCTTCCCACTCTCATCCTCCATGCATATATCTACAATATTTTTTTTCTTTTCGTCTAATATCACTCACGGTGAAAAGACGTTAAATCAAAGAACAGAGAGAGACAGAGAGACAGAGAGAGAGACAGAGAAGAGACAGACAGACAGACAGACAGAGACAGAAGAAAGAGAGAGAGAGAAAGAGAGAGAGAGAGAGAGAGAGAGAGAGAAAGAGAGAGAGAGAGTTGGTTTAATGAAAACACAGAAAAGAAACATTACCTGAAAAAACGCAAGATCAACGGAAATCTAAACCTCTTGCAAATCTGTTGTTGAGACAGAAAACACAATACAGACAATCTGTCTTACAGGGACAACATCTTAAAGCAAAGAAATAGAGCAGCTAAAGGAATTTGTTCGAGAACTGGAAATGCGTCACAGACATCCATTTTGTAGTTTCTGTTTCACTATACAAGCTCTTAGTAAAAAGGAACTAACACAATTAACAGTGTCACATTCTGAAACACACTACTGCCAAGTATTCGAAGACTTATCCAAAGACTTGCTAAAAGCTGTTCTGCCTTTCGCCTGATCGCTGTTCCTGTCTTCAAACTTCCGTTTGATGCTAGCTTCATCCACCACTTGGTCTGCAGTGGATTGAAGAAGTCTCTCCTCATCTTGTTTGCAAGTTGCTGGGGTTTCTTGTTTTGTTGTTGTTGTTCTTGATTTGTGTGTGTGTGTCTATGTATGTGTGTGTGTGTGTGTGTGTGTGTGTGTGTGTGTGTGTGTGTGTGTGTGTGTGTGTGTGTGTGTGTCTGTGTCTGTGTCTGTGTGTCTATGTATGTGTGTGCGTGTGTCTGCGTGTGCGTGTCTGTGTGTGTTTGTATGTGTGCGTGCGTGCGTGTATGTGTGTTTGTGCGTGTGTGTATGTATGTATTTTCTCTTACACATTTCGTCAGTTGAAAGGTATTGATCCCATGTCACTCATACCAACTATTCAACACGCCAATTAATCTTTGTTCAATCAAAACAGAACCCGGAAGTCCAAAGGAGATTGTGCCATCATGCTGACGTAAGGCCACTCTCCAGAGGACACTCTGCATTGCTGTCGGGTTTCTTTGATGGAGGCAGACACAAGTAGATCACTCATAAGGAAGATTAGGAAAAGACAGGCAACATTTATAGGCCATTTTATAAGGAAGGGGGATTTGGAAGCACCTGGTAACAACGGGAAAGCTGGAGGGAAAGAGAGCACCAGATAGACCCAGGGAGAGAATGCTGGACGGACTTACAGAGTGGCTGGGGATGGGGAGGGTAGGGGAGATGCTAGGGGCAACGAGAGATAGAGATGGTTGGAAGTCCATGGTCGCCAACACCATGCGGCAGGGCACCTGATGATGATGATGATTCAACATTCCTGTTTTAACGTGACTCAGATCTATACCACCAAGTTTCTTCCGATTAACCTAGTAACCACCCCGTGGGGATGCCGGGACTCTTTCAGTATGAATAGTATCCCTCCTTCTGGAAATTCTGTGATAGAAATTTACTCTTTTCTGTCACTCTCTCTGTTTCTGCTTTGTTCCTTTTCGCTTTCTGTCATTTCTTCCAAGCAATTTCTGCCTTGCTGGTCCATTCACCTATATGTGTTCGATAAAGTCTTACGTACTTTCTCTTAGGATTGATAATTGAGTACATGTATTAAGTGCATTTTTGGCTTCAGAGTGGTGAGATATGCGGAAACAATTTTAGGTAAATTAAGTCCGTTTTTATATGTTTTTGTGTCATGTATGCTTAAATTTGTAATCAGGTCTGTTTTTTAAATCCCCTGTGTGATAGATTGTACGGAATGGTCAACGCGAATGCTTTGATATGTGTACTTAATTTTCTTCTTTTTTTCCTGTTAAAGTTTTGTATGTTTTAAATAGGTCATGGCCCTGATATGGCTCTACGCAGTCGGCTGGGCTTTAAACAACAATAACAGTAAATCGCGTTCCCACACACAGTAATCATCCCACTGGTAAAACGACCACGTCAACATTGCTCCAACAACTGCCCCGACGAACTCCTGACACTAGAAGCACTGATGTGAACTCACTTTAGGTATGGAAGCGACAAAAGAAACCGAAACTTGAGTCACCAGGAGGTCCGGTCATAAATGGTCATAAGTGGGACAATGGCACGATGGTAGGATGACTTCACACAAACGGCGATGATTACAATAATTACGGAACAGATAGGTATGGGTGGGAGAAAGTTAGGAAGGGTGTTTATTCCTGGTTTGTCGACGCATAGTCAATGATAACATTAATTCATAATTAATTTGTCTTTTTTTTTGTCGCTTCTTGAAGCCGTATATTAACAATGAAGTCTCCATCTTAATCTTGTCTCACTTTTCAGTGTGAGTGCGAGTAGGTGAGGATAGAGATAGAAACAGAGAGAGAGAGAGGCGAGAGAGAGAGAGAGGAGAGAGAGAGAGAGAGAGACAGACAGACAGACAGAAAGACAGACAGAATGACAAAGACGGAGACGGAGAAAGTTTGCGCGTGCGTTTGCATGCGCAAACGGATAAAAACAGTATTTGCCGCTGTTGTTCGCTGGACAGACAGACATACACACGCACACATACACACAGACGGACGCACAGACGGACACACAGACGGACAGAGTCAGAGACAGACAGAAGACAGAGACAGACAGAAGACAGACAGACAGACAGTCAGAGACACAGACAGAGACACAGACACGGACACAGACAGACAGAAGATAGACAGACAGACAGAGACACAGAGACAGACAGACAGACAGAGACACAGACAAAGACAGAGAGCTAACAAATAGACTTTTGCAAGGTTTAAAACACAGGCTCGTCCAACAAAAGTCTCATGCCTTTTTATTTATTGTGTACCTTTAAACGTAACCAAATTGTTTAAACCCGTGAGCAGGGAGTTTTCCGTTGTTTTTCGAGATATCTTTTAACGACTTACACACCACACACACACACACACACACACACACACACACACACACACACACACACACACACACACACACACACACACCACACCACGACACACACACATAAACACGACACACACACACAACACACACACACGCACACACGCACGAACCTACACACATACGCACACACACACACACACACACTACACACACACACACACACACACACACACACCACACACACACACCACACCACACCACACCACACCACACCACACCACACCACACCACACGCGATCGCGCGCCAGAAATCCTGACAAAGATAGCACATTTTTCAGAAATCTAATCCTTTCCTTTCCTTAGCAGAAAAGAAGATCCCAACTTCCCCTCCACAGAGAACTGAAAAAGTGTGGCGACTGACAGGTTTGGAGTTTCAGATTGAAAACATGGAAGCTTTGAGCGGACAGCAAGAAGCATTTCAATTGTAATAGCATCGGTCTCTCAAGGACATGATTCATGCCTAAAATAGCAAACGACTCTTATACATGTTTACCTCCACCTTCCCCTTGCACTTACCTCCAGAATCCAAATTATTTTTAGCTGCTCCGTCTCTTGTCATTTTGTTGTGTAATTGTATATATGTCCAATGTGTACGTGAGATCGGTATTTGAAATAGTATGACCGCATATTTTTGTCTAGAATCCTAATTCGGATTAGTAGTAGTACCAAGATAATCGTCGCAACCGGGTAGTTCCATATGTGGTCCGGCCAAATTTGCCAATATACTCCATAACTTGGCAGGTGAGTTCAATGGAAAGAGCTAGTGAACTCAGTATCTGATGTGTGCGATTCTGGTCTGTTCGTTGCCCATCGTAAAGCTGCAATCGTTCGTGTTCCTGCCTAGTGTTTCATAGGTCCTGCTTTGTTGACTATGGTATGAAATCATGTTAAATGTTTAGTTCTTTTAGAATCATTGCTGTTGTGATAAATGGGTTATCTTAACAATATAAGTATAATTATACAGAGAAAAACAGGATGTCTGTCTGAATCACATTAAACATATAATCAAATCTTGAATTTTTACAGGAAATAATCACCAAGAAAATGGCTATCACGTTGAAGTCAATTTCAGAAACACGGGCACACCTGAGTGTGTGAGTACGTAGGCTACACACCAACGCATGCATGTTGAGAGCATTGGGCCTATAGAATATGAGGGTGGAGTCAAAAAGTAATGCCTTTTTCTTTAGTACAGGAACAATTACCCACACAGGAACATGTAGCATACATCAAAATGAAGCTGGTCCACTGGGGATCACATTCCTACTTCTCAACGTAGTCATCGTTTCTCTCAATAGCAATGTTCCACCTTCGAATGAGGGCATGTATCCCTGCCTCGTAAAATTCTGTTGACTGTGCTTGGAGCCACGTCTTCACTGCAGTTTTCACTTCCTCGTCACTGGCATAATGTTTGCCTCTCAAACCCTTTTTCATGTGGCCGAAGAGATGATAGTCTGAAGGCGCTAAGTCTGGTGAGTGTGGAGGATGCGGTAAAGTTGTCCACCCGAATGAGGCCATTGTCTCCCTTGTCCTGAGGCTTGTGTGTGGTCGAGCATTGTCATGCAGAATGTGGACATTATCGATTTGCAAGTTGGGTTTCACTCGTCAGATTCTTGCTTTGAGCCTCGTCAGGGTCTTAATGTATGCCTCAGAGTTTATTGTTTCTCCCCTTGGCAAGAAATCAACCAGAATGACACCTTGAGCATCCCAAAAGACAATCGCCATGATTTTTCCAGCTGACCTTTCCGTCTTGAACTTTTTCCGGTTTTGGTGACGTTGGGCGCCATTCCATTGACTGCCTCTTTGATTCCGGTTCATAATGATCAATTCATGTTTCCTCACCAGTAACGAGCCTTCAAAGAAGGTGTTGTCTCTTTGACTTTGTTCAAGAAGTTCAGTGCAGGCGTTGACCCTGTCAGTCTTGCGTTCGGTAGTCAGCTCTCTCGGTACCCAACGGGCACACACTTTTGAAAACCCATGTGATTCAACAATGTTATAAGCACTTCCATAGCTCACTTCAAGGTTTTCGGCCAACTCCTCAAGATTTATGCGCCTATCTTCTCTAATCAGAGCATCTGCTTTTGCTTTATTGGCAGGATTCACAGAAGCGGACGGTCGGCCAGAACGGGGTTTGTCGGCTACGCTCGCAGTTCCCACCTTTTCATCATTCAGACGACAGACCCACCAGCGAACATTGCTATAATCTAAAATATTCTCCTTATACACATTCCATAATCGTCTGTGAATGTTCACAGGGGTTTCCCCTCAGCAACAAGGAATTCAATCACTGCTCTTTGTTTTTGACGCAGCTCTAAGGGGGCCATTTTGAATTTTGCTCATGAGTCTATGAAACGGAAACATACCAAACAAAATATTTCAGTCCGTAACAGTTATAATCATTTGTAACTGAGCAACATTTCAGGTGATTTTATCAAAGACGTCGTCTGATATAAACAAAAAGGCATTACGTTTAGACTCACCCTCGTATTATTCATTGACATGAGAATTTTTAAGGAACGAAAATATAGGGAATTGATATAATCATTTTAATACATCTGGATAAACTTGCAGGAAACGAAAGGAAATGGGACTTTCTCTCGTTATCCACACCCTCTTACCCTTCCTCTTTCCCGACCCAGTTTGTTTGAAACAAACGTCTTTGAGGACATGACAGAGGTGAGACAGAAATAAGCGTGAAAGTGGGGAAGATGTATCTTTGATGAGTACACATATTTTTTTTTATTTTCAACGGAAAGCTCCAGTTGAAGAAACACCTAACACTGAGCTTCCAAATATTTAAGTTCTACTTCACATGTGACAGTGAGGAAATTAGAAGAATGTTGTGTGGTCAAATTTTGTGTGGGGGGAAAACAGAGACAAAGAGGGCAATTTCAGAATTACTGGAATTCATTAGTTAACTGTTGTTTAAAGATCAATAGGGCGGACAGAGAGAGAGGTGGAGAGAAAGAGAGAGAAAGAGACAGAGACAGACAGACAGACAGACAGACAGACAGACAAAGAGAGAGAGAGGAAGGGAGAAACAGGGACAAAGAGAGGGGGAGAAAATGAGACACACACACAGATAAAGAGAGAGGGAGAGAGACTGAGAGAGACAGAGACAGAGAGCGAAGGATAGAGACATAGGGAGAGAAGGGGAGAATGGGAGAGAGAGGGGGGAGAGGTAGAGAGGCATACAGATGGATAGACTGAAAAAAATGAATAGGTTGTGCATGTCAGAAAAAGACAGCTGGAAGGAACTCAATTGAAATTTAGTTTAATATTATACGAAGAGTTGGAACAACACATCAAGAAGTAGGATCTTCACATGTAATCGTAGGGGGTGACTGGAACCTTGCACTTGACATCAACACGGATTGTTACAATTCTAAACACGTAAATAATCCAAAAGCAAGAGAGAAGGTTGAAGAAATTGCCATGAACTTGGATTTAATTGATATTTGGGGAGAATTTAATCCAGTCATAAGGAGATAAACTTGGCACAGACCAACACCATTTCAACAAAGCCGTCTGGATTTCTTTCTTATTTCTGAAAATATAATACAAAATGTAAAAGAAGCTAAACTTTTTATGGTTTTCGTTCAGACCATTCAATGATTACTTTGAAATTTTCATTTGCAAAAGAAATAAAACGTAAGACTTTATGGAAATGCAATAGTTCCCTATTAAAAGATATCGAATATTATAAAAGAAATTAATACTGAAATTAAAAATGTAACTGGGGAATATGCTGTACTGGTGTACAATCAAAAAGAAATTGAAAACATTCCTCAAACAGTTATTCAGTTCACAATATCAGACCAGTTATTCCTTGATGTCCTTTTGACAAAAATACGTCATAAACAATTTCATATGCGTCAATGAAAAAACATAAAACAGAAAACGAGAATCAACTAGAGGCAGAAATACAGCATCTACAGCAAATAACACGCAAATCCGACCAACAGAATAAACGCTTGGAAGAATGTGAAACCAATTTGATTGCAATAAGAAAAAAGAAAATGGATGGCATTCTTCTACGATCTCGAGCTAGATGGATAGCAGAGGGTGAAAAAAATTCGACATACTTTTGTAACCTCGAAAAAAGACATTTTATCATTAAATCTATAACACAACTTGTTTAAAATGGAATAGAAAAAGTTGGGCAGAACGAAATAACTCAAGAAGTCGAAAATTTATATAAAGATCTATACAGTAAGAAAATATTAGATGAGTCTGAAAGGAAAGACCTGGTAAATGATATTCCAACACTATAGATGATGAAGCAAGTGTAATAGAAGGACAGATTACTCTAAATGAAGCAAGACAAGTGCTAAAAGATATGAAAAGTAATAACAGCCCAGATTCTGATGGATTTACTGCGGAATATTTTGGAATAAAATAGATTCTACGTTGTCAGATCGTTAAATGAAAGTTTTAAAACAGGTGAATTATCTGTAACTCGGAAAGAGGGTGTGCATACCTAAGGGTGATAAACCAAGGGAATATATTAAAAACTGGAGACCAATATCATTGCTTAACATTGTATATAAAATTGGTGCTTCTTGTATAGCCAATCGTCTCAAATCGGTACTCCCTTCTCTTATTAACTAAGATCAGATAAGTTTTATGTCAAATAGAAATATAGGGGACAATGTTAGATTAATATATGACATTATTTATTATCTGAACTACAATACTCTTCAAGATTTACTTCTTTGTACTGACTTTGAAAAAGCGTTTGACTCTATAGACCGGAACTTCATGATGGAAGTTTTGAAAATATCTAGGTTTGGTCCGGGCATCTGTCAATGGATCCACACTTTTTATAATAAAATAAAATCATCTGTTATTCTAAATGAAAATACTTCCACATGTTTTCCAATTGGGAGAGGATATCGACAAGGAGACCCCATTACACCTTATTTGTTTATATTGTGTGTAAAAATTCTTGGAATCATGATAAGAGAAAATGATCAACTAAAATGTATAACTATTAACAACTGTACACAAAAGATTTCGCAATATGCAGATGATACAAAAATCATAATTGATAAATATATGTTAATAATAATAATAATATATTCTATTTACATAGCGCAAAATCTTGATAAAATCAAATCAAGCGCTGAGCGTATACATGCATACATACCTACATACATATGAGCGTATACATACATACATACATGCTTACATACTTACATACATAAATCTAAGCTGAGCGTATACATGCATACATACATACATACATACATACAATCTAAGCGTATACATACATACATACATACATACATACATACATACGTACGCACATGCATACATAATAATTACAATATTTATATAGCGCAAATCTCGACAAAATCAAATCCAAGCGCCGAAAAGACACACACGCACACACGCACGCACGACGCACACAAACGCACACACACATACACACACACACACACACACACACACACACACACACACACACACACACACACACACACACACACACATGCATGGCCACAAATGGGGAGAAAAGATATAAAGCAATAAAAGCAAGAATAAAACCAATGGAAAACCACAGAGAGCACATCATATACAATTATATATTAAAACAAAGTGATTCCCCTCCGAGCGGAGACAGGCTGCAGAGGGGGGTTGAGTGAGGTTAGGATTTTATGCAGAGGAGAAAAGGTGAGTTTTGAGAGCGGACTTGAAGGAGGCAAGAGTAGGTTGCTGACGGACTGAGAGAGGAAGTTTGTTCCAGGAGAGTGGACCAGAAACAGAGAAGGCTCGTGGACCATAGGTATTGAGCTTAGTGCGTGGAAAGCGAAAAGTCAGAGGATCGGAGGCAGAGCGGAGGGTACGTGAGGGAAGATAGATCTCAAGTAGGCTTGACAGGTAATCGGGGGCTGCGTTATTGAGGCTTTTGTAGCACATGGTGTCTAGTTTGTACTGTACGCGCTTTGATACAGGGAGCCAGTGAAGTTGTGCCAGGAGAGGAGATATGTGGTCAGCTTTTTTCTTTTTGAGTACAAGGCGTACAGCATTGTTTTGAATGCGCTGTAGGATGTGAATGGTGGAGGCAGGAAGACCAGACAGGAGTGAATTGCAATAGTCAATGCGAGACATTATGAAGGAGAGAACGAGTTTTGCAGTTGTTTCGACAGAGAGATACTTCCTGATCAGGCTTATACGATGGAGATGATAGTAGCAAGATCTGGCAGTTTGAGAAACAAAGTTGTTCATGGACAGGGTAGAGTCAATGCAGACACCAAGGTTTTTAGCTGAATCAGAAATTGGGACTGATGTGTTACATAATGGGAGAGAAAGAGGAGGCAGCTGGGAAAGTTTCTGACGGGTGCCAATGAGGATAGCTTCTGTCTTGTCGTCATTAAGCTGAAGTCTATTGTGTGTCATCCAGTTCTTAATGTCCGAGTAACACTCAGTGGTGCGAGTCAACAGGCGCTGTATATTATCAGGTGAGTCACTATCTTGAAGTTGGGTGTCATCAGCATAGAAGTGGTGTTTTATAGAGTGGGAGTTGATGATGGTGGACAGGGGGAGGTATAAAGAGTAAAAAGAACAGGGCCAAGGACAGATCCTTGTGGAACACCACAGGTCAGGTATGCAGGTTGAGAGTAAGTGCCATTGATGAGAACAGTTTGTTTTCTGTTTGATAAATACGAAGTGAAAAAGGAGAGAGCAATGTCAGAGATGCCAAAAGTATGATGAAGTCTAGAAAGGAGAATACCATGGTCAATGGTATCGAAGGCTGCAGACAGATCAAGGAGTGTGAGGAGAGAGACTTTGCCAGTATCAGTTGCAAGGAGGAGATTGTTGAGAATGTGTAGTAGGGCAGTTTCAGTGCTATGGCACTGGCGGTAGGCTGACTGGAAAGGATTGAGGAGATTGTTGGCAGACAGGTGAGAGTTCAGCTGATTGAGGACGACCTTTTCAAGGAGTTTTGACAAGAAAGAGAGATTAGAGATAGGCCTGTAATTTTTCAGTTCATTTGGGTCTGAATTGTGTTTCTTGAGGAGAGGGTGAACAATAGCAGACTTGAAAGAATCTGGGACAATGGGAGGAGAGTAGGGAGACAATCGGAGTAGAGAGAACCTGGAAGAGGATCCAGTTCGCAGGTTTTGAACGACATGGATCTGATTGTGTTGAAAATTTCTTCTTGTGAGACTGGGGTAAAAGTAGTGAGAGGTGTGCCAGAGAAGGAAGGGTCAGGTGGGCATGGTTGACAGGGTGTCCTGTCAAGCCTGTCACGAAGAGTTTGTATTTTGGTGGTGAAATACTTAGAGAATACAGATGGGAGTTCTTCATTTATGTTTTGTTGGGAGAGGTAAGTCTTTTCGTGTGCCAAGGAGATGATTCATGGTTGTAAAGAGTTCTTTTGAAGAAGAGGCATTCAGGATTTTGGTTGGAAATAGCTTGTTTTTGCAGATGCAATGAGGGTGGATACTTTTGTTTTAGAGGCTTGGAAAAGTTGCCTGTGTACAGTGAGTTTGGATTTGCGCCAGCGGCGCTCTGCTCTGCGGCGGGCACGTTTTGCACAGGCAATCTCATGAGTGAGCCAGGGGGTAGGGGGGCGGTCAGGTAAAAGACGGGTTGTGGCTGGAGCATGAGTGTCCAGAAGATGGTGGAGAGTAGTATAGAATTCATCGGCAAGGTTATGTGACTTTTCAGAAAGGAGACGGGAGGCATCAGATGAAAATGTGGAGAGGTCGATAGATTTGAGATTGCGTCGAGTCACTGTGCGCGTGGTACGGGAAGGAGGAGAAATGTCAAGAGAACAGAGAATTGCTGAGTGGTCAGATGGAAGGGCTGAAGTTAGACGGGTAGAAAGAACTAAGCAGTTGTTAGTAGCTGAATTGTGGTGATCACGAGAAATGATCCAGTCAAGAATGTGACCTTTTTGATGGGTTGGTTCAGAAATGTGTTGAGTCATATTGTGATTGGACAGAGAGTTGATGATATGTCTTGTGTCATAACGGTGAGTGTTGTCATAGTGGACATTGATGTCACCTAGAATGATGAGATTTCCAGGTAAGAGGCAGTAGTGGTCAAGCAGTTGGTCAAAGTCAGAGAGAAACGTGGATGTGGTGAGTTTGTTGGCAGAGCTAGGTGGAGATCGATAGACACAGGAGAAGGTGATGGGGTGAGGGGTGGATTGGAAGGATACTTCAACGTGCTCGAAAGAAGGATGGGAGAAAGGCAGAGACTGCGAGAAAGATAGGCGGGAATGGAGTGAGTCGTTGTAGAGGATGGCGATACCGCCACCTCGAGATGAGCGATGGAAAGAAGCAAGCCTGTAACCACTCGGAGTGAGGCTAGCATGTATAGGTTCATGACCAAGGGGGTTAAGCCATGTCTCTGTGATAAAAGCAATGTCAACGTGCTCATCAGCATGTTGAAAGGAAAACGTAGGCATTAGGGTCCTAAACAAATTCAGTTCTTTTGTGTGTGTGTGTATATATATATATATATTATATATATATATATATATATATATATATATACATATATATATACATCTAGATCTATATTTATATACAAATACATATGCATACAAACACACACACATATACATATTTATATATACAATATATAATATATAATAATATATAATACATACATACATACATACATACTATATATATATATATATATTATATATATATATATATATATATATATATATATATATATATATAGATCGAAATACGCTCCTTGAAATCTGTAATGAATTTATTCCATGCTGAAAAAAAATTCATTGCTTTGGACTTCCGTTCCAAAAGACGGAGCACAGCTGTATATAACATAAAGAATTAAAAAAAAGTATTTTCATTGGTTTGGATTTCTGTTCCTAAAGACAGAGCAGGAGCACAGCCGTATGTAACACAAAGAATCATTTTTAGGCTTATGAAAATATGACGGATTGTTGGGTTTTCATTTCGAAGCATGTAACAAAAATCCTATTAAGAATAATCATGATGAGGACAAGGAATAGAATCAAAAGAGAAATAGCAGATGAACATTGTGGATTTGTGGAAGGGAAAGGAACTATTAATGCCATATACATCCTAAGAACTATCATAGAGGTCAATCGAGATGAATAAGGATTTATATTTATGCTTTGTTGATTATACCAAGGCTTTCGATCAGGTAATACATGAAAAATTGATCAACTAACTAGAAAGACTCAGTATTGATGAAAAGATCTACGAATAATCAAAAATATGTATTGGGAACAAACAGCTTCAATGAGAATAGAAAAAGATATAAGCTCTTACCAAAACATCCAAAGAGGAGTCTGATAGGGTTATGTTTTGTCAACAGATCTGTTTTCACTTTACAGCGAAAACATCACGAGAAACCTAGAGGAAGACCCTGGATTAAAGGTTGGAGGAAAAATGATAAACAACATTCGACACGCAGATGACAACGTGCTAATTGCAGAAAAATGAATGGGACCAACATAACCTAGTGAATGTACCAGAAATAGAAAGCAAAGGTAAGGAGTTGGACCTAAACAGTAGGAAGACTAAAGTCATGGTGATCAGTAAAAAAAACATGAAATCCCATCATGCAAAATAACAGCAGAATCGGCCAAGCCAAAACAGCATTCAAGAAGATGAAAAGCATTCTTACCAACGAATGCCTATCAGTTAACATCAGGAAGAGAGTTCTTGAATGTTATATAGAACCAATACTGTTATACGGTCGTGAGGCGTGGACATTCAACCAGCAAAGCCAGAATAAGATTGAGGCAGCCGAAATGTGGTTTCTAAGAAGGATGTTGACAGTTCCATGGACAGCAAAGAAAACAAACGAGACAATCTTGATGGAGGCAGATACAAGAAGATCATTCATGGGGAAGATTAGGAAAAGACAGGCAACATTTATAGGCCATTTTATGAGGGAAAGGGAATTGGAGCACCTGGTCACAACGGGAAAGCTGGAGGGAAAGACATCACCAGGTAGACCCAGAGAGACGATACTAGACGGACTTGCAGAGTGGCTGAAGACAAAGAAGGTGGAAGAGATGCTTGAGGCAACAAAAGATAGAGACAGACGGAAGGCTATTATCGCTATGGACTGTGCATTGTCCCACTGAGAATTCCGAAGAAAATAGATAAAACTGTTTTTCAACAAGCCTATGCTGTTCTCTCTCTCTCTGTCTCTCTCTCTGTCTCTCTCTCTGTCTCTCTCTCTCTCTCTCTGTCTCTCTCTCTCTGTCTCTGTCTCTGTCTCTCTCTCTGTCTCTCTCTCTCTGTCTCTCTCTTTCTCTGATGATAATGATGATGATCACTTTAATAATAGGGAGCAAAATGCTGTTTGATGATTTTTTCAAAAAATCCCTTCCGGAGAATTAATGCACGGATTTGCTTTAATGTAAAATTTACTGTTTCCTTTTTGACGTATATTACCTTAACGTGTTGAACTTTGTTTCCTCTTTCTTCCCTCTTCTTCTTCTTGTCTTTCTCCTTCTCCTCTTCTTCCACACCTCCTCCTACTTCTTCTTCTTCCTCTTCTTCTTCCTCCTCCTCCTCGTCCTCATCTTCCTCTTCTTCTTCTTCTTCGTCTTCTTACTCTTCTTCTTCTTCTTCTGCTGTCTCCATGACTTTGCATCTGTCTGAATTTCTCTGGCTCTGGCTCTGTCTCTCTGCGTCCCTGTCTCTGTCTCTCTGTCTCTGTCTCTCTCTGTGACTTTGTCTCTGCCTGAATCTGTCTGTCTCTCTCTATGTCTTTTTGTCACTGTGTCTCTGTCTCTGACTGTCTGTCTGTATGTCTGTCTCATTCTCCCTTTCTCTCTCACTCAATCTCTCTCTCTGTCTGTATGTCTGTCTGTCTGTATATATCTGTGTGTCTGTGTGTCTGTCTGTCTCTCTTCTCTCTCTCTCTCTCTCTCTTTCTCTCTCCTCACTCTGTCTGTCTATCTGTCTACCTGTCTCGCAATTACTAACTTTCAAACAATGAGATCCAGTGCAACTATTCTAGAGCACTAACGTATTCTGACGTTACAAATTTATATTCTCTGATCGTTCTCTATGTCTGTGTCTCTCTGTCCCTCACATTTTTACTCCCAGGCCTCATTTTCCTCATCATCAGTGACGACATACAGAGTTACTGATTTGTTCTAGGAAGACACAACATCTGTTGGTTTAGCGATTATCCTGGATACAGACATTTGAAGCACTAATGTAAACATGTAACCGAAGGAAAACGAGAGAGGAGAAGGGAGAGACCCACAGAGAGAGAGAGAGAGAGAGAGAGAGAGGGAGAGAGAGAGAGACAGAGAGAGAGACAGACAGAGAGAGAGAGAGACAGAGAGAAGAGACACAGAGAAAGAGAGAGACAGAGAGAGAGAGAGACACAGAGAGAGACAGAGAGAGAGAGAGACAGAGAGAGAGAGAGAGACAGAGAGACAGAGAGAGAGACAGAGAGAGAGACAGAGAGAGAGAGAAAACAGCATAGGCTTGTTGAAAAACAGTTTATCTATTTTCTTCGGAATTCTCAGTGGGACAATGCACAGTCCAACCAATGTGTTTGGGCCATTTTGGAAACAGCTGACGAACGATACATTGAACGCAGTATTGTGATTGCTCAACATGCACGCGTCAGTTTGACTGAAATAAAAACACTGCGAAGGCTCAGCAAGAAGAATGTTCAGATATATCTGTGATATCATATATGCGTTCAACTTGTGTGCATTATAATTCGATTGTATATCACTGTGCTGCAGGCATTCTTACATAACTGACTAGATATACCCATACATGTTGATGGGTGAAGAGAGAGAGTTCCACAGATATCCGAAATAGTTATCATTGTAGCAGGCAGCATCACCCGATATGGACTGATGGTGTCACAGCGAGTGTGAGTCGCCGTTCAAACGGCTTGAATCCTGGCTCTCTTACCGCGATCGCTCTCCTATTGAATTTTGAGTATGATAAAGACTTCTATGGTTTCCCAGCACTATTTCGTTTTATTTGTTGTTGTTGTTTCTTCCTATTTTGCTATCTGTTTTTCTTTGTTTTCTTTATTTGTTTTCATTTTCTTCAAGTTGCCCAGGAACTTTGTTGTTTTCTTCAGTTTAGGTAATTTCTAACTGCAGATGAAATTTTTCCTGACAGATAATATCAATTTTAGATGACATTTCTCAAACTGATCGAAATAGGCTGCAAATTAAAGTCTGAATATAAATCATATGAAAAATGCGTAGAGGATATATCGGTAACTGCACTACAATATCAAGCGGAAGATAAAATTGTCATTAAATCATGTCGCTTTCATTCTCAACATGCATGTGATGATGTCTAAATGTTTGATACCTGTGGTCAAGAAATTTCTCAGAATACTAAAAACTGCTAGGATTGCTGTAGACACTGAACATTACCACGTCCATGACTACATGTGCATACGTTAGGTTGTCCCCAAACGGTTCTGCTTTCATTATCTGTATCAAAATAGTTACGCTGACTTGTTTTAAGTTGTATTCTACGATCATGATAACCTTTTGATGCTTTTATTTTTTCGAAGAGACATAACTCACCGGCTTAAAACGCCAAAATATAGGCATATATATACTGAGCGATTTTCAGATATGACAATCACAAGCTTCTATTGTTCTTGCACTTGTATCTAAATTCGTCGCATTCACTGGTTTTCAGGAGTGCATTCCATGTTTTAATTATTGCAAACTTCTTTTGTGCAAAAAGACATAAGTTTTACTTAAAGACTTTGATTTTTATGATCCAGAATTAGGCCACAGTGACCCAGTCGGTACCTAAACTCGCCAACAATGATGTTTATCACGCATCTACCTTTCTCTATTATTATTATTAATATCATTATTATTATTGTTGTTATTAGTGTTATTCTTATCATTAGTATTGTTGCAATTATTGTCATCATTGTTATTATTATC
>CM060306.1:60751124-60756124 GCA_030674185.1 Monoplex corrugatus | reverse complement strand
ACATATAACATGTACACGATTCACATTTCTCATTATCACCGTCAACTTCAGTGAGAATATCAAAGTATGAGTACCCGAAAATTCTAAATTTCATAAATGTAACTAATGATATAGCTCTATTTTAGAGCACGTATTTGTAATTTGTCTTGCTTGAGTATGTCACTTGAATGTATGATGATGGATATCAGAGCAATCGATTGTTGAGTGTATAGATATATTTTTTTCTTGAATTTGTTTCTTTGTTGCTATTGTTTTGTATGTAGTACATCTGTAAAGGAAGCGAATTTTATTTTCAGTAACACCATGGACAATACATTTTCGATCATCTTTTGTAATGATTTTGTATCTCCCTCTTTCAGTTTGTAGGTCTTGTGCTCTGACTCGATGTCTGCAAAATGCCTTTCTGTGGTCAGAGCAACACTGGTATAGATTTCACTTGATAAGATATCCACTCCTTCATAACAGAAAGAAAATTCTCTCTCCACTTAGAAATAAATGGAGAGTTGAAGAGGTAGATAACTTTGAGGAAATCTAGAAACCCTTCACAATTTGAAAACTTTTGGGGTTTCGGACTAAATCATGAAAGATCTGAGCTCAGCAGAAGTATAAAGGGCTTAATTGAAGAAGCTATGAACTCAATGTCTAGTACCTCAAGTTCATTTCCAGTCTGCGACATAACAACTGGCTTGCTCACTTCCCTTTGCAATGCCAGAATCATTCTTGTGATCTAAACGTAGTATTTCATACGTCGTGTTTCTCTTTAAACAAGCAATGGGTATAAATCATTATAATATGATACTGCCAGCCTGTCTATCTGCTCATGTGAGTGTGTGTTTTGCAGATAGAGTGGTGGGATGATATTGAACAACGAATTTCATAGGATGCAGAAGATGACAAGTTGATATGATTATTCTGTCGCCTCCGGATACCCATCCTGGAACTAGAACAAACACGCCTCTCTCTCCTTGCTTGCACTTCTCATGTCCCCTGCCCTCCATCCACCATCGTCTGCTCGAAACTTAAACCCTTTCTGATCACAAAAGCAGCGAAAGCACAAAAAAATATGATAACGAGGAAGACTCAGAGCGAAATATTGAGAAGTAGACTTTTTTTTTTATTATCATTATTCATGTGTTAAGTCTTCGGGAAGAACGGAAAAAGAAAATTGTTTTTTTTAAGAGAGAGACATAGAACAGATTTCCAAACGCTGAAACTTTTGCTAGTCTTTTTGTTTGTTTGTTTGTTTTGTTTTTTGTGTTTTGTGACAGAAAGAGAGAGAGAGAGACATACAGACAGATAGACAGACAGACCGACAAGACAGACACACAGGCAGGCAGACAGACAGACAGGCAGGCAGGCAGGCAGACAGAGACAGAGAGAGAACGGCCTTTTGTAAGCACAGTTTTTGCAAGTTTAGTTTGTTTTGTTTATGTTTTTCTTTTCGTTTTTGTTGTTCAAGAGAGAGAGGTGTGTGTGTGTGTGTGTGAGAGAGAGAGAGAGAGAGAGAGAGAGAGAGAGAGAGAGAGAGAGAGAGAGAAGAGAGAAGAGAAGAGGATTTATTTTTCAAGACAGCAAATTCAAATTTTTTCCCAAGAGAGAGAAAAAGAAGGAAAGAGAGAGGAGGTTGTGACAATAGCTTGGAATATTTTTTATACTGTCTTGACCATCTTGAATTTCCTCTTGTTTGTTTCTTTGCGTATTTGTGTGGTGTTTGGGTACGTCGTTCCTGCTTCAGATGTTCACATCGAAATAAAATCTCAAGTAATCACGTTGCCTGCTGATTCAGACAGAAAGTGAGACAAGCAGACAGACAGGCAGACAGACATGCGGGCAGACAGGCAGACAGACAGTCAGACAGACAGGCAGACAGGCAGACAGACAGTTAGACAGACAGACAGAGAGACAGGCAGACAGACAGACAGGCAGGCAGGCAGGCAGGCAGGCAGGCAGGCAGGCAGACAGACAGGCAGGCAGGCAGGCAGGCAGGCAGGCAGGCAGGCAGACAGACAGACAGGTACGCAGGCAGGCAGGCAGGCAGGCGGACAGGCAGGAAGGCAGACAGACAGGCAGACAGGCAGGCAGGCAGACAGGCAGAGGCAGACAGACAGACAGACAGACAGACAGACAGCAGCAGGCAGGCAGCAGGCAGGCAGGCAGGCAGGCAGGCAGGCAGGCAGGCAGGCAGGCAGGCAGGCAGCCAGGTAGGCAGGCAGGCAGGCAGGCAGACAGACAGGCTGACAGGCAGACTGACGGAGAGGAATATCGCCGGACAGGCTCACATTCCGGTGGTATTCATAACGCTCTAAATATTCTGAACTTCTTCACAAAAAGAATTTGAAAACAAAAACAAAACAAAACCAAAAAAGCAAACACAACCCACCCAACCAACGAAACAAACAAAAGTGAAATATTATTAGATATTTCATTTTTGCCAAAAAATGCCTTTGGGGTTTGAATGGCAGATTTTGTTTGATGCATTATTACCATTTGTAGGTATTTTCTTTGATGTATTGTTTATTTCAAAGGATTTTTTACATTTTCCAAATTTCTTTGCGAAGTGGACTCGATTTTAAACTACCCGATCTCCTTTCTCACCTTACCATCATCTCTCTCTCTCTCTCTCTCTCTCTCTCTCTCTCTCTCTCTCTCTCTCTCTCTCTCTCTCTCTCTCTCTCTCTCTCTCTCTCTCTCTCCCCTCACTCTCTCTCTCTCCTCTCACTCTCTCTCTCTCTCTTTCTCTCTCCTCTCTCTCTCTCCTCTCTCTCTCTCTCTCTCTCTCTATATACATATATCTCTCTCTCACCCATTCACGTACACATTCTCTTTATTTCTCTATGATTTCATTTTTGCTGTTTCCCATTCCCCAGTCCCTCTAATTTCTCATTGTAGAGAGCCCTAATCGGCTCCTACCCAGAGCTAAGAATGTTAAAGGTTCATTGGGAAGACCAGGACAACACAATGAAATCTCATCCACTGTACGTTGAGGTTGGTATTAAAATTTCATGAACTGTACTGCAGGTGTCTATATCTCTCGAGCCTGGTTGCACCGGAGTACGTATACCACGAAAGTAAACGTGGAGTGTAGCCTTGTCATGCAATCACAATCCGAATCGAAACTCAGTAACGTGAATACTACAACACCATATAGTTATCATCATAGCGTTGTGAAAGGATGGCCTAAACTGTGTGGCCACTCATACCCTGTTCTCATGCTGATCTCAGTGTCGGCGGGTCTGGAGATGTGTTGGAGAGCCAAGAGGAGTGGAGTGGGGATAGTGAAACAGACGTGGTGTAAAAGATAGAGCAGGAAACAAACTGATTCTAAGATTCAAACCTTCCTTGCTCATCTGTGGCCACAATATACACTTCAAGACTTGTGCTAGAAAAACACGACGTCTGTGAGAAAGACACAATGCGTGAGAGAGTTACGAAACAAAAACAAGCACATATGTAATTTACATGGATGGTAAGTAATACACATGTGCTTTTCTTTACATCGACAACTCGTCCAAAGAGGGTCTACAATACACATGATTTATATGTGACTCAAGGTTAATATTTAACGAAATTCAACCATCAAACACAAGTGAAGTTAAAAGAAAGAGATATGACACAGTAGTGTAATCACTTTAAAAATATGTTAGTTGTTGGTCTTATTACTGGACAGTTGAAAAGCTAAGTAACTGATCATGTGTGTTATATCCCTCTTTTCAATAAGAGCTGTAAAAGCTGGCCATTCTCGCATGTTTCGTAATAGTGTCTTCCATTACATAACAGCATTATCTAACTTGAATTCTTTATATCAAGTGTATTGTTTCCACAACACACACACCACACACACACACACACACAAAACCACAACACACACACACACACAAAAACACACACACAACACACACACACACACACACAACACACACACACACACACACACACACAAGGGGGGGGGGGCAAAGTCGCAGGACATTAGATTGACATTTATAACGGTTTATTATCTTCAAATAAATGTGGCTTATATAGCAAAAAGCATATTTTGCACAGCGTTTTCAATATTCAAAGTGTGCAGAGCCTCAGCTTATCATACTTCAGTGTACAACAACCGCGTCTGTAAGTTCTGAGGGTTTGAACAAGTTTTAACGATGATTGCTGGGAAAAAAGCATTCCTTCTACATTTTAATGGTGTAAATATATGACCCCCCCCCCCTCTCTCTCTCTCTCTTTGTGAAAATCAGGTCCCAATACTCAAGTCTGGGTTTAAAGAGAATAATTTTCGGTACAGGGATATTTACTTCTTTCACCTTAGAGTGTGAGATTCATAGTGAATGTATTAGTTACCTTATCTAGAGCAGGAACATTCATTATTTTGTGCATAACTATTAGTTTCTTGTATTAAGGTCTTAGAGTTCTAATGGAGTTATATCTGATTATCTGTCTGAATATGATATACTAGTGGTTTTCGAGATGATGCGTTTTATTAAAGCTCGTTTGTGTAGACTAGTCAGGGGTTGGTAGATGGGGTTGGTAGATGAATTGTTCATTAACGATAGGATATGTGCGGTTCAGATAATAGAAATAATGTTATGCAAATTTTGTACGTATCTTATCTATGTGACGTAACTAGATAAGATTGTTACATATAACATTTTGTGAAAATCAGCTTTTTAAACAACATAGTCTCCCTCTCTCTCTTTCTCTGTCTGTCTTTTCTTCTGTCTGTCTGCCTGTCTGTCTTTCTGTGTGTGTGTGTGTTGTGCGTGCGTGTGTGTGTGTTTGGTGTGTGTGTGTGAGAGAGAGAGAGAGAGTGAGCGAGTGATGAGAGAGAGAGAGTGTTTGTATGTGTGTGTGTGCGCGCGCACGCGCACTTCAGCGTTAACATTTGTGTGTGTCAGGGTTAATTTCAAGTGAATTAGTTGAAGCGTTTGTGCGTGAAACCTGGCACTGTGTCAGAATTCTAAAGATGAACTGCACTATTTGTATTTTCACAAAGCCAATCAGTGTCC
>CM060306.1:60731124-60741124 GCA_030674185.1 Monoplex corrugatus | reverse complement strand
CACACACACACACACGAATGCGCACGGATTACAAATATGATGAATATGAAAACAAGATGTTAGAGAAGAAAAGGAAACCCAGAAGGAAAATTATAGGAAGCTGAGAAGCAAAACAATTAAGACAAGGCTGAGCAGTGCACAAAATGAACTTTTCGATCAATGTATAATCACATCATCATCATCAGGTGCCCTGCCGCATGGCGTTGGCGATCATGGACTTCCATCTGTCTCTATATCTCGTTGCCCTAGCATCTCCCCCACCCTCCTCGTCCCCAGCCACTCTGCAAGTCCGTATAATCACATAGATGGAAGCATAAATTATCTTCAGATTTACAAAGACAATAACTTACAAACAAGAGGATGTTCGGAGAAAAAGAATTCACCAAGAACTGTGGGCACACACAATTAATTTTTGGATACTACATTAAAAGAATTGGGACATCATCTTACTTGTGTCTGAAAGTGAAGGACTTTGGACTGAATCCCTAAGCTTAGTATTTTTATCCTGTGCTGGGAAACGAATGTTTGATACTCTCAATATGCCAGACAAAACAGACACTGGAGGTGCCACGTTTTTCGGCAAACTTGGTCTACTCGGAACAGCCTGAGTTATTGGATGGTCCAGAGACTTGTTGTCCCAAAGGAGATGACTGACTGATCCAGCAATTTGTCTAGCTGTTTGATTGTCTGTGTATGTCTCTGATGCCCCTTCCCCCTTCCACCTCCCTTTTTCTTTTTTTTAAACTCTGTACCTCTTACCAATCTGTCTCCGTTTCTTTCTCTCTTTCTCCTGTCTGAGTCTGTCCGTCTGTATGTCTGTCTGCGTCCCTGTCGTTGAAGGAAGCACACCTAATTACATTCAGAGAAACAGAGTTTCAGATACAGAAACACACTGAAACAATGATAACACACACGGCGACACATCAAAAGATTTCGGGGTGTCGTTCTGTGTCTGCGAAGGATTTTGAAGTGACTGAAATGTTCCGAAATCACAGTACATCTGCACTACAAACATACAGATCTGCCTGGTTCTTCATATTTATTCTTACTGCAACAGCTGCAGTCTTAAATTCTTCCATGATTTTAAAGCTTTAAGTTCCCAACAGAGATGATACTGATTAATTCACGTCCTTATATTTATGTTTTATCTATCTGTTCTCCTAACTTATTTCCATACATTCTTTGTCTGTCTGTCTATCTGTCTGTCTGTCCATCTCTCTGTCTGTCTGTCTGTCTGTCCATCTCTCTGTCTGTCTGTCGCTCTCTCTCTCTCTCTCTCCCCTCTTCTCTCTCTCTCTCTTCTCTCTACCTCTCTCGTTCACTCCCTGCCTCTTTCTCTGGGCTAGATGTGTGTTTATCATTAATAGGATGTTTGTGTACGTATATGCATGTTTGAGTGTGTGCATGTGTGTGCGCGCGCGGGCGTGTGTGTGTGTGTGTGTGTGTGCGTGCGCGCGTGCATGCGCACGTTATACATTGTTTCCCATTCCACTCAGCACTCATTGCTGAGGGTATCCTCAGTGAAACAGGTGCAGGATTACAGACACATAGAAACAACAAGAATCCGAGGTACAAAGACACACAGCGACTAAATGAAAAGCTTTTGGTGTAATTTTGTGTCTGATTATGGACTATTTTCACTTGGCACATCAGCTTAATGCTTTTATCAGTCCTGAGAAGTGACCTATTTGACATCCCCATCAAGTCGACACTAGAAACACTCGAACCTGCAAAGTGCTTCAGTGAACTTTAGTTTAGCAGGAACGGGTCAGGAACTTCAGTTATTTGAAGGCCCAGAAGCTCCATTGCCCCCAAAGGAGACAATAACTTTGACTGATCCAAACATCTCTCTAAATATTCATTCGTCTATCTCTGAACCCCTCCCCTCTTTTTATATCTCTTCTTGCATTCTACGTCCGCAGTCACTCTGTCTTTGTTCGTTCTCTCTCTCTCCTATCTGTCCATCATGTCTGTCTGCTTGCCTCTCTGTCAACCACCCTGTAGCACAATGAAGTACACATGACCTCACCAAAGAAACAAATACACAGACAGACAGAGATTCAGACGGTGAAAACACTGTAAGAACAGACGCACGCAGGCGACACGTTAGAAGTTTTGAGACGACGTCTTTATTGTGTCTGATCACGGAGAAATCTGAACTGACGAGACAACGGATAATTTTTGTAGGGGATATATTTTTGACACTCTTAACACTTCTTCACTAAAAGCAGCTAGAGCTGCCAGCAGAAATGATCTGACAAGAACAATCGAGATGATGAGTTTTTTGATGGTTCTGATGTCGCTGTGACTGACCGGGCTTAACACACTGTTTACATATCTTTTTCTCTGTAAATGTGTTTCACTTGTTTCTTACTTCCTTTTTTTCTTTTTTTCTTTTTTTTTTTTTTGGGGGGGGGGGGGGGGGGTTAGTATTTTGACTAACGCATGTGCGTATTAATTTTGGATATATAGGCTATGCTTTTGTTATCCACGCGTCTTATCCTAACGCTTTGAGTTCCTTTGAGAAACTGCCGATAAAGACGAGTATTTTTCTTATCGTTTCACAGCCATGTACTGTGTGTCTCTGCCATCAACTGAAATACGTACTTCAGAGCAGAGATCATCCAAGCTGTTTGACAGACTACTATCACTGGTACTACTGCTACTGTTGCTTTTGTTCTTTTGTTGCTATTACTACAGGCGATGAGGATGGAAAAAGAACAGGATATAATGTTATGAAAACAATGGCATGATTTTTATTTCTTCACTTTTTTAAGATTAAGAACAACACAAAGTGTATAAACAGATTCCACAGCTTGGCACACGCCACAGTTCCTTTTTCCCTCTTGGTGAGATCATCTGAATGTGTAGTGAACACCAGGGATCAGGTCTCTGTACCACATCATTGACATGATACCTACTGTCTTCAAGTTAGTCGGCAGGTTTTCAAATAGTTGTTCATAGACGGACTATGTTTCATTATCTCCAATGTTTCTTTGACATTTTATTCATGACCTACTTATTTGTGTGGCCAAGACTTCAAAAACATAAGAGATATTACAGACTGTCAACAGAATATCTATTTATCTATCTATCTATCTATCTATCTATCTATCTATCTATCTATCTATCTATCTATCTATCTATCTATCTATCTATCTACATGTATCTATCTATTCTATCTATTTCATTATCTGTCTATCTGTCTATTATCTGTCTATCTGTCTATCTGTCTGTCTATCTATCTATCTATCTATCTATCTATCTGTCTGTCTTTCTCTCTATATATATATGTATACATATACATATATGTGTGTGTGAGTGTATACATATATACACACATATATATATATATATATATATATATTTATATATATTTGTTTATATACGTATATACGTATATATATATATATATATATATATATATATATATATATATATATATATGCACAACACATCTGCACTGGAGTCATTTGCAGCTGATCAGTCCTTCGGCAGATTTGATATTACTTACAGAAATTGCTGTGGGCATGTGTAGGATATTTTGACAGTCCTCCTGGGATCACTGCTTAAGGCAGCTCCTCCAAAAGGATGTCAAAGAACAATACACAGCATTCAGTAACAACAGCTGTTGTTTCTGATGTACTCATGAAGATTTTTGATTAATCTGCAGCAAGCAATATTGACAAAATAGGTCAGAAGTCAACTGACCTGTGTTTTCTGAGAATGTTCGTTCATATTTTGCTTATCCCTCCCTCCCTACCCTTGTCTCTCTCTCTCTATCTGTCCCTCTGTCTGTCTATCTGTCTGTTTCCCAAACGCTCTCTCTCTCTTCCCGAGCCAACTCTGTCTGTCTGTCTGTCTGTCTGTCTTTCTATCTCTACTTCGATCTATATGTCTATTTCTCTCTCTCTCTCTCTCCAAACACACAAAGACACACTCTCTCCGTCTTTGTCTCTTTCTCTTTCTCTGTCTGTCTGTCTGACTGTCTCTCTCTCTCTCTCTCTCTATATATATATATTATATATATAGATGTAGGCCTATGTATATAAGTACATATATGTGTCTGAGTGTGTGTTTCTTGTTTCTTTTGTGTCTATATATATATAGATAACAAGATTTTATTTCAGCCCGGTGCACAGACACAGACACAAGGAAAATATTTTGGCTATACATACAATCACACTCACGCCTCACAACAATTACAATATTCAACATCATAAAAGACAAATTCGTCGGTCATCCACGGAATCGAAGAAACACACGCACACAACACACACACATTCTCACGCCAAGGCGCCCATATCCAAGTCACCTTAGCTGGCCACTAATTGTTGGTTCTGTCCTGCCAGCTAATTAACAGCGCGCATCTGTCCTTCCTTCCACTCTCCACGCCACCCTCGCCCATCCTGTTGCGAGCTACAGGCCACATTGAAGTATAGGCTTACAGATTGACCTAGATTCGATAGGCCTACTCTGTGCCAGTATCAGTCACTTCCTACACTCAGTCCCTCCCGAAAGAAAAGATCGCAGCAGCTGCAAAGCACTTCTGTAGAGTGATGGACTCTGGTCAAACCTGCCTGGCTAAAAATAGTACTCGCAGGTGATGCCGGCTGGCAGAAGGTTAATAACTGAAGGGTGTCAGAATGGCTGGGAAAATGTAGCCGTGACACACGCATACACCCACACCCACACACGCACTCACACACACACACATACACCTACACACACACACAACATAAGGTAAAAATTATTCTCTTACATTCACTCCCCCTCCTCACATGCGCAAGACTAAAAAACCAAAGACAGGCGAAGAAGCTCTGATACATAACAAAATATTTAGTAAGAGTACATTCTAACGCAAGTTAAAAAAAAATCATTATAATCCAAGCCTGGGGAATTAAAACAGTTTATCAATTAACAATGATCACGAACAGATAAAAGACATAAAAATCCTTCTAGAAACTATCACCGAATTTCCATAAGCCCTCCTTCGAGTACGCAGACTGAGGATTAGAGTTCAAAAGTAAAATAAATAGCTCTTATAAATTTGGTTAAAAAAAAAAAATATATATATATATATATATATATATATGTGTGTGTGTGTGTGTGTGTGTGTGTGTGTGTGTGTGCTTGTGTGTGTGTGTGAGACAGAGAGAGAGAGAGAGAGAGATGGACAGACAGACAGACAGACAGACAGACAGAATGCACGTCATCCCCTCTGAGGAGGATCGTCTTTACGACACTTTGATAACAGCTCTCTAGAACGTCTTTACAGTGCAGAAATGTAATGGGAACAGCCTCGAGAACAAAGAATAGTCAGGGAAGATTTCTGGATTATCTATGGACACTACGGAGTGCCACTTACACCAGATCCATTCCCTTTCGTTCTCATTTTGCGCCCATTATTAACCTAATGAAGTCACAGGAAAACTAGGTTAATAGCGTAATTTGCATGGCGTAAATCGATTAAACAGACACACCAACAGATGATTCGCTGTGTTTAACATGTCGTCCGGTTTTGTGTACTCATAGATCAGTTGGCTAGAGCATTGCACTGATAAGGCAACGGCTGTAGGTCACACCTTGCATACAAAGTAATATGAATATTACAATAATGTCATTAGTATCCACAGCATGAAATTATTTCACTCACACCATTTTTTAATCATTTCCCTTGCCTCGTAAACAATTCATGTTCAAAGTAAAACGATCATACCCATTTATATACTGAAACTTTTGACATATGAAATTAAAATTGAAATATAATTTTCCTGTAGTGATTTTGTCAGATGTCTGTTCACTTTCCAACCTTCTCGCCAAACAAACAAGTTTACCTGACCCAGTTCTAGCGTTATCAGGGGAACAGTCTTTGTCAGTGACTAAGGTGGCTTGAGTTATCAAACAACAACCACTGAACTCGAGTTCAGAAATAGGTCAGTTAAAAAAAGCACACAAATACAAATTACTTCAAAATATTTAATTTCATCACCTAGATTAATGTTCACTGAATGAAATGCATCGTATGATGCTAGTTTTTTTTTACAGATTTAGACTTGTTTCAAACTCTTAGCGATAATTTTATGTGACGAAAGCCTCCACAAACATTGCTGCATCGCATATTCTTTTTGTTCTGTGATATTGGCATGATGCACGACTGTTTGAGAAAAAAAAAAAATTTTGTCCGTGTCTTTTGTTATCAGTTAAATGTCTTTTTGAATGTATTTTTCAAGAGTCAGCACATTCAGATGCTAAATCAAACAAACGTAAGAAGAAAAATAGAGTTTATATAACTATGAAAAAGAAGAGGGGGGGGGGGAGGAAAATAAACTTTTTCCTTACACGCAGCTTGACAAAACCGACACCGTTAAGTATTCAGTAAGTCATTATTCACAGGTGGATTAAGGGCACATGGTGAGGCGGGTCCTTTAAAATATGACTTTTATCTTTAAATGGTGGCTTTCATGGGAGTTACGCAGGACAACTACCCTGCAGATTACTGTGATATAATGTCAGGGACCAATTTAACAGGTGCTTAGAAATAGAGATACAGCATTTGCGTTTGTCCTTGACTTTTTCTCCTCAAATCGACTACCAGAGGTTGCATGATTGTGATGGCTATCCCTGTTTGATCAGACAATGGGTGCGCCCCGTTGAAGACTCAGTGGGATGTGGAACAGTGTGGACTGTGGCTGAACAGACGGAATCATTAGTGGCACAACACACACGCATGAAGGCTGATGGTTGTGGATAGATGGTTGCTGTCGCACGCAGTTTACCTTGTGTGTCTTCTGTCCGACCACCGTCGTGTTTGTTTCTCTTCGCTACGATGCTTTTCATACATGATACTTATTCTTTCGCAGATGAATCATTTCCTGTCTTTCCTGTTCTCTCCTTCTCTTTTCCTTTTATAAATGTTCAACTCTTCGCCTTGCCTTACAATAGCTATTATGATCTTGAACATGTAAAACGTGCAAAAACATTATTTCAGCCCCTACATGTAGTTCCTCTGGAAGCTCAGCATTCCGGATCAGACCTGTCTCAAGCTTTAAGTTGTTCTTCATGCCTTTTTTGTCACGATTCTGCAGCGTCCTCTATACACTCGTCATGATATCACTGAATGTTTTATTGTCATCGGTCCTACTCAAGGTACATGTAACTACAAAACACATACACTCCTGATTTTCCAAACTTAAGGTATATGTTAAAGGTAAATGCATCAACGTCATTTTCATTCGAAATAAATCTTTTTGTGTGGTAAAATTATAATTATTCTGGGATTTTCTCCGGTCATTACTAAACAGTTGTAATGGAATTCCACAGGCGCAGTGGTCAGATTCAATTTTCTCACACAGAGAGACAAACAGACAATTAGACAGATGGTGGAAACCAAACAGCACCAAACAGCCAACCAAACAGTTGATTAAACTTTAACAACAAGATTGAAAATGGAAAACACTATGCCATTATATTTTAAAACCAACATTAGCCACCTCAATCTTCCCCCACGCAAGCACAAAAAGGGAGGGGAGCAGAGAGAGAGAGGAGAGAGAGAGAGAGAGAGAGAGGAGAGGAGGAGGAGAGAGACAGAGACAGAAGACAGAGAGAGACAGAGACAGAGAGAGACAGAGAGAGACAGAGAGAGAGAGAAGAGAAGAGATAGAAGAGAGACAGACAGACAGACAAACAGAGAGAGACAGAGACAGAGAGAGACAGAGAGAGAAGAGCCCCAAACAACAGCCACAAAAATGGAAACATAAACAATGCATCAAAACTCCAGGAAGTATTTATCTTGGATGAGAAAAAATGGGAAAAAAAATGGCACACAATGGTGACACATGAAAAGATTTGTGTATATGTGTGTGTTTCTGTGTGTGTGTGTGTGTGTGTGTGTGTGTGTGTGTGTGTGTGTGTGTGTGTGTGTGTGTGTGTGTGTGTGTGTGTGTTGTGTGTGTGTGTGTGTGTGTGTGTGTGTGAGAGAGAGAGAGAGAGAGAGAGAGAGAGATGTGTTCAAATGTACATAGAAATGCATTATAGGAAGAACAGAGGAGGGGGAACGACAGAAACAAATAAAATGAAACACTGGCTATAACAAATCTTGTTTCAAGGAAGGACAACATGCATACGCACACCTCTCATATATGGACACAATACTAAAACAATACAATACACCAACCCGGTGTCTCAAAGAAAGCTCTATTGATGGTTGGACAGTAAGTGACTGAGTTAATCATCCCATTGTAATTGTTGACTGCAAACACATGCAAAGCAGAAGAAAGGGCTACCGGGTATGGAGCATATCTCCCACTGGCATACCACTGTAAAAGACATTTTCAAGACAAGTACCTGGAGACAAAAATACGCCACTCGACATTCAAAGGGAAGTGTCACTTTCATTGTCCAATCGTCATTAATCCCTTCGTTTCCTTACCTGGACCACTCAACCAACGTCCCATAACGAGTACGGAGTAGATTGAAGGATAAAAACCACATAGGGAAACTGACGACCTGTGCAAAGCACACCTTTCTGAGCAAGGTGTGCCTATTTCTAGCTGTTGAATGGAATTTGCCAATGTGTCAAAATCCATCAAACTATAACATAGCTGCTCCTACTGTGAATCATATATGAAGTAATGTCATGACTCGACATTTTGTCTCACTCATTCTGTTTTTGTTTCCGTTTTTTTTTTCTTCTGGGGCTTCTGGACCAGATCAGTAATTTAGAAAATGCTGTTTTTGTCCAAATGTCGTGAAAAAACGAACACGGCCTTTTATTCAACTGTCCACTGTGTTCTGATCTCAAGTAAAAGCCCTTGGTAACGTTGTCAAACGAAGATGACATCACCCAAAACTCACCATTACTACGTGAATCTAGCTTCTACCTATGGAGAAAACAGTCACATTGTTTAATGTCTAGGCATCAAAACTCAGAAACGAAGCACTGATTTAATCAAGTTGATTTGCTGAGGTATTGTTCATAGGTTGGTTTTTATACCATTATAACAGTCCATGCCTTTTGTGGCACTAGCATTGTGTACCCTAACTCTAATCTCAGCCATTTCGCTTGCCTTCCTTGCGTTCATTTGTACAAATGTACCCTCACACACACACACACACTCTCTCACACACACACACACACACACACACACACACACACACACACACACACACACACACACACACACACACACACACACACACACACACACACACACACACACATACGTATATATCCTTTGTCCGTCACATATCTCAGTCCCTTCCCTCTTTCCCACCCTATCTCCTCCCCCAGATGTGAGAATGACATGACGATTTTGCGGTAGTGTTCACATATCCAGCATGTATCGGTGTCGGTCTTTCTCTGTCAGTTTGTCTATCTGCCACTCTTTCTACTGTACAAAGTACATGTATGCATTTTTAAACAATGTGTATGTGAGGGGGGAGGGGGTATTTCGAAGTCTACTCATTTAACTCGTGTCTGCTGTTATTTCAAATATATGAAAAATAATTTAATGATTTGACGGTATCCTCTCATTCTATATCTCTGACTCCGTGTCTCTCTCACTGCCTGTCTTCTCATTCTGTACCGTCTCCCTCTGTCTCTGTCTCTCTGTATATGTCTGTCTGTCTGTCTGTCTGTCCATCTATCTCTCTGACTGTCCTTTTCTCCATTTGTCTCTCTGTCTGTCTCTACCTGTCTGTCGCTGTCTGTCTGTCTATCTGCCTGTCTGCCTGTCTCTCTCTCCCTCTGTGTGTGTGTGCGTGCGTGCGCGTGTGTGTGTGTGTGTGTGTTTGTTTGTTTCTTTCTTTTTTCCGCACCCCCTCTCTCTCTCTATGTCTCTCTCTCCAATTCAAATGACACACATGAAGAAATGAAATAACTGATATACTTCTGACAGATTTGAAAATAACCAGTAATAGTGGAGATTTTTTTCAGCCAACAATGTGGCTAATATATGTACCAAAGCTCGCATACATCAGCACGCGGGCAAGCACTCGG
>CM060306.1:60713624-60726124 GCA_030674185.1 Monoplex corrugatus | reverse complement strand
TAACTCCTTTTGTGCATAAAATGTTGAAAACAATAATAGTGCTAACAAAGCACAAAAAGCAAAAGAAATCTTGTTTCTTACAGAAGCATTTCTCATCGCAAATCTCCCGGCAAATGAAAAACTAAAATAGATCAAGAATTACACAACTCTTACGTTAGACAAAGGAGGCAAACAATAACGCTTTGAACAGTGGATACATCATCATCATCATCTATCATCATTATCATCATCATCTCATCATCATCATCATCATTCCATACAAATCTATCTTTTGTCGCTGAAACTATATCTCCTACCCTTTCTGACCTCATCAACTCTGCAAAATTGTTTAACATTTTCTCCGTGGGTTTACGCGGTGCTCTTTTTCTCTCTAGCTTTCATGTTGTGACTAGGTGTTCAATTTTCTCTTGCCTTGTAAAATATCCTGTGAATGTTGCTTGTCTTTTCCTAAGTTTTTCATTCATGTTCATTTTGTGTTTACTTCTTTCAAGCCTGTCTTGCTTGTTTTCTTTGCTGTCCATGAAACTCTTAACATTCTTTTAGAAAACGCAAACATCCATCCATCCATCATCCATCCATCCATCCATCCATCCATCATCCATCCATCCATCCATCCATCCATCCATCCATCCATCCACCCGTCCATCCACCCACCCATCCATCCATCCATCTATCCATCCATCCATCTCGCTTGGGAAATGAAAACACGCGAGACAGCCGCCAGATGTTTATACGTGTAATAATTATTCTTTGCGCCACATACAGCTAGTTTTGTCATGAGGAAAGGAGATCCACAGCATGGAAAATGAACCGTTTATTTGTTCTCTCCAGCATGACGTTAATTTATTGTAATCATGAGGAAACGCTTTTCAAAACATATGTATGTAAGAACAAAAAGTTGTTTGGATCCTTTATACCTAACTTTACCCTTCAATTTCTTGAAGTTCAACTTCTGTTTGAAGTAAAAAATACTCAGAACCACTTTTTGTTGTACTTTGGTGATACTTTCTTTGCCGCTGAGGCCACACTATTTTACGACAAGAGACAAATATTAAAGAAGAAAATTACATGTAATTACAGTTAACACCTGTTGTTTCGAAGCTTACAAAGAAGAAAAAAACCCAATTCATTGAAGTTTTAAAAAGAATTGTTTCAGATAGTGTAATCATGAACATGCAGATGGTCTAGAATATCAGTCAGTTTGACCTTGAAGGAAAGTCATATGAAATAAAATTTGACTGTGCATCGAGGCCAATGACAGACTGTCGCTACTGTAGAAAATATTTTGAGTATTGTTCCCGAGTGATGTTGACATCCTTTCTCGCAAACTACTGATTTCAGGCACCTTTTTGGTTGGTGAGATCTATGCACTAAACCAATCTTAAATTGTGAGCTCCGGTAAGTTTGCTTTGGTTGCTGCGAGACTGATACACACACCGACAGGCTCACACCGACCCCACCTCTCTCCGGTCTATATGTTGTAATCCCCCCCCCCCTTTAAAGGGTGAATAACACAAAAAAACAAACAACAACAAACAAACTCTCAGGGCATGAGTTCTGTACCTGTGTGGTGTATCTTCGTGTATTCATAGTCATTCTCCGGACATCGATTGTAGACAATCACGAATGTGTCGTTGACTGGAAATGAAGCCTTGCTAGCAGTACTGTGTGCCTGCAGTCTTTGTGGTGAATATGATGTTATGGTCCTGCAACACTCTGTTGGTCAGCCTTCCAGAGACATAGCTGACCTTGGAGATGCGCAGAACCATCTCAGCGTCAAGTGATTCGTTGCTGTTCAATGTATTGCCAAAGTAACATAATTTGTCTACAGTCTTCGATCTCCTCGTTGTTGATTACAATCAAATGTGGTGAAGCACCAGAAGTATGAGATGGTGTTACTTGAAAAATAACTTCTGACTTGTTAAGACTTACAGCAAATTGGTCAGTGATGCCCTGGACGTCTTTGTGTGCATTGATATGCAAACAGAAAAAACCTGCAGACCGACTTTAAGCTCGTTGGTGTTTGCTTGAAGGTTTTAACAGGTTGATCAGTTAGCTGATTGAGTGGGACTGTATGTAACCCCTATCCCCAATCTAAGTCTTTGAATGCATCAATCAACGTTGCAGTAACAAGGATGAATGGAGAAGAGCGTGGATGCTAGCCAGAATCCCTGTTTCACTCCACTCTGCACTGGAAAGGGTTTTGATGCCTCCCCATTCTCTTGAACCCTAGCCAGTTCTACCATTGTCAAAGAAAGCAAATCAGACAGACAAGATTTTGAGGGAAGCCAACGGCCAGCCATATGTTTCTCTAGAAAGGCCCATAGAGTAAGCAATGTCAAACGCTTTGCTCAGATTTACAAGTACTGTGTGGAGCTCCCGGTTTTGGTTGAGACATTAGCAAAAACCATTTCACTCGTAGCCCTTCTACCATTAAAGCCACACCGAGTCTCAGAAATGTCCTGCTCAGCTGCACGGGAGATGACTCTATAAAGGATTATTTTGGCAAGGACTTTTCCCACAATGCTCAGCACCGATATCTCATGATGATCAACGCATAATATCTTTAGGGTCTTATTATTTCTTTTCATTAAAGTAGTGAACACCTTCAACGCTTCTGTCTTCCCCATTTTATAGATCTAATAGATTTCACAATATTTGGTTCTATGAGAAGTAAGAGAGTTGAATTACACAGAAGAGATGTACTTAAAAGCAGACGGTAGACAGACATAATTCTCAGGCAGAAGAGCGCTCTTTAATCCATTTCCGTTGTAAGCGTTTGCGGAAGGAAAAGCAGTTTTCGGTGCTGAACCACCTCACCTTTCACCCTTCGTCTTCATGAGAATGAAAACAGATCACATGGCTAATGGAGCTCTGATGAAACCACAACAGGCCTAGCAAGCCGATAACGGATAAACAGTGTCTCATGAAAGATCACATTATGTAAGATGAGATTTTCAGAGGAGCAGCACGTAAGCCAAAAGTTACGTCACACAATAACCTGATCAAGATACTAATCAACCAGCCTGGCGCTTGGCAGATGATGTGGCAGACACGTTCAGTATCTACAACATGACTCTATGTCAGGTTTCCCGTTTAGCTGCAGGCCGCAACGTCATCTCTCCGTCACATCTCCCGGTATAAGTGGACGAAACAGAAGAAAATGAAGTAAAGTAGCGCCTCGTTTATTCTTGTGGGAATTGATATGACCTACGGGCTTGGAATTATATTTTGTTGTCCTTTTCTAAACCCATTTTTCTTCTGATTCTCTCGTCTTAAAGTACAGAGGGAATTAATTTAGATCACTATGTAGATAACCTCTCTCTCTCTCTCTCTCTCTCCACGTGTTTTTAAACAAGAGCGTGCCACTAACATTCTCATTGTTATATGCAACTGCCATGTTCACACGAGGACGTGTTGGTAGAACCTCTTGTTACTGGCCGTACATTTTGACAGACCAAGAAAGAGTTGTGTCTTCAAATTAAACAGAGAACTGTATTAAGTGACACGCCGTCCGCTGCAGAAGAGATCCGACTGGTTGAACCGGTTTTCAGCGCCTCCATGTTAAAAAGAGCCAAAAAAGAACATGGCTTCACGTGTCACCATTTTGAGACTGGCTCGTCTTGAAGACGGTGTCACCATTCACGTACTTATTTTGGGGCAGTTTGATCCTTCGCTGAAGGGACAGTGAAAGTAACCCTGGACCCATCCAGCCTTCAAGCAAAATGCAATGACGCAGACCGACTGGCAAGTTCAGGGGCAGCACGAAGAGTCAGTATTGAAAAGTCGGACCAATCCCAGAGTTCTGTGTACCCTCCACCAGTCACAGAACCTACTCTGACTGACATCATGGGTATCCTCAACATTCAGTTTGCAGAGATTAAGAAGGAACTACATGAGATAAGGGAGACTAACGAACCTTTGCGAACGGAACTGAAGGGACTGAAAGAAGAGGTGACCGAGTTGCGGAAGGAAAACGTTGACCTGAGGAAGAGGAACAAAGACCTGTGCGATAAGCTGAGGGACTGTGAGATGAAGATCGATGACTTGGAGTACTGATCAAAACCCAACATCCTGGTTATTTATGGTCTTCCCAGACACGACAAGCAGACAGGTGCAGACTGTAAGGGTGTGCTAAAGGATCTATTGACCGACAAGCTGGAGCTGACTGACAACGTGGAATTCGACCGTGTCCTTTATATCCTGTATTCTTTTGTCATGTGGGTTGTGTGCTCTATAGGTTTCAATACAAAACTCTTAAAGGCAGAAGATCTGTTCGATTCTTTCTTGCACGTGCAGTCTATTTCTATTTCTTAGAAGATCAAAAAGGGCTGATGATTCTAGAAAGTAATCGTTGACACTGTTACCTGACTATGAATTGTATGTATAGCGTCCATCAGAGTCGCCGTTACATACACCATTTCAGGAGTAGAGACTTAGATTGCTACATACGTTTAACAGAGACTTGCCATATCGATTTAATGTTAGATCTGCAAAACATCGAACTATTTTCTCAACTGACATCGTGTTTCTGTTCAAATACGTAAAAACAGTTTCCTCTTCACAGCTAGGAAAACAGTCTACAGTTCAGCTGTTCATTTCTGTACATACGCACAACAACATCATCGAGAGATTATATATTATCAGTAAGACATTTTTCAAGTGCACTGATACCATTATGAATGTTAACAGAAGCATGGTATGGAGAATTATCCGGGTGTATATATGCACATATGTATAAGGGAGAGATACAGAGAGGGAGACAGATAGAGAGACAGACAGACAGAGGTGTATGTGCGTGGTGTGTGTTGTGTGTGTGTGTGTGTGTGTGTGTGTGTGTGTGTGTGTGTGTGTGTGTGAGTGAGTGAGTAGTGTGCGTAGGTGCATGCGTGCGAGTGTGTTAGTGTCAAAGTGTGTGTGTATGCGTGCGTTAGCTTTCCCGTCTAATATCACTCATAGTGAAATGACGTTAAATCAAAGAACGAAACAGACAGACAGGTAGAGAGAGGGAGAGAGAGAGAGAGAGAGAGGAGAGAGAGAGAGAGAGAGAGAGAGAGAGAGGGAGAGAGGTGGGGGAAATGTGGGCCTTTGCCTCTGACATCTGACTCGGACTCTTTTGAGTGTGTGTGTGTGTGTGTGTGTGTGTGTGTGTGTGTGTGTGTGTGTGTGCGTGGTGTCGTGCGTGCATGTGTGTGTGTGTGCGTGCGTGTGCGTGTGTGTGTGTGTGTGTGTGTGTGTGTGTGTGTGTGGTGTGTGCGTGCGTACACGCATGCGCGCGTATGTGCTAGTGTTAATCTGTGTGTGTATGCGTGTGTTATTTTTTTCCAACTTGAACATACTTTTCGTACTAACATTTTTTTTTGCGTGTCATTCAGGTACCTAGCTATCTGTCACAATCCCCAATGGCGCATCACTCACCAAATGTCCAGGATCCTCATCACCACCATCTGGCTGCTTGGTGCCTGCCTCCCTGTTCCATGGGCCATCTTTTACGAACACTTTTCAGTGCCAGGAGATTTCTACATTTGTCATCAAATCTGGCCAAATTTCTTCTCCCAAAGAGCCTACTTCGTTGGCGCCATTTTCGTGGGTACGTATCTCTTTCCCCTTCTCATCGTCCTCGTCTGTTATATCTTCATCGGGTTCAGAGTGTGGAACAGGCGAGCACCTGGAGTGCCCAAAGACAACCGTCTGATCCGACGTTCTAAGATGAAGGTTGTGAAGATGTTAGCGGTGATGGTGTTGCTCTTCGCGATGTCCTGGCTCCCTCTGCATGCCATCTATTTTAAGTTTTATTATGACCCTCCTTACTCACCGGCTCAGCTCGATCTTTTGTCAAACATTGCCATTCCCATCGCTCAGTGGCTGGAGCTCTCCAACTCGGGAATCAACCCGTTGTGTATTGCTTCTTCAGCAAGAACTTTCGCAACGGTTTCCGAAACATGTGTTTTTTCCGTGGACGGCAGCGTCGCTTTTCTGGAGCCTATTCCAGCACCACCAAGTACATGACGATTGAGTATTACAACGGTAATGTCACCATTATCTTCCGCAGAGACAACAGGGACGATAGTTCGTCCACGATATGAAACATGATCTGTTGCAGTCCGTGAGTATTGAGAGCGTTTTTTTTTTTGGGGGGGGGGGGGGGGGTTCTCCACAGGACGTGGTTACAGTTCATGCGAGACACAGACAACATGTAAAAAACAACGAGTGAAGCAGTGATCCCTGAATGTGTGCTTATTGAGTTCTGTGTGTTTTTCCCCGCGGATTGATGGAGGATTGCAAAAGGATAAAGAGAATTGTTTCACCTGGGATCACAGGGCGTGATTGAATGGTTTTGTGGAGCTTCTGTTCAACTGTATTATCCCAGCAGTGGTTGTGACTTCATTACAGACAAAGTAAACTGTATTTATCGGATATTTTTTAGACTTTACCTGTGTCTTAAATGAAAAAAAAATCCTACTGCAGATGAATGTAACTGCAGCTATCTCTATTGTTTGTTGTGAAAACAGAATCCGATTAGTCTACAGGAAAGATATGTTTTGATAATTTGATCTCGCTAATGATCTTTCTACAAACTGTACCAAACATGGATATGGCATTCTGTACTTGTGCTCACTATGATTCCCGGAACATAAACATGTTGACAAGATGTTCACTGTAAAATGCTTTTGTATCATTCATGGCTTTTGATATACACATGAGTTGTGACAGTTTCAGTGTAAAATGTGTAAAATATATTGGTTCAGGGACCAGGGAATGGACAGTAGATTTCATCGTACATTGTGTCATTGATAGACCATGAACTGACACTAGTCCTATAGAAAGCTGTATAATCTGTAGCCGGGTGACTTTCATTGTAAATTCATATCACTCATGAGTCATGCATTGAAAGACATCATAAAAGGGAAAAAGAGATGCAGTTGGCAATCTAATCACACACAAAAGACATCATAAAAGGGAAAAAGAGATGCAGTTTGGCAATCTAATCACACACAAAAGACGTTCATAAAAGGAAAAAGAGATGCAGTTTGGCAATCTAATCACACACAAAAGACATCATAAAAGGGAAAAAAGAGATGCAGTTGGCAATCTAATCACACACAAAAGACATCATAAAGGGAAAAAGAGATGCAGTTTGGCAATCTAATCACACACAAAAGACGTCATAAAAGGGAAAAAGAGATGCAGTTTGGCAATCTAATCACACACAAAAGACGTCATAAAAGGGAAAAAGAGATGCAGTTTGGCAATCTAATCACACAAAAAGACATCATAAAAGGGAAAAAGAGATGCAGTTTGGCAATCTAATCACACACAAAAGACGTCATAAAAGGGAAAAAGAGATGCAGTTTGGCAATCTAATCACACACAAAAGACAGTCATAAAAGGGAAAAAGAGATGCAGTTTGGCAATCTAATCACACAAAAGACATCAAAAAGGAAAAAGAGATGCAGTTTGGCAATCTAATCACACACAAAAGACGTCATAAAAGGGAAAAAGAGATGCAGTTTGGCAATCTAATCACACACAAAAGACATCATAAAAGGGAAAAAGAGATGAGTTGCAATCTAATCTAGTCGTAAGATGAGACTGGGCAGGGCGTGTGTATTTTTGCTTCATAATTATCTGGCACCAGAGGGCCATCATAACAGGAAAAGTAGATGTAGTTGTGGGAATTGTACATTCAAAAGCGTTTATAAGAGGAAAATGAGTATCCAGTTTGCCAAACCATAACACACACACTTTAAAGAGCTGTAGGAAAAAAGAATGGTTTGCAATGCAATCACATCTAATCCAAAGTACGTCATACTAGTGGAAAACAGGATGAGTTTTGGCAATCTAATCAAAAAAACTGTATCATCATACAATTCTGAAATAAGAAGATGGGCAGTTTTAGGCAATTAATCCACAGCAGTATACAGTTCGTCACTAAAATGAAAAAAGAGATATTCCAGTTTTGCAAGCAATCCCTAGCCAAAATACTTGTCATACTAAAGGAAAAAATCATCTATTTAATCGTAATCCACAAAAATCACGTGCATAAAAGCGGACAAGTATGAGTAGCCATTTGAAACAATCACTACACAAAAGGTTGGATGCGTCACCTTTACTGGAAAAAAGATCATTTTCTACAATCTGCAAGCCACATCAAAGTAAAATCCCTAAAATGTAAAAGAAGATTGGTCTTGGGAATAATATCACAAAAGACGGTCGGGCAATCAGACGAGCATTAAGGACAATCTTAATCACCTGAAAACTTCAAAAGTAGCTCCTAAAAGGGAAAAAAGATGTCTTGGCAGACTAATTCTACAGAAAAGACATCATAAAAGTGTGAGAAAAACTGAGATGCAGTTTGGCAATCTTAATACCACAAACATAACTCATGACCGTCTAAATGAGGGAAAAAGAGATGCAGTTTGGCAATCTAATCACACACAAAAGACGTCATAAAAGGGAAAAAGAGATGCAGTTTGGCAATCTAATCACACACAAAAGACATCAAAAAAGGGAAAAAGAGATGCAGTTTGGCAATCTAATCACACACAAAAGACATCAAAAAAGGGAAAAAGAGATGCAGTTTGGCAATCTAATCACACACAAAAGACATCAAAAAAGGGAAAAAGAGATGCAGTTTGGCAATCTAATCACACACAAAAGACATCATAAAAGGGAAAAAGAGATGGAGACTGACAATCTAATTTGTTTTCTAGTCGTAAGATTGAGACTGTGTGTCAAGGCGTTGCTGTATTCTTGCTTTCATAATATATTCTGGCACCAGCTGGGCCCTATCGATACAGACAGTTGTGGTGTTGGTCAGGGAATTGTACTTTCAATGATGCGTTTGTAGTATGACTGAGATACAATTGTGTAGTCCCAGTCTTCCCAACGACCCCATAACACACACACCTTTTCATAAGAGCCTGTTAGGAAAAAGAAAAGGTTTGAACCAATGGCAATCAAATTTCTAATTTCCCAGTAGTCAGTCCGTTACACATACTCCTTTGGCAAGACAACAGTTCGTGGTGTATGAGTTATCTTTTTGAGACAATTTCTAAAAATTCAAAATTGAATTGACCTGTATTCCTCAATACCATATTCTGAATTTATCTGGTAACGCATGGTCTGTTATTTCAAAGTGCATCTAGCATGTAAGTGTGGCCTGACAGCAGTATCACAGTTCTGCTCACAAAACACTGTACATAACCACAGCCTCATGATCACTTTCAATTTCAGTTTTGTCAAGGCAGTGTCCCTGAGCTCACAATACTTGTCTATGTATCTACATGTGATGGAAAAAATCATCTAAAATAATTATGGCGTATCCCAAAAATCATGTGCATGACCAAAGCGCTGACAATGTCTTGAGTGAGCCCATTTTGATCAGATCGGGCGCCATACGGACAACTCAGAGGTTGTGAGTTTGGCCTTTGTGAGCACCTTTTCTGGATTTAATCAAAAGTACATTGCATACAATGCAAAGCCCTACATTCTAGATTGTTACAATCCATACAAACTACACTCTGTAAGCATAGATTTAGATATGTCCTCTGCATATAATGATTCAAACTGAAGTCGTGTCGCGTGCATTCAGACAGCCATAAGGACAATCTTGGAGCTCACCTCGTATTTTAAACTTCGAAGAAGTATGCTTCCTGAAACTGTACGAATACCAATGTCTTGGCTGGAGACTATTCTAAGGTAAATAAGACAGTACACGTGTGACGAAAAATCTGTAGAATGTCACGGGTATGAATCTTACTTAACCCACGGAAACATTCACTGCATGTATCACGTACTGAAATTGTATGACAATGTTTTTCGTTGAAGTGTAAAAGGGCAGTCCACTGAACTAAATGCTGCATAAGTAACTTATGGAAATGACTTTGTAAGGCACATTTTTTTTTGTGACAGAAAATCTTTCTGATTTATTGTAAAATATAAAATAAGCGGTGGATTTGTCACCACTCAGAGATCTTTCCTTTTCCCTTTCACTGGACTATGGTCCGTCGGATGCGACAACAAACCAAGTCCCTCTGCGTGAGTGAATTTTGGATTACACACAGACTGCATTCATGATGACACATTGACACAAAGCATTTATATGATATTAACAAAAATAGAATGTTTGTATAAAACTTGGACACTACGTGGTTAATAGATCAGGAATTTGTGTTAACATTGCCTCAGTTCTTACTATTTAGGAACTGGTAGGCTACATTATCACCAACCCTTGATTTCCGAATAAAATGTACATATTGGTAGGAACAGAGTAACCACTAGAGCACGGCATGCTAAAATACTCAGAGAAGTATCCGGATAGTAGAGATAAGAATTGTAGGTAAAGTCAAAGATAATGATAAAAACATTCCTTTCTATCGTATGCCCGTGAAACAATCCACAATGATAGTTCGACTTGAGAAGAACACAAAACAAAAAAAATGACATACTTTAGGGAGATCTTGGGCATCACTTGAATTACTTGACTTAAGCTTCATTCTTTCTTGTAGACAATCGGGACTCTTAGTAATCCTCCGTCTTCTTCTGTGTGTAGTCAGCTGTTTGGACTTTATTCTATTACAAACACAGCCATCAGTGAACCTAGTGAAGAGAGGAAAGACCGAGCCGCTACAGTTATGGTATAACATCACAACAATCGACTGAGGAAAGGGCACAGTGGAAAACAAAAACAAAAGCAAAAACTGCAGAAATGTTGGATGAACAAAACCAGAACAGAGAGAATTAAAGACTTACATAGATCATCAGCTGTGATGATTCTTCAACCATTGGTTATTGGATAAGCCATTTCAGGTCAAACTCTTTGATTTGAAGTCTTAAATTCAGTGTTAAAACTAGATTTCTTAAGATCTGCTCATCTGTAGTTCAAACGTTGAGGCAGGGATGATTCTTGCTTCACCCAAGTTGACATAAACAGAACCAGGAAATGGTCACCCCCCATGTAGATCCCTGTCCATTCCCCATTCCGTGTCTCCATGCACGGAATAGCGTAGCATTACAGTTGTAAACTCTGCATTCTTAAGGAATCATAGACGGGTAAGCATGAAAAGGGTGTGGTTACTATTCAAGCTTTCAGTGATCATGCTGGGAGCCTAAATTCGGATGACAAGAAGAAGGGTAATAGTTATACTGTGTTACTGTTTTAGAAGCCATTAAATTTTGCACTGAAAATTGAATCTGATTGACAGATTGACTCTGACTGACCTGCAGCATGTCTCCTCTGTCTATCTATTTGTCTTTCTGTCTGCCTGATTGCCTGATTGCCTGATTGTTGTCTGTCTGTCAGTTTGTCCTCTTCTCTCATTGCTCCTCTCTCTCTCTCTCTCTCTCTCTGTCTCTTTCCCTCTCTGTCTCAGATTCGGACTGACCTGTGGCATGCCTTGTTTCTCTCTGTCTTTGTTTCTTTACATGTCTGTCTGTCTCTGTCTGTCTCTCTGGCCTCTGTCTGTCTCCCTGTCTCTGCCCCCCCACGTCTCTCTTCTCTCTCTGAATGTCTGTCCGTCTATCTGTCTGCTCGTCTGTCTGACTGGCTGGCCCCCCCCCTCTCTCTCTCTGTCTCTGTCTATTTATCTATCTATCTATCTATCTATCTATCTATCTATCTAACGATCTATCTATCTATCTATCTATCTATCTGTCTGTCTATCTATCTATATATCTATCTATTTGTCTGTCTGTCTGTCTGTATGTCTATTTTTTCTCTCTCTCTCTCTCTCTCGCTGGCTTGCTTTCGCGTCTGTCTGTATCTATTGCCTCTCAGTTATTTTTCATGTAATTTATACACTGTGAATTAGAAAAAGAGTGTTTTCGTCATGTCCCAGAAATTGATCGGAATAGTGTGATCAGACACAACTGCTTTACTGACATATGCACAGGGAAAACAAAGACGATGGCTTTGCACAGTGGTCCAGTACAAAGGTAAGTAAGTTAAATGTTCAGCTGACAGTTTTAATGGTTTGAAAAGATTTGTTTTATATGGGTTGTCACACAAGTAACAAAGTATCAATCTTAAGAGAACACACACATACACCCACCCCCTCACACACACAAATATATATATATATGTATATATGCATATATATATATATATAATATATATACATATATATACATATATATACATATATATATTATTGTGTGTGTGTGTACATGTATGTATGTATCTATGTATGTCTGTGTGTATGTATCTATGTATGTATCGGTTTGTCTGTTCAAAACATCTTTCAATTGAATGTGCAATGGCTATTGTAATGATGGTGATTATAATGATGATGATGATGATGATGATGATGATGATGATGATGATGATGATGATGTGGTTGTAGTGGTGGTGGTGGTGATGGTGGTGATGGTGGTGATGGGGATGATGACGATGGCGACATAGTGGCAATAATAGGAAGAGGAAATGTGCAGCGGGTGGGGGAGGAACAGGACGAATCCATTTGCAGCCATAATTACATACTTTGACTCAGCTACTGGGG
>CM060306.1:60678624-60711124 GCA_030674185.1 Monoplex corrugatus | reverse complement strand
TTTTAAAGTTTAATGAAAAATTCATAGCCCATATTGCGAAGCAATGCGTTTTAAAATGATAAAACATACCCTCTGGAATAATTTTACTCGTTCTCGTTATAGTAGATAATCTTTTAGAAATTTTGACAGAATCGTAATAAAAACAAAACTTTTTATGGCACTGTTAAATAGTAAAGTTTAACGTGTAACACAAAAGAGATGTGTGCAGATGTTTTTCTTGTGGAATATAGTGCAACAACACATACAAAGACCAGAGAGAGAGAGAGAGAGAGAGAGAGAGAGAGAGAGAGAGAGAGAGAGAGAGAGAGAGAGAGAGAGAGAGAGAGAGAGAGAGAGAGAGAGAGAGAGAGAGAGAGAGAGAGAGAGAGAAACTGAGAGACAGACAGACTGGTAAACAGATATAAAGATTTATCACAGACGCACGTAGGTTTCAGTCGGAAAATTCTCCCCATGTCAATGAGGTTTTGGCTGCAAGGGAAGATGGAATGTGAGCCGTTTTTTGCGTGGCATGTGAGCGGTTTATATTGAGCGGTGTGTGTGTGTGTGTGTGGTGTGTGTGTGTGTGTGTGTGTGTGTGTGTGTGTGTGTGTGTGTGTGTGTGTGTGTGTGTGTGTGTGTTGTGTGTATGTCTGTGTGTGTGTGTGTGTGTGTGGGTGGGTGTGTAGGTGGGTGTGTATGGGTGTGTGTGTGTAGGTGTAAGTGTGTATGTGCGCGTGTCAGTGTGTAGGTGTGCGTATACATGTGTGTGTGTGTGGTGTGTTGTGTGTGTGTGTGTGTGTGTGTGTGTGTGTGTGTGTGTGTGTGTGTGTGTGTGTGTGGTGTGTGTGTGAGTGTGAGTGAGTGAGGGGCACTCCCCGCTGAGCTAGTATGCTGTTCATATTTATCCGTTCTTGCTAGATGTGAATCATGTCTGTCAGGTGTATTTGGTTGACTAAGTCTAGCACTAGAGGCCTATGACTGTGCTCGCCATGTTGGATTGTCACTTGGTAAAAAAGTCCCCTTGGAGTGCAGTCAAGCCATAAGAGTGGGTAGCTGGGCTAGATCGTCGGACATCCTGAGGCAATACAGAGACCTGTGTTCCAGATCCTGGAGGGAAGAAGAAGACGTTGATGTTTTGCTGTCAGCAGCTTCTAGTGGAGGTCCACATTTGCCAAAACAAAGATGGAAAGGCTTGCGTTGTGTGTTGCGGTCGTAGCTCAGAGTATTTTTCAGTTATATATAGTGGCACACAGCATGAAAGTGGAGAGAAACTTATTGAGTGGGCATAAATAAATAAATTCATAGCAGGAAACACCCGATTTGAGCAGTCTAACAGAAGAAAATAGAAATGGATGAGTCCAGGAGTTTGTTCAAAATCAAATTAATTACATCCTGAAAAATAAAAAAAAAATTACAAATGCTTTACTGATAGCAAAATCACATCCAGGAGCAGACTGTTACAATGACCACAATCCTGTAATGGGAAGATTTAGGCTGAAACTAGAGAAAAGAAAACAAACAAAAAATAACATCAAACTAAATTTTGGAGTATTAAAGGCAGATGAATCGAATAATGCAAAATTTAACGTACATGTTCAAAACAAATTCAGTGCTGTGGACGGCTTTGGTGACAGTGAGGAACAATGGACAAAATGGAGAAGCTCGATAAATGAAGCTTTTGAAGAAATCTCTAGAGTTGAAAGAAAAGCAAAAAAGAACTGGATGACTAAAGAAAGTTTAGGCTTGATGGAAGAACGGAGGAAGGACAATACAAAAAGATAAACTATGACATCAGAAATAGGTGTAATGAAGCTAAGGAAGCTTGGCTGGAAACAAAGTGCAAAGAAACGGAAGACGGACACAAAACATATCAATTTATGTAAAGACACATCGAGGCAATCGCTCACAGGAAAAAGACGTGCACATGAACTGGTTGCTAAAATCGAAATATAGTAGGCTTACCACGGAAAAAGACTACAGTTTAGATAGATGGGGGAAGTACATTAAAGACCATTTCAACGAAGACAGAAACGAAAAACACATTATAAGAAAGAACGTTGAAGAACCACCCATAATGAAAGATGAAGTTAGAGCAGCATTGAAAAAGACGAAACCGAAAAAAGCCCCAGGTCTAGACAATATTACTACAGAAATGATTGAGGCTCTAGAAGAATTTGGTGTTGAGAAAATGACAATCCTCCTAAATGAAATTTATGACATCGAAAAAGTCCCTAAGGATGTATCAAAATCAATTTTCATCGCACTTGCAAAGACAGCAGAGGCTATGGAATGCGAACTCCATCGTATGTAATAAAAATCCTCTTAGGAATATTCACGATAAGGACAAGGAACAGAATCAAAAGAGAAATAGCAGAAGAACAGTGTGCAGTTGTCGAAGGGAAAGGAACTGTTAATGCCATATACACCCTAAGAACTATCATAGAGAGGTCAGTCGTGTTGAAAAAGGATTCATATGTATGCTTTGTTGATTATATCCAGGTTTTCGATCAGGTAAGACACGGAGAATGGATCAACCAGCTAGAAAGGCTCAATATTCCTGAAAAAGATGTAAGAATAATTAGAAATATGTATTGGGAACAAACAGCAGCAGTGAGAATAGAAAACGATATAAGCTCTTTCCAAAATATTAAAAGAGGGGTTCGGCAGGGTTGTGTTCTGTCAGTAGATTTGTTTTCATTTTACAGGGAAACCATCATGAGAAACCTAGAAGAATGTCCTGGATAAAGGTTGGAGGAAAAATGATAAATAACATTCGTTACGCAGATTTCACCGTTCTAATTGCAGAAAATGACACGGACCAACAAAATCTTGTAATAGAAACAGAAAGCAAAACTAAAGGGCTGGAGCTAAATAGCAAAGAAGTCCGAAGTAAGTGTATTCAGTAAAAAACAAGAAATCCCTTCATACAAAATAACAGAAATAGCACAACACTGAGACATGTTGATAAGTTTAATTATCTGGGAAATGTCATCTTACCCGACAGCAGATGCACATTAAAAATGGCCAGTGCAATCGGCCAGCCAAAACAGCACTCAAGAAGATGAAAAGCGTTTTTACCAACAACTGCCTATCAATTAATATCAGGAAGAGAGTTCTTGAGCGCTGTATAGAACCGATACTGTTGTACGGTTATGAGGCGTGGACAGTCAACACGCAAAATCGGAAAAATGAATTGAGACAACTGAAATGTAGTTTCTAAGAAAAATGTTGAGAGTTCCATGGACAGCAAAGAAAACAAACAAAACAGTCTTGAAGGAGGCAGACACAAGAAGATCATTTATAAAGAAGATTAGGAAAAGACAAGCAATATTTATAGGATTTTTATGTGGGAAGAGAAATTAAAGGATCTGGTCACAACAGGAAAGCTGGAGGGAAAGAGAATACCAAGTAGAACAAGGGAGAAAATATTGGACGGATTTGCAGGGTGGCTGAGGACAGAGAGGGTGAGAGATGTATTTGCAGCGACGAGGAATAGATTCGTATCAAGGGCTATGATCGCCAACGCCACGCAGCAGGGCACATGATGATGATGATACATGGTTAATCATATATAAGAATGATATTCTAATTTGTGTTTTGTCGTAAAATTTTGTCAGTTTTGCTCTCTCTCTCTCTCTCTCTCTCTCTCTCTCTCTCTCTCTCTCTCTCTCTCTCTCTCTCTCTCTCTCTCTTTCTGTGTGTGTGTGTGTGTGTGTGTGTGTGTGTGTGTGTGTGTGTGTGTGTGTGTGTGTGTGTGTGTGTGTGTGTGTGTGTGTGTGTGTGTGTGTGAGGTTATTTCATGTTGTGTTTTGTGTGTCATCAGTTATGTTCCGTTTTCAGTTTCGTCGGTGCCTGGTATTATCCTGATTACAAATATTATCCTGATTACAAGCAAAGTGAAGATGAGGATTGCCCATATGTGGGCCCGTACGTGGGCCCATATATGTAGAAAATGTTCTGCTTCCAGAGACGAGGAGGTGAGTAATGCACTGACGTTTAGGCACCAATCATGTTCAGTATCTATGTATGTATCTAAGTATCTATTTATCTATCCATCTATTTTATCTATTTATTTATTTATCTATCTAGATGGATAGATATGTGGATAGATAGATAGATGGATAGATAGATAGATTGATATATATATAGATAGACATAGATAGAGATAGATAGATAGATAGGTAGATAGTGACAGACATAGCTAGATAAATATATAGATAAATTGAGACAGACAGATACATACATACATACATATATACATACATATATACATACACACATACATACATACATACTACATACATACATACACACATACATACATACATTCATGCATACATACATGCATACATACATACATACATACATGCATACACACAACATACATACATACATACATAATATACATACATACATACATACATACATACATACATTACATACATACATTACATACATACATGCATGCATAGTTACGATTCTTTACAAATAATGCTTGTGTAGATTACGGCGACAAAGGCAGAATTCCCTCAGTTGACATATCTCCTGCGTACAAGCTGAACAGCCTAAATATGAAAACATTACAGTTTTTTTTCTTCCCGATGTCGAGGCAAAATAGTGGAATTATGTTGGCCATGTGTTACAGTTTGCCATTGGAGAAGCTCACTTACAGGATCCAGAGGACGTCTGATATCTGGCATCAGGTGAATGGTCAAGATGACAAAATCACAATCCTCACAGGCCCTGTGGGAGACGACGTCTTCATACTTGGACATAGTTCTCTTCGTTAGTTGTTTGTGTGTATGTATGAAGAACATACAATCACTTGTCTGCCAGACACCAAAAGGGTAAATTTTGTTCGTCACAAACACATCGAATAAATGATTATCATCTATTATAATGAATATCATTATAATTATGATTATTGTTTAGATTTATTTCAATTGACATGTAAAAACCTCTTGCATATTTGGCGATATGAAAACGTGTTGCATATGACAGAAAATGCATTTACAGTTAATCACATGTTTTTGTGTAAACCAAAGTGTTACAAAATACATCGGAAGGAGCTCAACAAAAACGTTTTTCTTTGTGTAAAAGATTATAGTAAATAAATTCATAACCAGTCAAAACTGTATAGAGAGGGATATAGAAATAATGTCAACGCTGTAATATTACCAATATAAAATAAGCTCATCATGCCTGAAAAACCCTGAAATTAGAAAGAAAGAAACTTTATATCATTCAAAAAACAGGAAAATAGTAATTCAATAACCATTTTGCTTTTCGCAATTTTTCTCGAGACCTTCCTGATTTATTTTCTGAGACCTTGCTGATATTGCGATTTATTTTTCATTGTAGGTTTATGGCAAAGGAGAGTATGCGCTTCAGACCTGTATCTCGAAGACTTCCAATAATAAATACAAAAATTAAAAGAGCTGTTGATCACTGAAATGCCCAGCCCATTGATGGCATGTGTAGCATCATATATGTTAGCATAGTAGCCTGAAAGGTTAAACTGTGGCACAGTGTAACGTATCAGTGACAGCACGGATTCTGGAAAAGAACACATCACAAAGACACATGAAATGATAAACAACATCCTAGTCAGGGCGACCTGCTGGAGTTGAATACTAGAATCGGTGTTGGAGCTGGACGTGGTCAGACGCCATGATGACGCCGTCTTCAATCTCCAAGACGTGATGCTGTTGCAGATAACAATACAGACATGTTGATGATGGGAAGTGCATGTTGAACAAGTTCAAAGAACACATCGTACACATTGAGAATAACTTGGCTGATGCCTTGTCGTTGTGTCAATATCCAGGTATATTTTTCTGACTGTTTGTTGAACACTTTCATTGGACGACTTCTCAACATCAGAGTAGAAAATGAGAGTTGAAGTAAACACGTAAAGGTGACAAGAATGACGGCAGTAGTTCTGGTAGAGAGGAATGTGTGAGCCTTGAGGGGAAGTACAACACAGACACACCGCTCTATGGCTATCAGTGCTGTCACACAGCCAGCTGTCTGTAGTACAGCCATTTTTACACCTGAAAAAGCGTAACAAAGTGTGTGTGTGTGACGTTTGTGTGTGTGTATGTGTGTGTGTGTGTGTGTGTGTGTGTGTGTGTGTGTGTGTGTGCGTGCGTGCGTGCGTGCGCGCACGCGCGCGCGTGTGTGTGTTTTGATAGTAACAAAACTGTTTCAAAAGATGCATCCTTCATATGCCTGATTTGCAGTATGCTCTGACGGATGATAGCCATTTGCAACTTCCAATGGATTAAAAGATATTAGATAAAAAAAACTGTGCTGCTGGAATAATTGCAAAGGCAGAAAAAGACAGCACTCAAATCGTGCGATTATACTTACTTTACTTTACTTTTTCCTTCCGCTTGTACCGATGGGCGTCGCGGGGAGATACAGTCGTCTGTCAGCAGCAAGGCGGGTGCCTGGAGAAGGGACATCTCGTGAGCTCTGAGGGTGTTTGCCACGGAGTCGCTCCATCGTCGTCTTGGTCTTCCTCTGGCTCTCCAGCCAGAGTATCTGGTGTTGTATGCCCGACATGAACAGAAAGAGCAACATGCTATACAGCTGCTGCCAAGCATGATGGAACTATTTTATCTTCTTTTTGCAGATAATGCAGGTCTTACATAGACGACAGCCCGAGGAATACAAAATCCGCTAAATATTTTGCAAACTTGTTGTGAGAGTATAAAACTGATGGCAACTATTGAGAAAACTAAATTTACACTTTTCAGAAAAAAGGAGTATTTAGGTAAACGTGAGCAGTGGTTTTACAGCGGTATTACATTAAAGGTTAGGTAAATAAGTACTGTTTGGTTTTGATTTTACAACAAAGATCGGTGCCAAATCAGAAGTAGAGCATTTAGTGACAAACGGTAGAAAACCTAAATAAGGCTTTTCACAAATACAGAAACATGACCATGGTTGGATATAGAGGGACTGAACAAACTAGCACAAAGAGAGAAAATACACATAATGTAATGCAAAAGATTCCTTACTAATAAGGGTACCTAACAAAATGGCGCATGACGATTTAGGCAGAAATCCGCTTTATGTTACTTCATCAACCCACTGTCACAGATATTGGTTTAAAATATTGCAAATGAATACAAACATATTACCCTTCAAAGCCTATGAAATGTTTCTTCAACTAAACTGATGTAGCCTACAAATGTAAGAGAAACTCCTGTGAGAAACAGGACTTGTCTGAATTGAATTGTCTGCTAGCAATAACGTTTTTGTGATGTAAACACTTTCTTGTATGCACTTAAATAGATTTACTTATTCAAAATGGACTGAAACTATAGATCATTTAAGACTATTTTTGAAAAAGAGAACAAACAACAACATATTCACACACATGAAAGAAACGTACAAAATATCGTGCATCTGACAGAAATAGAAAATGGAAAGCAGAAATAAAGGGCTGGAGCTGGATAGCAAGAAGACTGAAGTCATAGTAATCAGTAAAAACAGAACATTTGGGGGACTATTTTCTTCACCTGAACTTTCTTTTAATTTGTTTTTCTCTTTGTTCAGCATGTTGAAAAAAAAATCAGATTTGTTTCTATTGACTGTCTTTGCCTGGGGGTAGACCTACTACACTGTATACGCGGTGTTTATTTAGTAGTAGGCCTCCTTCGGTCATGACTGACCATGGACAAAGTACATCCGTTCTAATGTCTAGATAGGCTGTCTGCTTGGTCCAAGCAGCGTCGCCTGTGACTGTACAGACCAATGCGAGAGAGGCAGTCTCTGTCGCAGCGGTCGCATGTGTATGCTGATGCTGGTCTGTTGGCTGTCATCCCTTTTCTGCGAACTCGCTTTTCTGCGGCAGCAGCTGACAGTTTGTCCTCACCAATCCGCAGCTGTTTCTTGAGAGTAGTTCTCCAGCTGTTGCGGTCGTCTGCGAGGTTCTCCCAGGACTCAGTGTTGATCTCAAGCGCCTTCATGTCACGCTTGCAAACGTCTTTGTATCTCAGCTGTGGGAGGCCAATGTTTCTCTGCCCTGTGGCAAGCTCACCATAAAGGATGTCTTTTGGGATGCGACCATCTTCCATGCGGCGAACGTGGCCCAACCAGCGCAGCCGACGCTGTCTCAGCATGGTATGCATGGTTGGGAGGCCAGCGCAGGTTAGAACTTCGGTGTTGGTCACCTTGTCTTGCCAGGAAATGCCAAGTATAGCACCGTAGGCTTCTCAGGTGGAAGGTATTGAGTCTTTTCTCCTGATGAGCACGCGTGGTCCACGCCTCGCTGCCATACAGCAAGGTGCTGAGGACACAGGCGTTGTATACAGCCATCTTTGTCTGTGTGGTCAGCTTGGGATTTGTCCACACCCTTTGTGTGAGGCGGGCTAGTGTTGTGGCTGCCTTCCCGATCCTCTTGTCGACCTCTGTGTCAAGGGAGAGGTTATCGGTGATGGTGGACCCAAGATATGTGAATTGATGGATGGCTTCAAGCTCGTAGTCATCAATGGTGATGGCTGGTGGAGATGGCGTGTCTTGGCCCAGGACGTTTGTCTTCTTAAGACTGATGGTCAGACCAAAATCTTTGCAGGCCTGGGAGAAGCGGTCCATTAGTGACTGCAAGTCCCGCTGAGTATGGGTCACAACTGCGGCATCGTCGGCAAATAGCATGTCTCTGATGAGGGCTTCACGGACCTTTGTCCTTGCTCTGAGGCGGGCGAGGTTGAAGAGCCTGCCATCTGATCTGGTCCGCAGGTGGATCCCTTCTTGCGCTGTGCTAAACGCATGCCTCAGGAGGAGAGCGAAGAAGATTCCAAAGAGGGTTGGGGCCAGGACGCAGCCTTGTTTCACACCGCTGCGTACGTCGAAGGGCTTGGAGAGGTTTCCGTTGAACTGCACCATCCCTTTCATGTTTGAGTGGAAGGACTCAATTAAGCTGTGCAGTTTGGGGGGGGGGGGGGGGGCAGCCGATTTTTCGGAGAGCCCTGAAAAGGCCATCTCTGCTGACTAGGTCAAAGGCCTTGGTGAGGTCAATGAATGCCACATACAGGGGCATCCGCTGCTCTCTGCACTTCTGGATTTGGCGAAGGGAGAAGACCATGTCTACCGTGGATCTCTCTGCTCGAAAACCACACTGTGATTCCGGGTAGACGCGTTCAGCCAGTTTCTGCAGGCGGATTAGGAGGACCCGAGCATAGACTTTGCCAACAATGCTGAGGAGCGAGATACCTCTGTAGTTCTGCAGTCGCTCCTTTCGCCCTTGTTTTTGTACAGGGTGACGATCTTGACGTCCCTCATGTCCTGTGGTACAGCTCCCTCATTCCAACACTGACAGAGAACTGCGTGCAAAGGGTGCAGAAGAGAAGTCTTGCAGTGCTTGATGAGGTCTGGGGGAATTCCGTCGTTGCCAGGTGCCTTCCCTGATGCCAGGCTATCAATGGCCTTGCTGAGTTCGTCCGCAGTTGGCTCTGCGTCAAGTTCTTCCATTACCGGCATGCACTTGATAGCATCGAGGGCTGAGGGGGACACCATGTTCTGTGTGGAGTAGAGGTCGGAGTAGTGTTCCGCCCATCTTTCCATCTGTTGGCTAGGATTGCTGATTACTTCCCCAGTGGAGGATTTGAGGGGGGCGATCTTGCTCTGTGTTGGTCCCAGTGCCTTCTTGATGCCATCATACATTCCTCGGATGTTGCCTCTTTCAGCAGCACTCTGTATCTCTTCGCTGAGCTCTGTCCAGTACTCGTTTGCGCAGCGCCTGACGTTAAGCTGAACCTTACTTCTGGCAGCCCTGAGGATTTGCAGGTTCTTCTCACTGGACCGCTTATACTTGGTGAGTGCGGCACACTTAGCCTCAACAGTGGGAGTCAACTCTGATGATTTGGCCTCAAACCAGTCGTGGGACTTCACAGTTTTCTTCCCAAATGTGGCCATAGCAATGCGGTGCATGGTGTCTCGTAGCGTTTCCCATCTCTCAGAGGCAGAGTCTCTGGGCTGCAATGCATCGTATTCTCTCTGAAAGGCCTCTGCGAACTGTTCTACAAGATCTGGCTGAGACATCTTGCTGACGTCAATGCGAGGGTTCCCTTGTCTCTTTGAGCAGTGGAACTTCTTTGGTTGTAGCCTGATCTTGCAACATACCAGAGAGTGGTCTGTGTCGCAGTCTGCGCTGTGATAAGAGCGAGTGTGGAGAACGTTTTAGATAGCGGCACGTCTTACTAGGATCAAATCCAGTTGGTGCCAATGTTTTGAGCGGGGATGCCTACAGGAGACTTTGTGCTGAGGCTTCGTCTTGAAGAAGGAGTTGGCGATGCACAGTTCATGGCAGGCGCAAAACTCAAGCAGTCGCTGTCCATTCTCATTCATTTTCCCCACTCCAAAGGAACCGAGGCAGAAGGGCCATGAGTCATTGTCTGCACCCACTCTGGCGTTGAAGTCGCCCAGGAGAACAAGTTGTTCTGTCCTGGGGATGTTCCTTATGGTTGATGCAAGATTTTCGTAGAACTCACCCTTGGTGTCTGGAGAGGCGGACAGAGTTGGGGCATAAACGCTGATGAGAGTGACATAGCCTTCGGTGGTGTTGAGGCGGAGAGTCAAGAGTCGTTCTGAACCTCCGCTGCCTGGTTCAATCATGTTCAGCAGGCTGTTCCTTACTACAAAGCCTACTCCGTGCTCTCTTGGGGCATCAGAACTCTTTCCTTGCCAGAAGAAGGTGTAGTCCCTTTCCTTTAGTGTTCCTGAGTCAGCCAGCCGTGTTTCCTGCAGAGTGGCAATGTCCACATTGAGCCTCTTTAGTTCGCTGTTTATGACAGCGGTTTTTCTGGCGTCGCTGATGTCTTGCAGATCTTGGAAGAGCCCAGGCATCATTGTTCGGACATTCCAACAGCCCAGTTTCACTGCTGATCCTTTTCATGATCCGTTTCTTGAATTTGAATTGTTCTTTTTGTTTGGTGCGGTAATTGACGACCTGCTTGTCAGATTTTCTCCTAATCTTCATGCACCCAATGAAGAAGGCAGGTCGTGGCGGGACAGCACCTAACTGGCACGAAGGTCTCTCCCACCGTCAAAAGCAACCCCTGGCGTCAGCTCTACGCCAGTTGAGCAATGACTTATCACCGGTATCTGTTGCTTCCCGTGTTGTGCCGACACTAGTGTTAGTAGCGAGGCTGGAGTGTCCTCTCCAGGTCGTAGGTGCAGAGTGTTTGTGGTTGAATGGACGGATGTAAGCCTGGGCAGTGTAATATGGAAGACAGGCTGTTGCCCATGCAACTTGTCCCCCCTCTTCACCTCGCTGACAGATCCAAAGGAACAGCAGGGCTGTTACGTTTTGGTGCCAACGCAGCCGCAGGAGCTGCCGGAAAGTGACAAAGTTTGCCATCCAACCGCCTTAGGGGCCCCACGCCGGATTTACTGTCAGGGTTTACTCCCTTAGCTAGATGGCCGCGGGTAGCTCTCCAGAGCTGGCGCCCTTTGATGGATCTAATTTATTTCCACCAGGGTTTCTAGCCACCCTCCTCACCATCCTCCTGAGAGGACTGGTGGGGTTGCTGGTTTAGTCGCCAGCAATTCGACACTGTGACAGGTAGTACTGGGTTCCAGGTTACCAGTAGCGGATACATCTATCCGACCTGACACACTTTTATTTACTTGTATAACAAAGGGCAGGCCTCTGACGAAAACAGCCAAGTCGTCTGCCTGTATCTTCTTTCTTCGCTTGTTCTTAATTTTTTTTTTTTTTGGGGGGGGGGGGGGGGGGGGGACAAATCATCACAAATAGTAGTAAGTTTCAAAAGGCTGTTTTATTTTTCTTTCAATTCAAGGCGGTGACCATTTACACAATATTGCTGTATACTTACTTTATTTCCTCGGAGCAGGCCAGAAACACAGCCTGTCCATTCCATGATCCTCGCTCAAGTCATGTCTTTTGTAAGCATTGCTGGCATTGCAATTATTTTCGTCTATAAAATTGATATGCTGCATGACTGTATGAACCCCCCTCCCCCTCAACAAGTATTTCATTTTAATATCTTCGTTATGAGTTGAGTGTTCTTGGAGAGAAAAGAATGCATTTTTTAATGTAATCATGAATGAGTCAGCACAGTTTTACAGAAAAAAAACAGAGGCCACATAACCATTAAAGCACGGAGAAAAATAGGAAAAGAAACAGATCAACGAACACGCACCATTTTGAAACATTTCTGTCAACAGTATTCTTCCTACACTCAACTTAAAAAACCCAGATGTTTACTCCTAAGTATTTAGTGAGTTAATATTTACAGGTGGACTAGGGCAAATTGGTATAGCCCTAATCACATTTATAGTTAGTTGGAGAATGATCGAGTGACTGAGTGACTTACTCATCACACTGTTATTGTTGACTGCAAACACAAGCTAAGCAGAAGGTAATACCACTGGTATATGAAGCATGTATCCCACTGACATGTCACTGTAAATACAGACATTTTCAAGACAAATACTCGGACGCAAAGAAAATCCAATCGACATTGAAATAAAAACATCAATTTCAAAGTCCAGTGGCCACTAATCTTTTCGTTTCTCTGTCTGAAGCATTGGACCAACGTCCCCAAACGAATACATTGACACTAGATTGCAGAATAAACTCAACACAAGGAAACTTATGACCTGTGTAAGGCGCGCCTTTCTTACCGACGTGAGCCTATTTCTAGCTGTTACATGGACCATGCCATTGTTTCAAAGTCCATTAAATCAAAACATGTGTGTTCCTACTGCGAAATTAAATGTGAAGTAATTTCATGATTCAACAATTTTGTTTCACTCATTCTGATTTGCTGTCTTTTTTTTCTTTTGGGCTTTCTGAACCAGATAAGTAATTTTTCTCTTTTTTGTGGAGATCAGCTTTTCCCACCATTGCCTACAGTGCATATAGGCTATAACACCTGTTATTTTGCTCCTGTAGATTGGGAGAGAATTTAGCTCATTCTTTTACTGTATCTTAGATGGACAAAGATGATGCATACATTATACTATATCTTGCATTCTCTCACTCTCTTGTTCTTTCTCTCTCTCTTTGTCGTCTTTGGCGCTGTATTAACAGTGGACTCTTCCCATTTCTTCCTTTTGTCTTGATTTCTTCTCCTCTTGTAGGCTGCCGTGGACACCTCATTCTAGATTAGTGTGGGTCGCATCCTGATTCCGTGAAGGGTTGTGTTGGTTCCTTTCTCTGTCCATGTTCCATGTGTCACTGACGTTTCTGACTCATACTTCTCCATGTGCCGCCTGTTGGTCTTGATGAATGCTGCTACTGGTCATGTACGGTGGGCTTTTGTACACTCATCATTCACGTTTTTGAGGTTAATCTGTACATCATTTAAACTTAGTTAACATTTATTGATTTTATAGTCATTTTCATGGTTAGATTACCGTTATCATTTTGTCAGTTTTTACTCCTTTTTCTTGTAATTAGAGTTGTCTATCATCATGATAACTTTCATATGATTTATTTTTTATGATGTTATAATGATGCAGCAGGCCAGTTGGAACACTGTACCAGTTCCCTAGTTACACGAAAATTACCGACAGCAAGCTATCGGAGCAACGCCGTACACTCGACTCGTATGTTGTCTTTTTAAATACACGCGTGTACCCAAAAGAAACTTCTACAAACTTTGTTCCAAGCTCTTTGTTTCAAGAAAGTATATAAACGAGAAACATTCAGTCATTGTGGTTGAATGTTTGTAAGTTATGTGTTCTGAGAACAGAGGCATTGTGTTATCATGTCAACCAGATCTGAATTCATGTTGCTCACTTGCTCTCTGTAGCACTTAGAAACTGTACGATTTAAATAGTTAGGATATTATGTGCCATGTCGAAGTTCTACAGTAGAAGTGATGATTAGATAATACTTTGTTTCCTCTGACTTTTCGCTTTCCACGCACTAAGTTCAATACATATGGTCCACGAGCCTTCTCTGTTTCTGGTTCACTCTCCTGGAACAAACTTCCTCTCTCAGTCCGTCAGCAACCTACTTTTGCCTCCTTCAAGTCCGCTCTCAAAATCACCTTTTCTCCTCTGCATAAAATCCTAACCTCAATCAACCCCCCTCTGCAGCCTGTCTCCGCTCGGAGGGGAATCACTTTGTTTTAATATATAATTGTATATGATATGCTCTCTATAATTTTCCATTGCTTTTATTCTTGCTTTTATTGCTTTTATTCTTTCTCCCCATTTATAGCCATGCGTGTGTGTGTGTGTGTGTGTGTGTGTGTGTGTGTGTGTGTGTGTGTGTGCGTGCGTGCGTGCGCGTGCGTGCGTGCGTGCGTGCGTGTCTGTTTCAGCGCTTAGATTTGATTTTGTCGAGATTTTGCGCTATATAAATATTGTAATTATTATAATTATTAATTATTAAATACTATAAGCAAATAAAATGTATCTTGTGTCCTTTTTAATTGAATGAATGTGTGGTCCATATTGCCATAACACCATTCAGTGTTTCTAGTCATCTCCCTTCTTTCCTTTCTTCCAGTTTTTGAAACGAAACAATACAGGTTTAGAATAGCTAAAAGACCAAACAGTTACACCAACAACCCATTTCTTTTGTCATAATATCATCAACAGCAGTACTAGAATCCGCACTCATAGCTAGGATAATAGTTACAAGACAAGAAATAATGAAAACAAGCATCGACAGTAGTGTTATTTTTCCAGTTCCCCTTTTTGATTGCTCTCTCTCTCCCTCTCTCTCACTCCCTCCCCCTTTCTCTCTTTCTTTGTCTCTGTCTTTCTGTCTATCTCTGTCTCTGTCAAGCTCGCTAAGGCTTGAACTAGAGTAGAAAGACAGAGAAACAGACCTATCGGCTCTAACACCCCCTTTCACTAACTAAATAAGGAAATCCTTGGACAAAATACATTAACACAAATGTTATTAATACAAACAATACGACATGACGCACCATTCATACATATCATAAACATACATATCGCACCACTCGAGGTGGCACCAAGGAACTCGACATTGCATTACACATTTCGAATCCTCAATGAAAACACCCCTAGAAGCCCTTGGCAACAACAACAACAAACCAACAAGATCAATGTAGACTATGAGTACAATACTTTAATAATGTTTCTTCTACCAAGTGTAGCAACCTGCAGAGAATGCTCTCAGCAGAAACAGCGCGGAGAAGATCTAAGTCCACAGGTTCTATGTGACCCCATCACCACCGTCAGTTACTCCAACAAAATCAAGCGCAGCCTTATCCACTAAAGTCTAACAGTGTTTACCCATTCAGCCCACACTTCAATCAGCCACAGTAGCCACTGTTCTTGCTGGGTGGCAGTAATGTGCCGCCATAGGGATACCCTGTGAATCCGAGAAGTCTGCCAGATCACCACGCAGCCTCAGGCTCCGACGCGCAAGATTTTCACTTTCAGAGAAGTCTGCCGAAATCTCCACACAGCCTCTCAGTTTCTCTCTCAGAGAACCACCTTCCCCACATCGGAAGATCCACCTCTAGGACACAAAGTCCACCTTCAAAACGAAATCGCTGACCAGAAACTGGCCCTAACCCCCTAACTGCAAACCTCCATAGCTGAGGGGCACCGAACACCTACTGACAACTCTTTACTTCTCCAGCCAACACACCAAGTTGACAGAACTACTGTTCACAAAGAACAGCCCAAAAGGCACACAAAAATGTATACATACACAGGCCCACGTAAACCATAACTTAGGCCACAAACACGAGTTGACGGACCATCTGTTCACAACCAAAAATCACGCAAAAAAGACACACACAGGCCCAGGTAAACCATAACTGGACAGGTGAGTTTTGTCCCACCTGGCAAAATTCTACACGCTCTGACCCAAAAAAACACCCCTGTCTCCAAATAAGAAAAGGAAAGAAAGAAAAAAATAAACAAACTGCCGTGATAGTCTCTGTCTGTCTGTCTGTCTGTCTGTCTGTCTGTCTCTCTCTCTCTCTCTCTCTCTCTCTCTCTCTCTCTCTCTCTCTCTCTCTCTGTCTCTATCTCTGTTTTATATTTTTCCCATTTCCATCTTTCTCTGATTTCGGGTAAACTTTAACTACAGCAAGCAGCTGGTTTGCGTACTCAGCAGGAATTCTCTTTTCCACTTTAGTTCTATTTTAAACCTTACTCCATACTTAAACGTACCCATACAGAATATCGCTACTGTTAAATATATGATTGATCGTGCGTCTGTCCTCCTCAATCACGTTTTTATTATGATATCGGAGTTAGGCAATTGATTGTATTATCGGAATGTTTTTATAGTCTGTGACCTTTATTGTTGATTCTGCGTATCTCCAAGCAGGTTTGATCTCAGGACATGCAAAGGAAATTTGTTCAACGTAGTTCTTTTCTCCAGAATGACAGGTACTGCAAGTTTGGCTGTCTATTAGACCCATGTTCTTCAGCAGTATATTTGTGGGGTATGCGTTGTGGATTATTTATCATAGTAGGACTCTCAGTCATGTTCCTGTAGTTGATGTGAATATTGGAGACTAATGGTCATTGTCTGTATGTATATTCAGTTTTCGTGGTCAAAATTTTGGCGAATGGCTGTATATCAGGGTCAGAATCTTTCTGAATTATTTTATTCTTTTACTCTATACCCTACTAGAGGTTTCTCATAAAAAAAGATACCAGTCATGTTTTGTGTTTTGCTATTATCAAGATCAGTATGACCTTTCTGCGGCCTTGATCAAAAGCACCTTTCACCGCGTTGTATTCGAACAGTCTTGAGGCTCATTGGCCTACTTTGGTTTCCTCCTCGTCAAAGGTGATAAGTTATTCGTTATTGTTGATGATGTTTGTTAGTCTTTCTGTTCCAATTCTAATCCAATCTTTCAGAAGTAGATTGGTGTGTTTGCATTTAAACAGTGTGTTGTTCCACAACACTGTGTTTTTGACTAGAGGATATGTGTAACTATGCCAATTTCCTTCCTCGGCCTGTCTTATTTTTAGGAGTATCCAAGTGCTTTTATCACAAGCCCCCAATGAATTTATCGTTATCAATAAAATCGTTTCGTTTCCATGGCGTGTAAAGGACACTCATACCAACATCCATTTTGGAGTAGTACACACTTGCACATCAACTGGTTGCTTAAATTCAAAAGATGGTACGATCATTATGAAAAACGACAAAATATTAGATAGATGGGGAGAGTACATTAAAGACCTTTTTGATGATGACAGAAAGGAAGAACACATCAGAAGAAAAAACATTGAAGGACCACACACAATATAAGATAAAGTTAGAGCAGCGTTAAAAAATGAAACCGGAAAAAGCCCCCAACCAGATAATATTACTACAGAAATGATTGAGGCTCCAGATGAATTTGGTATTGAAAAAAACAACAGTCCTCCTAAATGGAGTTTATGATACCGGTGACATCCCTAAGATATGTCAAAATCAATTTTCATTGCACATCCAACGAAAATATGGGCTATAAGAATTCCAATTCCATCGTACAATTTGATGAGTCATGTAACAGAGATTCTATTAAAAATAATCACAAAAAGGACAAGGAACAGAATCAAAAGAGAAATAGCGGAAGAGCAATGTGATTTTGTCAGAGGGAAATGAACTATTAATGCCGTATACATCATAAGAACTCTCATAGAAAGATCAACTGAGTTGAATAAGGATTTATATTTATGTTTTGTTGATTATGCTACAGCTTTTGATCTGGTAAGACACAAAGAATTGATCAACCAACTAAAAAAGGCTGAATGGTGATGGAAAGGATCTAAGAATAATACTAAACATGTATTGGGGAAAAACAGCAGCAATTAGTGTAGAAAATGATACCTGCTCTTTCCAAAATATCAAAAGATGGGTAAAGCAGCGATGTGCTCTGTCATAAGATTTGTTTTCAGTTTACAGCAAAACCCTCCACGAAAATCCGAAAGGAATGCCCTGGGATAAAGTTGGAGGAAAAATGATGATAAAAAATCTTCGCTGTGCAGATGACACTGTTGTAACTGCAGAAAAGGAAAAAGATCTACAAAATCTTGTGAATATAATAGAATTAGAAAGCAAAAATAAAGGGCTGGAGCTACACAGCAAGACGACCGAACCCATGGTAATCAGTAAAAACAAATACAAACCAGGAAATCCTCTTATGCAAAATAACAGCTAATGGCACCACATTGAGACATGTTCGTAAGTTTGAATATATGGGAACAGTCATGTCAGCAGACCACAGGTATACATTAGATACGGCCAACAGAATAAGCCAGACTAAAACAGCAGTCAAGAAAATGAAGAGCGTTCTTATCAACAAATGCCTATCAATTAACATCTGGAAGAGAGTTCTTCTTAAGTGTATATAGAACCGATATTGTTGTACGGATGTGAAGCGTGGGCAGTCAACACGCAAAATTAGTACAAGGTTGAGGTAGCTAAAACATCGTTTCTAAGAAGAATGTTAAGAATTCCATTGACCACAAAAAAACAAAAACAAAAACAAAACAAAACCAAGACAGTCTTGAAGGAGGCAGACACAAAAAGACCATTAATGAAGAAGACTAGGAAAGGAGAAGCAACGTTTAAAGGACAGTTTATGAGGCAAGAGAAATTAGAGCACCTGGTCACAACGGGAGTACTGGAGGGAAAGAGAGCACCAGTTAGACCCAGGGAGAAAACATTGGACGGATTTGAGGAATGGATGAAGACAGACAGGGTGGGAGAAGTACTTGCAACGACAAAGGATAGATTCATATGGAGGCCTATGATCGTCAACGCATGGGGCAGGGCTCATGATGAAGAAGATCTTCCATGTCTTTAGGATTCTGTAATATGAGTTTGGGGATCCAGCTTAAGTGCAGAGGCTCCTGTGATAAGTAGAGGGCCTCTTGTAGTGTTTTTATGTCTATGAGTTTCAATCCACATTAGTCATTGTCTTGTGTTAGTACTTTACGTTTCACTTTTTTAAATGCTTTTCATTAATTTTTTTCTTTTTCCATATGAAAGCGAATAGTGTACGGTTTATAATAGAAAGGACGTAGTCTTGCAGTCCAACTGACTGCATGACATATATGAACTGTGAAACGATCATACTTTTTAACAATGAGCATTTTGCCATATATACTGAGGTTCCTTCTAGCTCACTGTTTTATTATTCGCTTCATATTCGGTATTTTTGTTGACCAGTTTTTCCAGTATTAAGTGCACATTTGTCGTTTTGAAAGCATATGCCTAGAATGTTCATTTGTTTAACCAGTGTAGATGTTAAGAAGACTATCGGCTCTGTCTTTGTAAAGCCCTAACCACATTGCTTCTGTTTTTGCGTGGGACATGCGTACACCTGCTTTATTTGCAAAAATCTTTAAATATCTGTATTGGTTTGTGTAGATCTTCATCATCTCTTAGAAACAATATTGGATCATCTGCAAATTTTTTAATTGTTATTGGTTTTCCTTGGCTGTATGTAGTGTCTGATTCTTATTTCTTTAACAGTACCATCTATATTTTTCAATAGCGAGTAATTCAACCGTGAGAACAAAAATTGATGAAGAAAATAGACATCCTTGTCGTATGCCACATTCGACTTTAAATGCTTTAGAAAACCAGTCTTAATGATTGGTGCAACTTTCTGTGAAGTCAGAGTGGTCATCTACTGAATAAAATGCTTGATGATTTAGACTGGCTATTACAACTGTTTTTATGTCAGGTCGAAAGCTTTGGTAAAACTATTGCTCGCAAAATCCCCGATAGTGTCTTGTAATTTACATAGTTATATCATCTATAGTTCTGAGAATTGTCGATATAGGTTGCCCTTTAAGGAAGCCACAATAATCCATATTTATCAGTTTACACAAAATGTATTGAGTCTGTTAGCTACAGCTGTCGGCTGTATTTTGCAATCCGTATGTAATAGTGTTATAGGCCTCCAGTTATGATTCCTCTCTGCTGGTACTGTTAGGTTTGGTCTACTTCAAAGGAGTAGGTATATGATCGATTATCTGCATATTATTAAGTTTAGATTAGAACATTTTGTTGTTTGAATGAAGCGCAACCCAGTTTGTGACTGTTATGTGACTCATGCTGATGCCATATCGCTGAAGTAGTCCCATGAGTAGTGTAAATTGGACTTTATTGAATGCATCTTCTAAGTCACTTCTATATGACTGTTTTTATATGGATAGGTGTGTGTGTGTGTGTGTGTGTGTGTGTGTGTGTGTGTGTGTGTGTGTGTGTGTGTCTGTGTGTGTGTGTGTGTGTGTGTGTGTGCCTGTGTGTGTGTCTGTGTGTGTGTGTGTGTGTGTTTTGCGGGGTACGTTAAGACAGGAAAAGAAAGTGAGGGGAAAAAAGCAAAAGTGTATCTAATTTTAATTTTTAATTTTAATTTAATTACAATATTTATATAGCGCAAAATCTTGATAGAAATCAAATCTAAGCGCTGAACATACACATACGCACGCGCGCACACACACGCACACACACACTCACACATGGCTATAAATGGGGGAAAAGAATAAAAGAAATGGAAAATTATACAGAGCATATTATATACAAATATATATTACAATGTGATTCCACTCCGAGCGGAGACAGGCTACAGAGGGGGATGAGTGAGGTCAGGATTTCATGCAGAGGAGAAAAGGTGAGTTTTGAGAGCAGACTTGAAGGAGACAAAAGTAGATTGCTGACGGACTGAAAGAGGAAGTTTGTTCCAGGAGAGTGGACCAGAAACAGAGAAGGCTCGTGGACCGTAGGTATTGAGCTTAGTGCGTAGAAAGCGAAAAGTCAGAGGATCGGAGGCAGAGCGGAGGGTACGTGAGGGAAGATAGATCTCAAGTAGGCTTGACAGGTAATCGGGGGCTGCGTTATTGAGGCTTTTGTAGCATATGGTGTCTAGTTTGTACTGTATGCGCTTTGATACAGGGAGCCAGTGAAGTTGTGCCAGGAGAGGAGATATGTGGTCAGCTTTTTTCTTTTTGAGTACAAGGCGTCCAGCATTGTTTTGAATGCGCTGTAGGATGTGAATGGTGGAGGCAGGAAGACCAGACAGGAGTGAATTGCAATAGTCAATGCGAGACATTATGAAGGAGAGAACGAGTTTTGCAGTTGTTTCAACAGAGAGATACTTCCTGATCAGGCTTATACGATGAAGGTGATAGTAGCAAGATCTGGCAGTTTGAGAAACAAAGTTGTTTATGGAGAGGGTAGAGTCAAGGCAGACACCAAGGTTTTTAGCTGAATCAGAAATTGGGACTGATGTGTTACATAATGAGAGAGAAAGAGGGGGCAGCTGAGAAAGTTTCTGACGGGTGCCAATGAGGATAGCTTTCGTCTTGTCGTCATTAAGCTGGAGTTTATTGTATGTCATCCAGTTCTTAATGTCCGAGTAGCACTCAGTAGTGCGAGTCAAGAGGCGCTGTACATTGTCAGGTGAGTCACTGTCTTGAAGTTGGGTGTCATCAGCATAGAGGTGGTGTTTTATAGAGTGGGAGTTGATGATAGTGGACAGGGGGGAGGTGTAAAGAGTGAAAAGAACAGGGCCAAGGACAAATCCTTGTGGAACACCACAGGTCAGGTGTGCAGGTTGAGAGTAAGTGCCATTGATGAGAACAGTTTGTTTTCTGTTTGATAGATATGAAGTGAACCAGGAGACAGCAGTGTCAGAGATGCCAAAAGTATGATGGAATCTAGAAAGGAGAATACCATGATTAATGGTATCAAAGGCTCTAGACAGATCGAGGAGTGTGAGGAGAGAGACTTTGCCAGTATCAGTTGCAAGGAGGAAATTGTTGAGAATGTGTAGTAGGGCAGTTTCAGAGGGCAGTTTCAGTGCTATGGCACTGGCGGTAGGCTGATTGGAAAGGACTGAGGAGATTGTTGGCAGACAGGTGAGAGTTCAGCTGGTTGAGGACAACTTTTTCAAGGAGTTTTGACAAGAAAGAGAGATTAGAGATAGGCCGGTAGTTTTTCAGTTCATTTGGGTCTAAATTGTATTTCTTGAGGAGAGGGTGAACGATAGCAGACTTGAAAGAATCCTGGGAAAGTTCCAGTTTGAAGAGAAGTGTTGATGATGCCAGTGATGAATGGGAGGAGAGTAGGGAGACAGTTGGAGTAGAGAGAACCTGGAAGAGGATCCAGTTCGCAGGTTTTGAACGACATGCATCTGATTGTGTTGAGAATTTCTTCTTGTGAGACTGGGGTAAAAGTAGTAAAAGGTGTGCCAGAGAAGGAAAGGTCAGGTGGGCATGGTTGACAGGGTGTCCTATCAAGCTTGTCACGAAGAGTTTGTATTTTGGTGGTAAAATACTTGGAGAATACAGATGGGAGTTCTTCGTTATTGTGTTTTGTTGGGAGAGGTAAATCTTTTCGTGTGTCAAGGAGATGATTCATGGTTGTAAAGAGTTCTTTTGAAGAAGAGGTATGTATACAGGCCACACGATTCTTTGTGTAAGCATACAGCTTTTCAGTCAATCATTCTGTTTCTATTGCTGCCCTTGTGTACTTGTTCCAGTCTTGTTTTTGTGGTCTTGTAACATTTGATGTATGAGAATATTTTATGTATTCTGTGTGCATGAACAGGTATCAATTCATTTTTCATTGTAATATGATATAATTGACTTGAACGCATTTTCTCCATCCTACACAACTTAGCTTTGCGTGGTGTATACACCCTTTTATACGCATTTGTGGGTTTGGTCATTTGTGCGGGGATGTGAGGCAGAGAGAGAGCAGGAACAAGCAAGACAAAGAACAAGTTTACATAGATGTGGATATATGATAGATTCTGAGTTTCGGTGCATTTCTGTTGTAGCTGGAACGTGTTAGTAATAGTGTGGGGGGTGGATGGTGGATGGTGTGTGTGTGTGTGTGTGTGTGTGTGTGTGTGTGTGTGTGTGTGTGTGTGTGTGTGTGTGTATGTGTGTGTGTGTGTGTGTGTGTGTGTGTGGTGAGTGGTGTCTGTGTCTGTGTGTATGGGTGGGAGTGGTGTCTGTATATGCGTGCAGGTGCACGCGAGTGGGGTACCATGTTTGTGTGCATAACCTTTTGTGTGATGCCTATAAGATGTATCTAAGTATGAATAATGAATTTTTTTCCATATATTTCAAAAATAGAACAAATCAATCAAACAAACAGGAAAAAAACGTGAAATCGAAGGAAAGAAAGGATAAGCTGTGGATTTGTGTGTGCAAGTCACTGTGTGTGTGTGTGTGTGTGTGTGTGTGTGTGTGTGTGTGTGTGTGTGTGTGTGTGTGTATGTGTGTGTGTGTGTGTGTGTGTGTGCTGGCATGCGTGCGTGCTGTGTGTGTATGGGTGTGTGTGCGTGAGTGTGTGCGTGTGAGGTGAAGAGGGAAGTAGGGGGACAGTATATACCGATATATATTTTAGATGTATGATTTTTTTTATAGAATGTGGACCTGTGTTTATTTTTTTTTGCCATTAGAACCTCGTGATGATGACCTTTGTGGTCGAAATATTAGGACAGACAAAAAGTGTGTTCGTTGGTTTTTTCTTTGATTGTTTGTCAACTCTCTCTCTGTGTCTCTGTCTCTGTGCCTTTCTCCCTGTCTCTCTCTCTCTACCTACCTACTTACCTACCTACTTGTCTGTCTGTCTGTCTGTCTTATTGTCTATCTGTCTGTCTATCTATCTATCAGTCTATCTTCTATATTCTCAAAACTCATAAGGACCTGCTACTAAGGATTATTTTGAGGGTTTGATTTTTTTTTTTCTGTAGCAATGTTCAAGTTTGCTTCAGACCTTTTGCCTCCTATATTCAGTGTCAGACAGACGATCCTCCTGTCTCCTCATCATTTCCCCTAAATCAAATGTGTCTGGGGGATCCGTCACCCCTGACCTGATTTGATTCTACTGTCGTGGTGGAGAGGGATTGAAGTCGCGTATTGATGGTGTCCCCTGCTTCCTGTACTTTGTTACTGTCTCTGTCTCTGTCGAGTACTTCCTGCAATGCCATGCCACTTTCCTGTTCAGTCAGTAGAGGTGTGTTCTTATGCGGGCTTGCTGGCTCTTGTGGACTGAACAAGGCTGTATCTATCATTGTCTTTACCGTTAGAAATACACGCTCATTCCCTCACTGGCTCATTCACTCACTCACTCACTCACTCTCTCAAGAAAGCAAGCAAGCAAGCAAGCAACCAACCAACGACCGACCGACCAACCGACCGACCCATCAATCAATCAATCAATCAATCAACCAACCAACCAATCAATCAATCAATCGATCGATCAATCAATCAATCAATCAACCAATCAATCAATCATTAAATCAATCAACCAACCAACCAATCAATCAATCAATCAATCAATCCTCAATCAAAATGAGATGTTTCATGTTCAGTCCCAGCCCACAACATAAAAACTGGCCTGCTCGCTCCCCATCTTAGTGCTGATTTGCCGGTGCATAGGGACAAGGAGTCTGCAGGGCCCAAGCAATCTGCCAGATAGCAAATGGTAGACTGGAGCGCGTAAGGAATTGTCCGAGTACGATGGATCCCTCTTGACTATATTTTAAACTTTTCTTCTGCTGCTGTTTATTTATTTAATGTTCTTTTATTTTTCCATTGCTTCTCTCTCTCTTTCCCTCTCTTTCTCTGTCTCTGTTTGTCTGTCTGTCTCTCTCCCTCTCTCTCTCAGTCTGTGTCTGTCTGCCTCTCTCTCTCTCTGTCTCTCTCTGTCTCTCTCTGTCTCTGTCTCTGTCTCTCTCTCTCTCTCTCTCTCTCTCTTCTCTCTCTGCCTGACGGTGTTTGCGTGCGTGTGCGTGTCTCTGTGTGTGTGATGTTCGTCTGTCGTCGTCGACAATGACCACGGCTTCATGAAGTTGATTGAGTCAGTGTGTCCGGAGGTGACTGATCAGTCCGATCCGGGCACGGAAGTAACATCCACAGGTTGGACATCTGTGGTTGGTTAATGTGGTTGAAGGGTTTGCAGCCATAGCTTTCCGTGCAGCTCGTTTTTCTTGTGCAGATTGGATACGAGACACTTCTAAAGTGGTACATCCGGTTTCGATTCTTCTACGCCAGACTGTACGGTCGAGGGCAAGGTTTTCCCAATCCTCCCAGTCAATGTTGAGGGACTTTAGCGTTGCCTTCAAGCTGTCTTTAAACCGTTTTCTCTGGCCTCCAACTGTTCTCTTGCCAGACGCTAGTTCCCCGTAGAGGAGTTGCTTCGGAATTCTGGTGTCAGACATCCGATACACATGGCCAGCCCAGCGAACTTGACTCTTTTGAAGTAAAGTGTGGATGGAGGAGAGATTGGCTCTCTCTAGTACTTCTGTGTCAGGGATCTTCTCTTGACATCGGATGTTGAGAATCTTTCTGAGGCTTTTGGTGTGAAAATGATTCAATTTCCTTGCGTGTCTACTGTAAACAGTCCAGGTCTCACTGCCGTAGAGGAGAGTGGTGAGGACCACCGCTTTGTACACTTTGAGTTTAGTTGTGGCCGAGATACCTCTTCTGTCCCATACAGTAGGTCGCAGCCTCCCAAATGCAATACTGGCCTTAGCTATGCGTTTGTTGACTTCGTCGTCAATATGAACACAGCGTGATAGGGAACTGCCGATATATGTGAAGTTGTCGACTGCATGTAGTTTTGTGCCCTTGACCTCGATACTTGGTTCAGTATATGGAACACCTGGAGGAGGCTGATACATGACTTCGGTTTTCTTGGTGCTTATTGTAAGACCGACGTTGTCGCAAGCAGTTGAAAATGTGTCCATGCATTGTTGCATCTGGTCACCACTGTAAGCATTTAACGCACAATCGTCTGCGAAAAGGAGGTCACGAAGAGTGCTGTAACTGCATTTAGTGGTCGCCTTGAGGCGTCTTGTGTTGTACAACTTGCCGTCTGTGCGGTAGCGTATATCTATGCCAGGGTCTTCTGGAGAGAATGCATCTGATAACATTGCCAAGAACATCATAGAGAATAGTGTAGGCGCAAGGATGCATCCTTGCTTCACGCCATTGCTGACTGGAAAGTCATCAAAGACCCGTGCCATCATACCATCGTGGAATTGTCGCACTATATTTACGAAGGCTGGAGGGCAGCCGAACTTCGCCATTATCTTGCACAGCCCCTCGCGACACCGTATGTGTGTGTGTGCATGCGTGTGTGTATGTGTATGTGTGTGTGTGTGTGTATGTGTGTGTGTGTGTGTGTGTGTGTGTGTGTGTGTGTGTGTGTGTGTGTGTGTGTGTGTGTGTATTTACATGCCTATGTATACTTGTTACAGACACTCTGTATCAGAAGAGAGTTCTTTGCCGTTTATGGACTTTTTTCTTTCTGTTTTTATTTAAATTAGAGTCTCATCCAGTCGATTAAGAAATACACATGGTTACAGTCTAATCAGTAAGATCAGTTTCAGAGTCTTAGTGGCTGTTTATTTAAAGGTTTGTTGAGGTCTGCCAAACGAAAATGGTATTTGTTACACAGACAGTCTTTACTTAACAAGCAACACTTCTTTAACATTTGAAGGGTACTTCGATCTTGCGATGTTAGGGTTCACGTCTTGCGCACATATTTGGTAAAACTTTTCCAGGTGTTTAATGTATCGTTGATAGGAAGTCCAGGTCTTGCAGTAGTACAAACTAAAAAGTACTCTGTACTTGCAGTCTTTGTGGTGAACCTGATGCTGGGGTCTTGCAACACTCCGTCAGTCAGTTTTCCAAAGACACAACTGACCTTAGATATGCGCAGCACCATCCAGCATCAAGTGATCCATTGCTGCTGAACGTTTTGCTAAAGTAACAAAATTTGTCCACGACCTTGATCAGATGATTGTTGATGATAATCTGAGGTTATGAACCACCAGAAGCCAGAGATGGTGTTTGTTGAAAATTAGCCTCTGTCCTGCTGAAGCTAACTGTGATGCAAAAGGGATTGCAGGCTGCAGCAAACTGGTCAGTGATGCCCAGAATGTTCTCGTGTAAGTTTGCGCAAACACATGCAAACAAAACCAACAAACAAAAAACTGCAGGACGACTTTGAGCTTGATGGTGTTTGCTTGGAATCTTCAACAAGTTGATCACTTTTTTTTAATATATGTTGGATTCTATGTATCCAACCAACCCCTCACCTCCCCCTTCCACCAGCTATGTATCTGAATGCACCAATCAGCAGTGCAGTCAAAGGATGGAGAAGAGCATGTTGGCTAGACTGAATCCCTGTTTCATTCCATTCTGCACTTGAAGGGGATTTGATGTCTCCCCTTTCTCTTTAACCCTTACTAGTTTTGCCATTGTAAAAGAACTGTAACCACACTGCGTCTGAGGAATGATCGGCTCGGCTAAATGGGTTGTTACACTGTTAGGTATGATTTTGGCAAGGACCTTTTGCACAATGCACGGGAGTGACATCTCGTGTTGATTGACGCATCATATTCTTCAAGCTTCTGCCTTCTCCCTGTTTTACGGCAATAATGTTCTATGAGGGGTAGGATGGCTGAAGTATTTAGAAGAGTCATGCTATATCAGACACATTCATTCTGTCTAGACATTTTCAGTTTTCAGGCACAAGACGGCTGATAAATCCATTTCTATTGTTAGCAGAAGGAAGAGAAATTTTCGGCGCACCACCTCATTTTTTACCTTTCGTCTTCATAGGAAGTGGAAACTGATCTGGTAAAACTACGACAAACCTAACGAGCCGATAGCTGGTAAACAATAACTCATGAAAAAGCACATCATTTAAGTTGAGATTCACAGAAGAGCAGCATGTAATACTGAAAAAAGACATGATTACAAACGAAGAGGTATGAGAGATGGTTAGAACAACATTTGTCTACCATTACAGAACACAATAACTGGACGGCTGGTTTTGCCACTTGACCAAGATGACGATCAAGTATCCAGTCCTTCAAGCTTACAACACCAGAAGCTCTTTCTTCAGATCCAGAGGAAGCCCACAGGTAGATGGAGTGACAGACACACACCGCATCTACAACATGACTCTATGTCAGGCTTCTGTCCAGCTGGAGATCGCACCTTCAATTCCCGCGACACCCCCGGGTGCAAGTAGACGAAAAAAGTAAAAGTGGAGTACCACCTCATTTTTTCTTATTGGAAGTTAAATAACTTGTAAGCCTGGAAGTATATTTTGTTGTCCATTTCTCTTCCCACACGTTTTTGGCCTCTGTCATCCTTAAGTACACATAGCACATTTTGGGTTAATAATGGAATACTTTTGTTTGTCTCTTGATCTCTCTCTCTCATAGACACGGAGACACACACGCACACACACACACACACACACACACACACACACACACACACACACTCATACACACACACATACACATGCATGGACACAGACACACACAGAGGAAGCTGGTGGATAGAGTGAGGGAATCAAAGGATTAAGTTTTTGATTTGCTAGCATGGTGGTAATGCATGGTGCTGGAGAACAGGGTTTGGGAGTCAATGAGTTAACTAAGTTCAGGTTTCATGGTTTTGTCATTGCTTGCTACTTTACACATTTTATTAGAAACTAAAATGATTTCAAATGTCGCTCATGTAACTAAGAGGTTACATTATCATTATCCTTTGATTTGCAAATGAAATAGACATATTGGATAATGAAGACATTGAACGCATTAGCCGCTAGTACAATATGCTAGAATGCTCGGAAAATGATCCGACTACCAGAGATTAGCATTGTAAGTATAGTAACGACAATGATAATTCTTTTTATTTAAAGGATTCTTTTTTCAGATTTTGCCACCGAGTGCCTGTGAAACAATGCACAATTTTAAATCGACTTGAGAAGAACACAAAACAAAAGAAATGACACGCTTCAGGGAGATCTTGGGTATGACTTGAATTACTTGACTTAAGCCTCATTATTTCTTGGAGACCATCGGGACTCTTGATATCCTATCCTCCGTCTTTTGCTGTCTTTAGCCAAATGTTTGGCCTTTCAGATAATAAACTGTACATTACATATGTTTTATTACAAACACAGCCATTGGTGAATCTCTGTGAAGAGAAGGAAGGCCGAGCCGTACGGTTATGGTATAACATCAAAACAATCGACTAAGGTAAAGGCACAGTGGAAAACAAAGCAAAAACAAAACATACCAAACTGTTGGATGAAAGAAAAGCAGAACAGACAGAATTGTCTTACTATAATCCGGTATACAGATCGTCATCTGTGATGATTCCTCAGCCATGGGTTATTAGATAGGTCACCTCAAGTCAAGGTCTTTGGTTTGAAGTCTTAAACTCAGTGCTCAAATTAGATTTCTTAAGATATGCCTATCTGTAGTTCAAACGTTGAGGCAGGGATTCTTGCTTCACCCAAGTTGGTTGCAGTTTCAGTTTCAGTTTCTCAACACAACGTATCTGCGCTCGTAATGAATTCCAGCGCACTATGTCAGGTTGCAGTCGTCTGGGTGCTGGTTCAGTTCTTGCCAGGCCTTGACTGGGTTATCGTTTCCGAACCAAGGTTGGTTTCGTGGCCCACGTGGTTGCCTTGGTTACAGGTGGAGTTTCAGGGGTGCTCTCTTGGTGGCCAAGGGAGACTAATTTTTGTTTGGGGAAATATTTCTCGGTAGGGCTTGTTTCCCTTGCTGTTTTTCTTCATGTACGTGAAAGTGAATATCTGTGTTGCAAGGGCGAATTACTCTCCGTTTCTTTTGGACCTGTGAATCATGCTTTACATGCGGATTCGGTGGAATGTGGGGCCAACCTGAGACCAGGTCTGATTTTTGAGTTCTCGTTATACTGACTTGGAAATGTCTAAGCAGTTGTCGAATATGTGTTGCTGGAAGGGTGCTAGTCCCTTTTCTCCGAGATAACCTTGTTACTTGGTAACAGGTTATAAGTGAACTTAAGATGTCGTTCTAGTTCACTTTCGAGAGAGTTCTATATTTTTCTATGTTCACCCCGTAGTCCAGTTGAGTGACCTTGGCAAAGGTGATATTGCGTCTGTACCAGTTTCTGCTGTTCGGTGTTGTTCAAATCTCTATGTCGTCTTGAGGAGCAGAAGAATTCTGGTGGAGACCGGTGTAGTTCTGTGACTCTTCTGAAGAGGTGAGTAGATAGGTGGGACAGTCTTGATAGAGGCAGACAGAAGAAGATCATTGATAAAGAATATTAGGAAAAGACAAGCAACATTTACAGGAAATTTATGAAGAAAGGGGAATTAGAGCACCTGGTCACAACAGGAAAACTGGAGGGAAAGAGTACACCAGGTAAACCCAAGGAGAAAATACTGGACAGATTCACAGGTCAGCTGAGGACAGAGAGGGTGGAGGGTTTGCTTGCAGCAACAAGAGATAGATTCATATGGAGGGCCATGATCACCAACGCCATGCGGCAGGGCACATGATGACAGATCCTTTCTGTTTAACAAATCCGCGCTGTTCTTCTATTTTTGGTCTGTCTATTTCTTGTCTTCATCGTGATTATTCCTCAAAGAATCTTTGTCACATGGCTTATCAAGCTGATTGTATGATAGAGTTCACATTGTATAGCCCCTGCTTTCTTTGGAAGTGCAATGAAAATTGACTTTGACACATCTTAGGGTTTTTTCTGATGTATAAATTTCATTCAAGAGGATTGTTACTTTTTCAGTACCAAACTCATCTAGAGTCTCAATCATTTCTGTAGTAATGTCAGGGTCACTTCTCTGATGAGTGGTTTTGCTTTGTCTGAAATACTGTATCAGGACCACTACTCTTGAGGTTGTTCTGATTAAAATGTTAAGGGGGTATACATTGAATTACTTAAAGATAACTTAAATCACGATGCTTTACTCATGGTACGGAAGTGGAATTGATTGTTAACTGAATGCATCTACAGAGTCACATTGTTTGCTGTCATGTTGTGAATGAATTTGACTTGTTTTTGTCAACTGTATCAGATGTCAAATTGATGCGTCGTGGTGATTGTGCAGTAGCTAATTGGAAAAGATTTTTCTTTTGTCATACCTTAGCATGGAGGCCATGCGATCACAAACACCTAAACAAATATGATATCTATGGTCCTGCAGGGGAATGTTGAGGCGAGAAGAAGAAAGGGATGACGCACACCTCCTACGTCAACAATATCGCTGCTGTCAGTGGTGTAGGGATCCAAGGTCATTCCCAGATGTCTCAGTCGTGTGACCTGGAGAAGACTTGTGACGTCGAGCGCAGGTTCTACCACCGATCCCGGCTAAGGAGAGAGGTAAGAGATAAGCATGCTTTGACAGAGATACTGAGAAAAAAAACACATTCCTGTTCGGCCGAACAGACAAACATGGCAATTTCAAATCGCTGATCCCCGTAGACTTCCTACCACTGGAGCGTTGACTGAATAAACAGTCATCGAAAGATGGGGCAGAAAACAACAACAACAACAACAACAACAACAGAAACTACTACTACTACTACTACTACTACAACTAGCATTTCTACAACAACAACAACAAACAACAACAACAAAGCCAAACCAGCCAACCAAACAAACTTGAACATTCCCACACATTAAAAGTCCTCATGAGATTGGTTGTACTCTTGCAATCAAAATTATGCTGACAAAAATATTTTGTTGAACGAATGAATATTTTACTTTTTTAGATACACTTCAGTCATTCCTGCTAGAAGGAAATCCTTCCACATAAAACTTATTTTATCACTTTTTCAAATATGTTTTTATACCCTTAAGACTTCATTTTATTGGCATTAAAACGAAATATTTTCAAACAAAAAATGTCCTCCATTCTATGAAGAAACAAATAAACAAATTAAAATGCGAATAAACAAAATAACGGTCGTGAAATTGTATGAATTTGATACCCTAGCATATAGAGGCGTTTTGTTTAAAGAACGAACAATTGCTCGCCTGTCATAGGCTAATGATGATTTTTTTACAGATTGGGTCAAATGATTGAATATGGCTTAGGTTTATTCAAATAGTAACGTAAAACACTCACATATGATATGGCGATATGAAATCGTGGTGTGTATTATGGAAAATGCATTTAAAGTTAATTGCATATTTTTGTTCAAATCAAAACATTACAAACCACATTGCAAGAGGTTCAACAAAAAACCCGTTGTGTAAAAGATGAAAACAAATGACTAAAGTTAGGGCTATGGTAAAGAGTTCAACTCCTGACAAAAGTGTTCTTTTTTCAGGGATATAAAGCATAATATGAATGATGCTATATAAACAATGTATTATAACCTCATGCTATCTGAAAACTTCTGAAATTATTTCTGACAGAAAGAGGATTTATGTTAGTCAAAGATGGGAAAATGTAATTTGCACAAACCACTTTTTCTTTTGTTTTTTGCTTAAATAATTCTTCTCAATCAAAGTGACTGCCAGCATTCAAGCATTCAATCAGACAAACACAAAAACAAAATCAGAACGTATATTTGATACAAGTGCGATTTTTGGCCATCTAGCCTTTGTAAAGCGTATACAAAAAAATGACAAGGAATAAAAGCACTGCCTAGTAAGCCTCCTACTAACAGCAGTATCCATTCTGTCACACAGCCAGACTTAGTGAGAAACCCATCGGAAAGGAAAGCAAGCACCATGCCACCCACCCCCCACCACATAG
>CM060306.1:60638624-60673624 GCA_030674185.1 Monoplex corrugatus | reverse complement strand
CAGTCGCCATTACGTCACACGTGGTGAAACTTCGTCGGTCGGTGTGTTTTTTTTTGGGGGGGGCACAGATTTTCGTAAGGGTGCATTTATAACAAAAACAAACAGCACAGATCGATAGAGGAAAGACCAATCTTAATCTTTATGATAACAACTTTGTCATTCATGTTCATCTGCAAGAATATTTGACTGATAAACATGTGCAATTTTTCCACTGACCAACACAATTCCCGCATTGTTTAAGAGAGGCTGCCAGTACCTACTAAAAGATAGGAAAATAATCTGGAATAAATGCAAAAGGAGAAAATGACAACGCCCATGGCATGAGATTTAAAGAAAACTTACAGCAATTAAATTTCATAGCCCATATCATGAGATTAAAAAAAAACTTTATATAAATAACTGAATTTTTTAGCTCATGGGGAAAATGAAAATTTGGGATCTTTTTCTTTCAAAATATTCAGCTCTGATTTAATGCCAATACAATTCCTCCAATAAATGAAAGGGCACGTACCATCCATATGATCTCAGATATCATGGACACTGACGAAACTCTTAAAAGTAAACAAAGAACAGAGTCTTCACTTAAAGATCCTTAGGAATCTTGAATAATCTAATGTTCTAGGAACGGAAACCGTTACGTCTATGAAGAAACTCTGGGCAATCACACTCCTGGTCACTCTACCAAACTAAGCAGGATGAGATGAATCAGCCATAAATCCACCTTGAACGGCACAACAAGAGGCACTCCCATCAAATCAAATACCAGAACTGTTTTAACGGTTATCTTGTGTCAACTCCAAAAGTATCGAGCGCACAATCTGGACTGGGGGCTTTTCCTGGTGCTGAAATGGCTGCCTAAACTTTGAAAATACAGAAACAGCTAAAAAAAAAAAGCATCATGCCCGAAGTGAATAAAACAATCCCTAATGTTTGCACCATTTCCGTGACATTGATCAGGTACTGACATTTCAGTTTTTCAACACACCACCAGTTCCAGGTTCATTTTGTTGAAGTCAATGGCGGGAAGCCAGCAATGCTAGGTTGCCGTGGGGCTACCCACCAGAAGAGACTCTTTGCTTGGAGTTGACACTGCCTGTTCTTATCCAACTAATTTCGGACATTGCCTACTTTGCTTAGTACTAATGATGGTGATTGCCCAGATCCAGACCAAGTAAGAAACTCCCAGTAAGGAAACAATTTCAACAGCCCTCCAGAAATATCCTACATCATTCACCGACACCAAACACCTCAACCTGAATTTACGTCAGGCGTGTATTAAACCCAAACTCGGATTGACTGCATTCTGATCAAAAAAAGATTTAGAAATTCTTTACTGTCAGCAAAAACAATACCAGGTGCAGACTGCAACAGTGACCACAATCCAGTAGTGGGAAGGTTTAGGCTGAAATTGAGGAAAAGGAAACAGACCAAAAGCAACATCAAACTAAACCTTGGACTCTTGAAGACAGATGAAATGATACGTACAAAATTTAAAGTACATGTTCAAAACAAATTCAGTGTTCTGGAAGGCGTTGGTGACAGAGAGGAACAATGGACAAAAATGAGAAATTTGATAAATGAAGCTTGTGAAGAAATCCCTAAGGCAGATAGATAAGCAAAAAAGAGACGGATGACGAATCAAATTTTGGGCTTGGTGGAGGAAAGGAGGAGGGCAAAGAGAAACGAGGAGATATACAGGAAGATAAACAAAGAAATCAGGTATAAGTGCAATGAAGCTAAGGAAGCTTGGCTGAACACAAAATGCAAAGAGATAGAAGACCGACTCAAAATGGATCCTCAGGATTTGTACAGACGAATTGAAGAAATTGTCCACAGGAAAAATACATGCACATCAACTGGTTGCTTAAAATCGAAAGATGGCACGCTTATGGAAAAAGACAAAATACTGGACAAATGGGGAGAGTACATTAACGACCTTTTTGAGGATGACAGAAACGAAGAACACATTATGAAAAAGAACTTTGAAGGACCACCCGTAATGAAAGATGAAGTTAGAACAGCATTGAAAAAGATGAAACCAGGAAAAGCCCCAGGACCAGACAACCTTACTACAGAGATGATTGAAGCCCTGGAGGAATTTGGCATAGAAAAAATAACAGTCCTCCTAAATGAAATTTACGACACTGGAAAAATCCCCAAAGATATGTCAAAATCAATTTTCATTGCTCTTCCAAAGAAGACAGGGGCTATAGAATGCGAACTCCATCGCACAATCAGTTTGATGAGTCATGTAACAAAACTCCTGTTGAGAATAATCATGATGAGGACAAGGAATAGAATCAAAAGAGAAATAGCAGAAGAACAGTGTGGATTTGTAGAAGGGAAGGGAACTATTAATGCCATATACATCCTAAGAACTATCATAGAGAGATCAGTTGAGATGAATAAGGATTTGTATTTATGCTTTGTTGACTATACCAAGGCTTTCGATCGGGTACGACATGAAGAATTAATCAACCAGCTGGAGAGACTCAATGTTGATGGAAAAGATCTACGAATAATCAGGAATATGTACTGGGAACAAACAGCTGCATTGAAAATAAAAAACGATATAAGCTCTTTCCAAACCATCAAAAGAGGAGTCAGACAAGGTTGTGTTTTGTCACCAGATCTGTTATCACTTTACAGCCAAGACATCATGAGAAACCTAGAGGAAGGCCCTGAATTAAAAGTTGGAGGGAAAATGATAAAGAACATTCGATACGCACATGATACCGTGCTAATTGCAGAAAATGAAAGGGACCTACAAAACCTTGTGAATATACTAGAAATAGAAAGTAAAGGTAAGGGCTTGGAACTAAACAGCAGGAAGACTGAAGTCATGGTGATCAGTAAAAACATGCAATCCCCTCATGCAAAATAACAGCAAATGGCACAACCTTGACACAGGTTAATTTTAAATACCTGGGAACGGTCATTTCATCAGACGGCAGATGCACATCGGAAATAGCCGGCAGAATCGGCCAAGCCAAAACAGCATTCAAGAAGATGACAAGCATTCTTACCAACAAATGCCTATCAATTAACATCAGAAAGAGAGTCCTTGAATGTTAAATTGAACCAATACTATTGTACGGATGCGAGGCATGGACAGCCAGCAAGCAAAGTGAGAGCAAGATTGAGGCAGCCGAGATGTGGTTTCTAAGAAGAATGTTGAGAGTTCCATGGACAGCAAAGAAAACAAACGAGACAGTCTTGATGGAGGCAGACACAAGAAGATCATTCATAAGGAAGATTAGGAAAAGACAGGCAACATTTATAAGCCATTTTATGAGGAAGGGGATTTGGAGCACCTGATCACAATGGGAAAGCTGGAGGGAAAGAGAACACCAGGTAGACCCAGGGAGAGAATGCTGGACGGACTTACAGAGTGGCTGGGGATGAGGAGGGTGGGGGAGATGCTAGGGGCAATGAGAGATAGAGATGGAAGTCCATGGTCGCCAACGCCATGCGGCAGGGCACCTGATGATGATGTATTTATTTGGACAAACATTCACATACAGAGAGAGAGAGACACACACACACACACACACACACACACACACACACACACACACACACACACACACACACACACACACACACACACACAAATAAACAAAACAAACAAACAAAAAACAAAGAAAAGGACATTTTGATATCAGAACTACTAATACTATACATTTTATGTGCTTAAATATGATATCATTTTACATTTAGCACAGTATGCTAACTTATTACTGTTCATTCGGAGTAGAATGAAACTGGTATTTTAGTTTGTGAGACGTTGGATGACCAAGGCCAGGATTTAAACCATAGTGTCAAGGACATCCACGCTGATGGTTCTGGTGCGGATTTTGCACAAGCTCTTAACGCCAAACGTGAAAAACTCAATTTGCCGCCTGCCGGTGCAAAAGAACAATAGGAGAAATTAGATGAGGAACTTGTCCTTAAGCTGAATGCGCTAATAGGGAACAGTACGCTGGAACACAAACTTGACACATACGGAGACATCATATACTCTATCTGCAGGGACACTTATGGAGTGAAGCAGCCAAAGACAAAAACGCCTCCCCAGAAATCCAGAAGACAGCAACAGATGGAGAGCATCCGGGGGAAGAAAAGGAAGCTTAAAAAGCGAATGAAAACTGCCTCAGAATTCGAGAAGCAAGGGTTCCTGGAACTCTGGAAAGATCTGAAAGCCAAACACAATGCTCTCAGCAAATTGGAATCAGCAAGGCGAAGAAAGAGCAAAAAGAAGAAGACTCAAGATCGTTTCTTCAAAGATCCCTTTGACTTTGCAAGAAAGCTGTTTGAACAACCCAAATCAGGGACTCTCACAGTGGGCAAGGAAACCCTAGAGCAGCATCTCAGGGAAACATATTCCGATTCTCAGCGCGAGGCACCACTTGAAATCCAGAATCTGGTTTGGCCTGCAGCGCCAGAAGGAAAATTCAGTAACAAACCACCAACACTGGATGAAGTGAAGAACGTAGTAAAGAAAGCCAGAGCCAAGTCAGCACCTGGACCAAATGGAATACCATACCTGCTCTACAAGAAATGCCCAAAAGTGCTCGAGTGGCTCCACAAGATGATTCGATCAGCATGGAGGAACCAGAAGATCAGCGACCAATGGATGAGAGCTGAAGGAGTGTACATTCCGAAGGAGCAGAATTCCAGCAGCATCAACCAGTTCAGGCCAATATCACTTCTGAACGTCGAGGGGAAAATCTTCTTCTCTGTTATGGCAGCAAGATTGACAAAATACCTGACTGAAAATAAGTATCTGGATATGTCAGTCCAAAAGGGAGGCATACCAGGAATGCCTGGATGCTTGGAACATGCCACGTTGATTTGGGATGCCATCCAAAAAGCAAGAACAGAGAAGAGAGACATTGACGTAGTTTGGCTTGATCTGGCGAATGCATATGGATCAGTTCCACACGATATGATCCAGCTGGCTCTTGAAATGTATCACATCCCAGAAAACATCCGAACAATGCTGAGGATGTATTTCCAAGGGTTCTCAATGCGGTTCTCTACCAAAGAATACACCACGGACTGGATAGACCTAGAGATGGGCATTGCAATGGGCTGTGCAATCTCTCCCATGCTGTTCGTGTTGGCAATGGAAGTCATCTTGAAAGCTGCAATGAAGAGTTCAGGTCCAGTGAATCTGGGAGATGGATACCAGATGCCTCCTCTGAAAGCTTTCATGGATGACACAACAGTCTTGTCCACGGATGAGGAAGAGACACACCAAATCTTAAAGCAGCTGGATGAGCTGGTGGCCTCTTCAAGAATGAGGTTCAAACCAAAGAAATCCCGAAGTCTCTCACTGCGAAAAGGAAAAGTGGCAGATTCAGTCAAATTCATGGTAGCCAACCAAGCCATCCCTACTGTCACAGAAGAGCCAGTAAAAAGTCTCGGAAGATGGTATGATGACTCCCTGAAAGACACACAAAACGGATGTGAAACCAAGCAAACAGCAGAAGAAGGCCTGAAGAAAATATATAACTGCGGACTGCCAGGCAAATACAAAGTCTGGTGTCTACAGTTCATGCGATACCAAAGCTGCTGTGGCCACTGCTAATATATGACATTTGCACCAGCACAGTCGAAGCAATGGAAGCCAAAATCAACAAATACACAAGAAAATGGCTCGGTGTCCTACCTGGTCTCACTGATGTTGCATTCTACTGTCGTCAAGCAATGCTGAAGCTACCTCTCAAATCAATAGTGGAGGAATACAAAGTTGGAAAAGCAAGATTGTTGAGCATGCTGGAGGAATCGGAAGACAATATCGTGAGATCAGTTCAGCCAAAGCTGAGAACTGGCAAAAAATGGAAAGTCCAAGAGGCTGTAAACAATGCCAAGAGAAACCTCAGCATCAAAGAAATAATTGGACACACGCAAACCAACAGACAGGGACTGGGAGCAACAAAAATGCAGTGGTGGTCCAAAGCCAAAAGGAAGGAAAAAAGAGACATGATCATACAGGAGTTGAAGAAAGAAGAAGATGTCAAAAGAGTGCAGAAGGCAGTCCAGCAAGGTCAACAGGGGCAATGGACAACATGGGACAGTGCACTCCAAAGAAGTCTCAGCTGGAACGATATGTGGCACATGGCTCCTCTAAGGATAAGCTTCCTCCACAGATCTGTACATGACCTGCTCCCCTCGAATGCAAACTTAGTGAAATGGGGGAAATCAGATGACCCAGCATGTCCGCTCTGTCAGAAGAAACAAACAGTGGAACATGTCCTAAGCTCTTGCAAAGTAGCGCTAGCCCAAGGAAGGTATACATGGAGGCACAACCAAGTTCTGAAAGTGATCACAGACGTGGTTAGCGAAAAAACCATGACCCCAAACGCACCAATTGCTATGACAACGTTCTACAAAGCAGGAGGGAAACAGGTCTGGCCCGAAATTGCTATGACAACCAGCACATTGCCAAAGGGTCTTCTGGATGGAGCAGTGTACAGCAGACCTCCCAGAGTGGAGAAATTACCCAGATGTCATCAGCAAGACAGGCATGAGACCAGACATCGCTCTCCACTCTGACTCCTCGAAACAAGTGATTCTGATAGAACTCACTGTGCCATACGAAAGCAGAATGGAAGAAGCACATATCTACAAGACCGAAAAATACGCCGGTCTTGCCAGCACCCTGAAGAAAGCAGGTCTGCGGGTCAAAATCTTCGCCAGAGAGGTCGGGATGGAGGGTTTGTGGGCACCTCCGCTTATGATCTCATGAAACAACTCGCCATTTCTGGGAAGAAGAGGACTAGAGCCCTTAAAGCGATGGCAGAGGCAGCAGAAAGGAGCTCAAGCTGGATCTGGGCAAGGAGGAACCAAAAGTGAACTTCATAAGGATTAAATTCCCTACAGATGATGTGTGCCCCGTTAGCACATTGGTAAAACCGCGTACCGCAGTTCTGAAGCGCAGAATCGCCCAGGTTCGCTCCCTGGCGTGGGGAAAAAAAATAGACAACAGCAGAAGGGCATCCAGGAGTCATGACCTGGATGTGGCCCGGTCCCCCGAGAGTGTAAGGAGTTCAGGGCCGAAACACTTGTCTAAAGGGGGTTACTTCTCTGAAGATTTTCTGTTGTCTAGCTCTCCCTAGAGTTTCTTTCTACCTTTGTCATTGGTTCAGAAGGTGAAAGTAAGGTACCATTTTTCGTAAAACAAGCGGTTTTTATGTTGGTATAAATTTGCACATTTTCAATTGTATATCGATATTTAAGACAGCCACGAAACCTTGGTGCATTTGGTTTAGAGAGGATATCATTCCTACATACACCGATAACATTGTTCTCAGTAAATGATACTTGTTCTTAAATTCGTAAAATTTAATAATAATAATAATAATGGCTTCTTATATAGCGCTTAATCAAAATAATTTCTCTAAGTGCTTTACAAAAATATACTGCATTCACCTCTCCTACACACACAACCACACACCTCACAAACAACTACGAATACCACCACTACAGAAACCAACAAATCCTACGAGCACAACACTCACTCATCTCAAGCATTGCTACAAAACCAAATCACACAACGTTCAATTATACAACAAACACATGCAATAGAAAACACACCCTGAAACAGTATGTCAAAACAAGGCTTAGACGGCTATGACATAGGTGGTAATTACCACAAAATTTGCTAGATGTTTTCCTTTTGTAATACCATTCTCGACCCACTCTCTATTATATACAGTCCCTTTCCTTCTTATTATATTCATATTATAAAATACATATTCTGACAAAAATTCGTCATAATCGGTAGGGAAACATTCATTACACAAGTTTAATAGTGTCTGAGAGCATCTTTCCTGAATGGGTTCTTTATTCTAGTGTAGCATATATGCATGCTCACCCACAAAGCATTGTAAACTGCTAAGTTCTGGGTAATATTCAATAGCAATTTAGTAACATTTGAATCTTTTGATCAAGCTTCCTCAGGCACATAAGTTGTAAAGACGCCAACAGATATTAACATTAAGCATATTTATTCGTCCCTGGCCATGTGTACTATATGTAAATGTCTTTTTAGTCTTGTTCATTTTACTTCCCCATCAGAAAAACAGCAGTCTCTCAACTTTATTCTTGAGTACTTTTGTAGGATCTGGCAATGAAATGAATACAACTGTAAGTGGGTGAGTTTGGAAACAATAAAGGGTCTTAATGATTGCAATTTTTCCTACAGGGCTAAGATGACGTTTTTTTCCATACTCACAAATTGTATCTATCTGTTCTATTTTGTTTTCATATTCAATATTTATTATTTCTTTTATATCTGCTGAAAATCTTATTCCATTTTTAACCTTAACGATACCTGGGTCCCAACAAAAATTCATATCACTTAGGAATCTATCTTTGCAATTTGTCTTACTGCCTATTAAAATTATCTGTGTTTTTTGATAATTCCTGTTAGTTCTGAATATTTCTAAATTTCTTTAAAGTGGAAATAGCCTGTATAAAAGATTCTTCACTTCCATTTAGATAGAGTGTTGCATCATCTGCCGACTGGGACAAAAGAATTTCTTTATCCTTTATAATCATTTCCTTTATTTCTCTGTTTTGTCCTATCATAGATGCTAAGACTTCTGCACTCACGATATACAAATATGGCGATAACAGATCAGCCTGTCTGACCCCTTTGTATATATCAAACATTTCTGTATAATGCCCGTTTATATAGACATATCTTCTTAGATCTTTATAAAACGTTTTTACCCACATTAATATGTCTGGACCGAAATTATAGAATTCAAGACACTTGTTTATATGTAGTCGAGTATTTTCGCCTGTGTATCTTCCCTTTAAGAAACATTGTCTTTAGTCTGCAGTACACAATGTCACTATCTTGTGTGATGAGTTCAGCAGTGCAATAGGGCACCAATTTTTCAAGAACAATTAGAGTTTTCATCTTTTGGTATACACGTAACGATCCCTTCTCTTTGTGTTATATACATTTTTCTCTTGTTGGAATGCAAAATTAATTGATCTAATTAAAACGTTTCCTATATCTGTCCAGAATAATGTGTAAAATTCTGCTGTGTACCCATCTGAGCCTGAACTTTTGTCATTTTTCATTTGTTTTTGTGCTTGAAAGACCTCGTTTTCTGTTATATTCCCTTCGACTGTATAACGATTTTCCTCAGATAATTCCGGAGCAACTACAGTATTCACATCTGCATGATCAGTATTTCTATGCTTATACAGGTTACCATAAGATTTTTTAACTTCACTCAAAACAGTTTTATCAAATGTAGTACTAACATCGTTTTTTATGATTGAAAAAGTTTTGCTTTGTATAACTGCGACTCAATAAGCTACAAAAAATTTTTACATATTTTTCTTCTTGTGTTAATCTTCTTGCTCTTGAGCTGACAGCCATATCTGAGCCTTCAAAGATCTTGTCTTCTAACTGTTGCTTTTTCGTCTGCTAGTTGTCCTAAGTGTGATGGCTGATGGCTGATGTGACGCGTCTAGTGTGTTGGTTAGAAACTGAATGCTTGTCACCTCTCGCTTCCAGCCTGCACAATTGGCTAGCACTGCTGCATGCAGCTATACGGAAAGGACAGCAGAATGCGTAAGTCTCCGTCAGTACATAGCCTTCCACCAGCAAGCCTTACGTTGGGCCTCCTCGTGGCGACATGTGGTAACTGAGCACCTCACAGTCTCAGGCTAAACTCGAGGGATTCAGACAAGGTTTATCCCCCAGACGTTCGGCACGCAGGTCCACCAGTGTGTTGACATACCCTGGTGCCCACGAACCAGACTCCCAGCTGTGGGCGTCTTGAGAGAGACCAAGGCTAAGAAGTAGCAAACCCCAACAGAAAAACACCACTGTCTTGTGGTCATCTCGGGAGAGACCATGGCTAAGGGAGTAAACCCTGACAGAAAACCGATGGACGGCAACAGAAACCACCATCGTGCATTTCCAAATTAATCCTGGCCAGGATATTATTGTAATAATGGGAGATTTTAAAGCTAAAATAGGAAACGATAGAGTGGATGACATAGTTGGACCTCGTGGCCTTAGCACACAGAATGAAAGGGGAGAGAAACTTGTTGAGTGGTCATAAATAAATGAATTCATGATAGGAAATACCCGGTTTGAGCAGCTTAAACAGAAAAGAATGGACATGGATGAATCCAGGTGTAGCACAAAAAATCAAATTGAGCATATCCTCATAAATAAGAGATTTAAAAATTCTTTACTGATAGCAAAATCATTACCAGACGCAGACTACAACAGTGACCACAGTCCTGTAATGGGAAGATTTAGGATGAAAATGAAGAAACGGAAAAAAATCCAAAAGTTACATCACACTGAATCTTGGACTCTTAAAAACAGATGGATGGACTCGTGAAAATGTTAATTACATGTTCAAAACAAATTGAGTGCTCTGGAGGATGCTGGTGACTGTGAGGAACAATAGACAGAGTTGAGGAACTCGATAAATGAAGCTTGTGAAGAGATCCCTAAATCTGAAAGAAAAGCAGAAAATAACTGGGTGACAAAGGAAGTTTTAGGCTTGATGGAAGAACAGAGGAAGGTGAAGGGAAAAGAGGAAGATCACAAAAAGATACATAAGGAAATCAAGAACAGGTGCAATGAAGCTAAGGAAGCTTGGCTGGAAACAAAGTGCAGAGAAATGGAAGACTGACACATAAAAGATCATCAATTTATGTACAGAAACACTGAAGAAATTGTCCACAGGAAAAAGACGTGCACATCAAATGGTTGCTTAAAATCTGAAGATATTACGATTATTAAGGAAAAGACAAAATATTAGACGATGGGAAAGTACATTAAAGACATTTATGGCGATGACGGAAAAGAAGAACACACTATAAGAAAGAACGTTGAAGGACCAGACATAATGAAGGGTGAAGTTAGAGCAGCACTGAAAAAGATGAAACCAGGAAAAGCCCCAGTATCAGACAATCGTATTACAGAAATGATTGAGGCCCTAGCGGAAGTTGGTATTGAAAAAATAATAGAACTCCTGAATGAAATATATAACACTGGAAAAAATCCCTAAAGATATGTCAAAATCGAATTTCATCTCAGTTCCAAAGAAAGCAGGAGCTATAGAATGCGAACTGCATCGTACAATCAGCTCGATAAGTCATGTAACAAAGATTCTATTCAGAATAATCATGATGAAGACAAGGAACAGAATCAAAAGAGAAGTAGCAGAAGAACAGTGTTGATTTGTGGAAGGGAAAGGAACTATTAATGCCATATACATCCTAAGAACTCTCACAGAGAGAGGTCCGTCGTCTTGAATAAGGATTTATGTTTCTTTTGTTGATTATATCAAGGCTTTTGCTCTGGTAAGAATTGATCAACCAAATAGAAAGGCTCAATGTGGATGGAAAAGATCTGTGATTAATCAGAAATATGTATTTGGAGCAAACAGCAGCAACGAGAATAGAAAACGATATAAGCTCTTTCCAAAACATCAAACGGGGTTAGGCAGGAATATGCTCTGTCACTAGATTTGTTTTCACTTTACAATGAGACCATCATGAGGAACCTAGAAGACAGCCTTGGGATAGAGGTTGAAAGAACAATGATAAACGATATTCGTTACGCAAATGACACCGCTATTACTGCAGAAAATGAAAAATACCTACAAAATCTTGTGAATATAATAGAAATAGAAAGCAAAAATAAATGGCTGGAGCTAAATAGCAAGGAGAGTGAAGTCATGGTAATCAGTAAAAACCAAGAAATCCACTCATGTAAAATAATAGCAAATGGCACAACATTGAGACAGGTTGATAAGTTTAAATATCTAGGAATGGTCATCTCACCAGACAGCAGATGCACATCAAAAGTAGCCAGCAGAACTGACCAAGTAAAAGTTTCAGTTTCAGTTTCAGTTTCTCAAGACGACGTCTCCGCACCCGGCACGAATTCCATATGCACGAACGCCACAGGCGGCATGTGTACGGTGATCATGACACAAGCCATAAAGCCTGCACATAAACTCACTTGCTGGCCAGAACCTGAGGCCCTACCTAGCCTATGTTTTATACTGGTATTGTATCAACCTATCACTGGAATAATCTTGGTTACATGTAAATGATATGTGTATCTGTTATCTTATCTTAAAAAAAGAAGATATGTATAATACATATATATCCAAGTATATGTATATATACATATATGCGATCAACCAGCTAGAAACAATCAATATTGATGGAAAAGAACTAGGAATAATCAGAAATATGTACTGGGAACAAACAGCTGCAATGAGAATAGAAAACGATACAAGCTCTTTCCAAACCATCAAAAGAGGAGTCAGACAAGGTTTGTGTTTTGTCACCAGATATGTTTTAACTTTACAGCCAAAACATCATGAGAAACCTAGAGGAAGACCCTGGATTAAAAGTTGGAGGGAAAATGATAAACAACATTCGATACTCAGATGACAGTGTTAATTGCAGAAAATGAAAGGGACCTACAAAACCGTGTGAATATACTAGAAATAGAAAGCAAAGGTAAGGGGTTGGAACTAAACAGCAAGAAGACTGAAGCCATGGTGATCAGTAAAAAATATGAAATCCCCTCATGCAAAATAACAGCAAACGGCACTACCTTGAGACAGGTTGATAAGTTTAAATACCTGGAAACGATCATTTCATCAGACAGCAGATGCACATCAGAAATAGCCAGCAGAATTGGCCAAGCCAAAACAGCATTCAAGAAGATGACAAGCATTCTTACCAACAAATGCCTATCAATTAACATCAGGAAGAGAGTTCTTGAATGTTATATAGAACCAATACTGTTATACGTTGTGAGACTTAAACAGTCAGCAAGCAAAGCCAGAACAAGATTGAGGCAGCCGAGATGTGGTTTCTAAGAAGAATGTTGAGAGTTTTATGGACAGCAAAGAAAACAAACGAGACAGTCTTGATGGAGGCAGACACAAGAAGATCATTCATAAGGAAGATTAGGAAAAGACAGGCAACATTTATAGTGCATTTTATGAGGAAAGGGGAATTGGAATACCTCGTCACGACGGGACAGCTGGAGGGAATGAGAGCACCAAGTAGACCCATGGAGAAGATATTGGACGGACTTGCAGAGTGGCTGAAAACAAAGACGGTGGAAGAGGTGCTTGAGGCAGCAAGAGATAGAAAGAGATGGAAGGCCATGATCGCCAACGCCATATGGCAGGGCACCTGATGATGATGATGATATATACATATAAATATATGTTCCTTTATATATATATATATATCTATATATAAAATATTTAATGTGTTTATATACATACATAGATAATACACACACACATACATATATATACATACATACATATATATATATATATATATATATATATGTATGTATGTATATATATATATGTGTATATAAAATATATGTATATGAAATTAAAGGTCTGAATCACATCACAACTAGCTCTTGTGTATAAACTCGTCTCGCAATGCACAAAGTCTCAGCTATCAACTAGGTGAAGACAACAGTTTCTTAATCATAGCCTTGCTAGTCTGTCGTTCACTTCCGAAGAAAGAAAGGACGAAATGGATAGGCATATAAGTAAGTGAATGAGTAAGTAAGTGTGCATGTAAGTAAGTAGGTAAGTAAGTAAGTAGTAAGTAAGTAGGTAAGTAAGTAAGTAAGTACGTAAATAAGTAAGTCAGTAAATAAATACGTAATAACTAAGTAAGTAAGTAAAATTAGTAAATATACACATAAGTAGGTGAATTGATGCAAAATAAAGGAATATGGAGATAAATAAGCAGGTCAAAAAAGGAAATAACAGTAAATACATGTATATACCCGCATGCCCACACACAGGCGTACACACATACATTGATACATACACACTCATATCCACACTGCAAGATGGCTGACAACAAAAGCAACAACAAGAGCAGCAGCAGCGACGGCAGCAGCAGCAGCAGCAGCAGCAGCAACAACAACAACAACAACAACAACAAAACTAAAACAGCATTCAAGAAGACGAAATGTTTTCTTACCAACAAGTGCCTATCAATTAACATCAGGAAGAGGGTTCTTGAATGTTATATACAACCGATACTGGTGTACGGTTGTGAGACGTGGACAGTCAACACACAAAGTCAGAATAAAATTGAGGAAACTGAAATGTGGTTTCTAAGAATAATGTTGAGTTTCGTGGACAGCAAAGAAAACTAACGAGACAGTCTTGAAGGCGGCATGCACAAGAAGACCAGTAATAAAGAAGATTAGGAAAAGACAAGCAACATTTATAGGACATTTTATGAGGAAAAGGGAATTAAATCACATGGTACAACAGGAAAACTGGAGGGAAAGAGAAATAGCTTACCAAATGTTAATTAAGTTAGACAGATCTGGACAAGAATGTCTGGCTTCAAAGATAACAAAAATTCTGTGCGAGACTGTTTCAATATGGTATGGTTGCAAACAGGTGTTGGAGATGTAAAAAACTTTTTGGCATGGTTTTAATCTCATGTAATTGCAACAAGGTGTTGGAGATGTGAAAGCTTTCTTGCACGTTTTCAAGTAGTGACAAGTAGATTTATTTATCTAAGAATGATTGAGCATTCTGAATGCAAGATACACAAGTTATAGATTACTCAAGTTATTTTTGAAAGGCGAAAATATATGTGTGTTGGGATAAATATTGTTTGCTATCTGACAAGCAAGTTTCAATGTTTTCCCACATAACAACGCTATATCAAGATGTAGTGACTGTGATCGGGATAAGGCATGTCCATTTTGTAAGTCGAAAATGAAAAGTACTTGTTGTTTCATTGCTCGACATACACGGATCTTAGAATCAAGTTTCCAGGTGATTTAGTTCACATACCTATGTCACATAGCTCAAAAGAATATTTGTCCGGCACAGGCACATTTTATTTAGAAGTTAACAAGAAACATCACGAAGGTGCGGATGGCACCCAGACCACCAGTGCCTCGCCACTCTCTGGACAATCACCTCCCAATCTCCTGACGCCACTTGATAGTCATTTCATCAAGCAAATGGGGCTTTCCATGCGTTGCATGACCCATTCGGACCCAGTCATCAGTTACCTTGTTTACAAACCATATGGCAAGGTGGGGAGATGACAAACCCCGGGACTTAGCCACACAGCACGCCCAACCAGGTCCAGCCCAGCCTCTGGACCAAGAGAAAATGCAAGACCCTTCTCTCGTCCGACGCTGGTTTTCATCTCTCTTTCGAGCAGACCGCCCTGTTACCAGCTGGCATAGCTGCTAGCTCCTTTTCACCTTCTATAGTCTCGTCATTCAGCAGTTGGAAGCCCCCAACGTTGCCTTACTTCAGCCAAAGGGATAATTGAACGGCCGCAAAAAATGGCCAGGCATATTGTTCAAGACACAGTCCATTTAGCTGTTCAGCAAGGTCTAACATGCCCCAAAAAGGATCCCAAGTTTGCCGTCTTTCCGTGCAACCAGCGTGTCTTTCCCTGCGGTCATCAGGCCTGATTCCCTGAAATCAGCAGCCAAGCTACAAACCGACATTGACAAGAAATACCACGAGGGTGAAGATGAAACCCGGAGTACCAACGCTTTGCCACTCTCTAGACAATCACCTCCCAAGCTCCCAACGCCACTCAACAGTCATTTCGTCAAACTGAAGTGGGGGGTGGGGGTGGGGATGGGGGTGGATTGTCCATGCGTTACATGACCCAATCGAAGCCAGTCATTAGTTACCTGGTTTACAAATCAAATGGCAAGGTGGGGAGATGACAGATCTCGAGATATAGCCACACAACGCGCACTAACCAGGTCTAGCCCAACCTCCGGACCAAGAGAAAATGGAAGTTCCCTCTCTCGTCCCACTCTGGTCTTCATCTCTCTTTTCGGCGGTCTGCCCTGCCACCAGCTTGCATAGCTGCCAGCTCCTTTCCACTTTGGAGTCTCAACAGTTTGCAGTTGGAAGCTCCCATGTTGCCTTACTTCAACCACAGGGGTTGTTTGAACGGCCACGAAAGTGGCCAGGTATGATGTGAATATTGTTCAAAACAGCAGGTGTCCAGCACAGGCACAGATTACATATAGATATATCTTTCACGCCATTAATTAACAGAAGAAAAAGGCTGACGGTCGGGGAAGAATACTGAATACAGCAGTAGTGTTATTGCTTTGTTTCTGCCATGTCATTTAATTACAACACATTTCATTGGTTTATTTGGTAGTTGGATATTAACCAGCTGATGACTGGTCTGACTATGAACAAATGCATTTATGAATTGATGATTGATTAACCGTTTGAGTGATTTACGAATTCAGCAGAAACCAGAAAAACATGAAAATAGAATCAGAACGTGTATTTAATACAAGCAGACAAGACATGCATAATACATACATACATGTAATATATGCATACATACATACACACATACATACATACATACATACATACATACACACATACATACACACACATACAGACATACCATGCATACATACTGCGTTCATACATACATAATTATATACCTACCTAGGTACGTACGTACATACATATGCACATACATACAGACAGACAGACAGACAGACTGACATACATACATATCTACTTACTTACGTACATACACACATACAAACACACATACATACATACATTATGGATACTTGTAGGTACACACACATTTCCACATAAACAAAAAAAAAGAAAAACTGTAAGGATATGACTGACTGAATGGAAAAATGTATAATTGAGGGGTATGACCGGTGTAAATAGATCGTGCCTTGTGCAACGAATCCATTTTGACCTTCTGACCTTGGAATAGGAAGAAAGCCATTCTAAAAGAACCAAGGAGCTTAAGGAAAAACTGGAGTCCCCGGAGGAAAAACAAACCCTTACTCAGACGCAGCTGGGCTTGACTTGTAAAGCGTGAATTAAAAACGGATGAAAAAAGCAAAAGGCTATATGAGGAGCTGCAAAGTCAGACCTCACTGAGGTGGGAAAAGTGGTGATGATGTGGTCTGCTCTCTCTCTCTCTCTCTCTCTCTCTCTCTCTCTCTCCTCTCTCTCTCTCTCTCTCTCTCTCTCTCTCTTCTCTGTCTGTCTGTCTGTCTGTCCGCAAAAGAAGTATATTCAACCCATGCATTACAAGATCCTTTCTGTATAAAAAATGTACTCTTTTGACATTATCATGTGCAACTAATGCTGTGTTCAGTTTCTTTGTTTCGTGTAAGGCATTTTGTTTCCTTGGAAATCCTTTGACCACAACCGTGACGTAGAAGCCAATTGTTGTGCAGTACTCTACCTTCGCCTCCTAATTCATCGATCCCCTGCTTCCAGGACTTCAATGGTTGGAGTTATGGCGTCCCTGCTCGACAGACACTATTCATTGTAGGGTTGTGAGACCATTTTATAGAAGTATAGGTACCACCCTATACCCCAGCCTCTCCTAGAACACTGACGCCATTTGATCCATGGCTGCTTATTGGGTATTCGCAGCTAGCCCCCATATCTGGGGGTCATTCCCCTATCCGCCACTTGGGATCGCGTTGGGTCGGGTATGGTCGCCCAATGATTTTCCCAGTATGTGTACTGCGCTTGACGAAGGTAATGTCAACCCATCTCAAGTATTTTTGCTAAAAAGTGCGCATGATGACACCAAAAAAATAAAAAGTTATAGTTCTTTGTCTTCTGAGACCCTCAGGGAAGAAAAGAAACCATTGGCTACTGGGGAGAGAGGATCCAAGGATGTGAAAAGCAGCTATGATAATGATACGTATGTATCTGATGGCAGCTGTTGGAAGCATATTTGTAGATAATCTCCAAAAATGAAACAACAAAAAGAAAAAGGAAGGCTCATCAACATCAGAACTTGGAGTGTGCAAACATTTCTAGAAATGGGAAAGCTTCATCTCCTGTTGCCAGAGCTTGGAAGAGCAGGTATGAACATCAAGGCATTATGTGAGACCAGATGGAGCGGTGAGGGAAAGTTCACCATTGGCGAGCATACCATCATTTACAGTGGGGGAAAAGGCCTATATGGGGTTGCTATCATACTAGATAAACAACATGCTGCAGCACTGAAAAGCTATAAGACAATCAATGACCAATTCTTAACCGTTAAACTGAACACAAAACCAGTTGCCTTAAACATCATCCAGGCATAAGCCCCGACATTCACCAGCTCCGATGAAGAGATAGAATAATTCTATAATGACCTACAAACTGCCAAGGATTAAAATACCGAAAAGAGAAGTTTGCATAATAAAGGGAGACATGAACGCCAAAGTGGGCGACGGTGAGGACAGAGTGTGGAATAGGACCTTCTTGGCTGGGAAAAATGAATGAAAGAGGAGATATGTTAGCATCTTTCTACTGGGCTAATGAACTGGACATCCCTAACACTCTCTTTAAACAGCACTATTGTAGACTATACACCTGGAAACTCGAAAAAAGTAGACAATCGCAGGAAGAAAAAAAATCAGAAATCAAATAGATTACATCATGGTAGACAGGACATGGAGAATTACTGTCCAGGCTCGAAAACAAAAACAAGAGCCGATTGTGACAGCGATCACCACCTAGTCGCAACAAAAATATCGACTGAAAGCTTACAAGCAAACAAAGCAAAGGAGTCACCTAAGTTTGATCTAGAAAAATTGAAAAATTAAGACATTGCATCTGATTTTGAGATTGAAGTCAGCAATCGCTTTGAGGCTTGGATCCAGGACTGGACATTAAACGACCAGTATCAAGAAGAAATTTGGGCAGATACGAAGACAACCTGCACTGAAGTAGCAGAAGAAAAGTAAGGTAGGAAAAAAGAAAAACTAAACCCTACATCTGCGAGGAAGTTATGAATCAAGCCAAACAGAAAAGCCAAGCTCGCAGATGTGGAAGAAAAGAAGAACACACACACACTCACACACACACACACACACACACGCACGCACGCACGCACGCACGCACGCACGCACGCACGCACACACACACACACACACACACACACACACAACTCAAAAGAGAAAACAAGAGCAAAATTAGAAGAAATAAGAAAAATTGGCTGGAGGAAGAATATGCAAAAATATATGAAGAAAGTTCAATCCACTAAATTCCAGCCCAGAAATGAGTGCATCAACAACAAAGAAGGCACCACACTGACTGAACCAGAGCACATTATGAAAAGGTAGAATGCATATGGAGCATCACTTTTTAGCGACAATAGCCCTGAAGACAATCTATGCCCTGATCTGAACTATCCCGAATCAGAACCAGAACCACATTTAAGTGAAAATGAGGCAGCTACCAAGCAGTTAAAAGAAGAAAATCCCCAGGAATTGATAACATTCCAGGAGAACTGTTAAAACATGGTGGAAAAAAGGCCTAAAAGTAATGCACCATGCTGGCTGTGAAATCTGGAATGCTCATCAAGGGCCAAAAGATTGGAAACGTCAAGAAATTGTGATGCTTCACAAGAGTGGCAATGTCAAAGATGTAACAACTACAGAACCATTGCCCAAATCAGCCACGCCAGTATGATGTTGCTCATAATTATTCTCAATAGACTGAAGGCCAAGACTGAAGAAGAATATCTGACGGCCAGGCAGGCTACAGATCCAACAAAGGCACAACTGGCATGCACTTTGTGCTACAGACACTCAAAGAGAAAATAAAAGGCACTGAAAAAGCTTTTGCCACTTTCTTGGACTATAGCAAAGCATCTGGCAGCGTCATTCATCTCCACCTGTTCAACACAAAGGTCAAAATGGGCTTTCCCAAACACCTTATTGCATTAATTGCGTCGTTATATAAACACCAAAAGCCTACAGTTAGATGGAACAATCAGAAATGTGACTTCTTCAACATCCACAGGGGAGTAAGACAAGGTTGTATCCTCTCACCGTATCCCTTTAAGATATACACGGAACAAGTCATGAGAGATGCTAATGCATGGGCATAAAGATGGGAGAGAAAAAAATCTTACAAACTTGCGCTATGCTGATGATACTGTGCTGTTAGCAGACAACATTACCAGCATAAAAAGAATTCTATACAGGGTAGATGCAGCAGGCAGAAAGGCTGGTTTAAACTTCAACTCCGAGAAAACAAAAGTGCTACATATCAAAGGCAGAGACATTGAAAACAATCATCACATCTTAATTGACAAAGTTCGGAAAATGTTAAGGATTTCAAATATCTTCGCTCTGTAAAAACTGATGATGAAACTTGCTCAAAAGACATCAAAATAAGAACTCGAATGGAAAAGCAAAAACTGATCCAACTGAACAACATGGCCTGAAAGTTTGACTTGAAATGTTTGATCTGGCCAGTCATGATTTATGGCTGTGAAGCCTGGACTCCGAGAAAAACTGATTGCAGAAGAATTGAGGCTGCAGAGTTGTGGTTTTATCGGAGACTACTACGTGTCTGATGGACAGGTAGAAGAACTAGTGAAAGTGTCCTATAAGAACTTGATACCACCGGAAAATTACTAGCAGGCATCAACAAGAGAAGACTAAAATACATTGGCCATGTGTCACGCAACAAGAACACGGACCTCATGGCAACTATCTTTTAAGGAAAAACAGGCAAAAAGGAAGAAAGGCAGACCCTCCAATCTCATACATCGAGAGCATAACCAACATCAGCGGCCTAAATAAACAAGAAATTGTCCACAAAAGTCAAGACAGACCAGCGTGTGGGGAAATCGTGCTTGTCCAGTGGCCAACCCTGAGCTCGGTGACGCTGACAGGTGAGACAGGTGAGGAACGTTGCAATGCAATACAACTGTTAGTAATTTGTTCCGTTCTGCTCTTTTCGATTGATTTATTGCTTAACGTGTTACACACATTATGTGTACGTACCTTAAAGTCTTAGATAAATAAATGATCCATCCATCCCTCCCCTCTCTCTCTCTCTCTCTCTCTCTCTCTCTCTCTCTCTCTCTCTCTCTCTCTCTCTCTCTCTCTCTCTCTCTTTTACTGTCTCACTTTCTTTCTCTCTCGTGCACGTGCGCACAGTGTTCTTGTCTTACCTGCCTTATAAAAATTAACCTTAAGTCTGTATTCCCTGGCGTACCAAGGATCCACACGTGAAAGAAAGGAACCAGCAACATCAATGGCATTAGATATCAAGTAAAAGAAGTCAGCCATGGTCAACCAGAAGAGACACAGGTTCATACGATCCCTCAGACCCTGAAAACAACAACAAAAAAGTGAAAATCATTGAAAACTATGTTTGATTACATGCATACAAATGAAAAAAAAAACCTCTTGAATTGCATCACAAATATCATTTATCCTTCAATATAAAAAATGTATAGTCTGACAGCTCACCATATGAAACCCTCAGACCGAGAGATATCAGAAGGGAATGAGCAACAACGTGTGTTTGAAACTTTGCGCCACATAGCATAGACATGTGGAGTCTAGAGCAGTTCAGTTGGAGATCTTTTCAACTAGAGCTGTATTTGATGGCGTTTTCCCATCTTGTGTTTCACATTTTGATTAGGGGGAATACACATACATAAAGACCACACAATTGTCAAGAATCAAGATAGTTTATTGCAGGTTTCATAAATGTGAAGAGTTTGCATAAGAATATCAGATGTTTTTATGTCAGTTTACATATTGATTTTTTTTGCAGTGAATACACGTGGCTTCTTATCTTAAAAAATGTACACCAGTATTTATTTCTTGTTTCATTGGCTAATGAAGAGAAATCTTCAGCCAGATAGAAATATTTGGGGGCAAGGAGAGTGGAGTCAAGGAGAGCTGCGCTGTACTTATTAAAAAAAATCGTTGATGTAAGCATGTAGAGTGTACAAGGAATATGCAAGAGATTTTCGTAACTACAGTCATTTTAACCACATTTCTTTTTCTTTTTCTGTAAGCCCTATGCTTTCATTTTCAGGTTACTCTTACTTATTCAATGATCAAAGCATTCTTAGCAAAATGTTTAATAAGATATCTTATGCTTGTTTTTAGCATTGTAACAACTTTGTAATGGGTTGTGAGATAAGAGCTTTGAATTAATATATTATAGCAACACCTGCGATAAATTCACGTCAGCTTCCAGTATTGATTGATATTTAAAACCTTCCTCGCCGTCTAATTGCGCTTGCCCATTATATGACAGATATGTAACCTGCTTTATATCCAGTCCCTGACTTTTCCATAGCACAGCAAATCTTGATAAAGTCTGTTGACACAAAAAGAGATTAGGTTACGAAAAAACATTCTGTCATCTTAAATCATGCCATGACCAAAGAGTGTATACAATCGTATGGCAAAGTACAATATATCTATCTAAAAAGAACCATGTTAAGCCATTTTCACATCATGTATTCCCATTTGGGTCCAACGAAACATCGGTCGAGGGAAAATGATTTGGTTGGCTTCATCGTGCAGGCAGCTGTCTGTGTCCATTTGTCCATTAAATTACTGTCAAAAGTAAACACTACAATTAGGCCAAGTACATTTACATGAATGAAGTAGTAGATACTGGATAGTCTTCCGATTGTTATGGAACATCCCACGTTTCGGTCCATAATATCGTCCATAAGCTAGTATGAGACCGTCACGTGCCGTAAAACCGGAAACATGATTGCTGGACATGCACATTTAACGTGATACATTTCAAACTCTTTTGTATTCAATTCAAAGTGAGCAGTCCTGGTTGTACAGTTTTCACGTCAATTTTTGTTTAGTTTGTCTAAACAATATAATTGTAAATTCAACACATTACTGTAAAATGAGTACAAACATCGTACTTGACCAGAAGCTGTAAAATTTCAATATTTTCAGCTTGTCGTTTTCCGTTTGACATTCATAGTATCTCCCTCGAGCTCTAAGTATAGTCAAGCTTCTATTAAATGGTATCTTTGCTGTTTTACAGATGGGAGATATTTAACTTCGGCAGAGGTTTGTCCCTGGCTGCCTTGGTTTTTCAAAATAACAGGGCATTCATCTTGCCGCTTAGTAGTCAGTGATCAGACCAGCAGTCAGCTCCTCTTGTGCAGCGTGTAATGTGCGCATCTCTTCCTCTCTTTTGTGGCATGATAGCACAATTCAGCCTTTGTCACTGCTTGCAGCGTGGGTGCAAATACTTGTACTTGAACTTATCTTTCTGGTGAAGGAGGGTGTCAGTGATAGTGAGCTCATGCTGAGTAGGTCCTACACAATGACAGCAACATCAGTCCACCGGAGTTGCATTTTCCAGTTCTGTGGCATGCAAGGACGTCTGGCTAAACGCAGTAGTCCAATCCCACACTAGTGTTGAAGTCTCTAGAATGATGAGTTTGTCTTTGCGTTGACTGTGGCAATGAGACAGTTCAGCTCTTCGCAGAAGGCTTCTCTGAAAACGTATGATTTGTTTTGTATGGGATGTAAACATTCGTGACAAGCGAAGCATTCTTTTGTGAACCAGGGACTAAAGATCATCAAGCGATCATTGATATCCCATGGTAATCTTAGCATTCGCCTGAACTTAGTGCATATGGTGTATCTGATACCAGAGGTTCTTTGATAATCTTTGGGTTTTCAATGCAGAAGGTGTGGGCTCCTCCCACTGCCTCAATCTAAGTTGCACCAGCAAATCGAATCTCTCTCAGGGCAGTGGTGTCAATCGTATAGCTTGCAATCAAGGCAACGCGCCATTCTGGGCTGTGTTCGTTCCATACATACATATGTATACATACATACATACATACATACATGCATGCATGCATGCATACATACATATATACATGTACATACACACATACATGCATACATACATACATAAATACATACAAACACATACATACATACATACATGCATAAATACATACATACACACATACATACATACATACATACATACATACATACATGCATGCATGCATACATACATACATACATGTACATACATACATACATGCATACATACATACATAAATACATACATACACACATACATACATACATAAATACATACATACACACATACATACATACATACATACATGCATGCATGCATGCATGCATACATACATACATACATACATACATGTACATCCATACATACATACATACATATATGCATGTATACATACACACACATACATACATATACATATATGCATTGACATATACATACATACATACACACGTACACATATACATACATACATACGTACATACATATATGCATGTATACATGCATACATATATACATATACACACATACATACACACATACACACGTACACATATACATATATACATACGTGCATACATATATGCATGTATACATACATGCACACATACATACATACATAAATACATGCATACATACATATATACATACATGCATACATACATACATAAATACATACATACACACATACATACATACATACATAAATACATACATACACACATACATACATACATACATACATACATACATACATCATGCATGCATGCATGCATACATACATACATACATACATACATACATGTACATCCATACATACATACATACATACATACATACATACATACATACATACATATATGCATGTATACATACACACATACATATACATATACATATATACATTGACATATACATACATACATACACACGTACACATATACATACATACATACGTGCATACATATATGCATGTATACATACATACATAGATACATATACATACATACATACATACATGTATACATACATACATACATGCATACATACATGCATGCATGCATGCATACATACATATATACATGTACATACATACATATATACATGTACATACATACATACATATATGCATGTACATACACACATACACACATACATACATACATAAATACATACATACACACATACATACATACATAAATACATACATACATACATACACACATACATATACATACAGACATACAATAGTCCGTTTTTCTCGAACGGGTGGATCCTACGGTCATAAAAAGGATTCCATGTTTCTTTCTCTGTAGAAGTCATCAGGTCTGCTGCCTGTATTGCAAGAAAGGATGTCCACACATATGTAGCGCGAACCACCTAAACATACGGTAGGAGATTTCCACAAAGTTTAGAGACGTTATACTCTGCAAGTGCATGTAAATGTGAAAAATGTCATCTTGGACTTTCTGATCAACTTAACAAACAGACCAAAAAGATGAATACTACATATAATGTCAAAAACGATTAAAAACAGCATATTCATACATGGAATGTGCAGGTCTACAACACTCCAGAATCAAAAACAGAAGAACCAGAGACTGGAGCTGTCTGTGTCCAGAAAGTCTGACGTCTTCACCAGTAAATCAGTGATGGAAACAGACAACGACATGGCCCATAGTGCAGAAGTTTGTTCATCCAGAACACCATACCTGTTTAACCCATGATCGCCCACTTCCTCTCGAGTTAAGAAAAATTACGCTGAAAAATGCTGACTATCCATCAGAAATTGAAAGGAAACACAAACTGACATTCGCTGGAAAAGACTTGACCTCACTGAAGTACAAAGATATTAATTGTAAGCCAAGGAACACTGCGCAAAAATGGATACTTGAAATTTCAACGGCAAAAGCATGGCCAAATTTAAGAAAAGGAAAAACATGAAGGTAGAAACAGACATGGACATTGATGCTTTTTTGTTGTGATGCAATATGACACAACACAGTTAAGGGACACTTGACATCTTTTAACCGGATGATAAACGTTGCGCATGCCAGCAGGAGTGTTTATGGTTTATACGCACGTGATTTAAGTACGCAACGTGTGTGTGTGTGTGTGTGTGTGTGTGTGTGTGTGTGTGTGTGTGTGCGTGCGTGCGTACGTGCGTGTGTGTGTGTGTGTATGTGTGTGTGTGTGTGTGTGTGTGTGTGTGTGTGTGTGTGTGTGAGGACCAGAATCCTATGTGTCGCAATCGCTCCTGGAGGATCCCACGGCGGCAGGAGAGTTGTCAGTGAAAGGTCCTTTTCACAGAAAAGTAGGGTAGCAGAAATGCAGAGGAGAGATGAGAGATTAGACAGCGTCATGCTTACCCCCAGAGGGAAGGGAGTGGGTTAGGGGAGAGGGCCGCGTGTCACGCGATACATAATACTACTGTGGCAGAGTGTATCCAGTCTGATGCAGTGCAAAATGTATGTATGTCTCTGCATATGTTTAATACTCAATGCGTGGATATACGTGTGCATCCGTGAGTGCGCGCGATACATAATACTACTGTGTGTGTGTGTGTGTGTGTGTATTTATGTATCCATGTTGGATATGTGTATATGCGCGTGTATGTATATATCTATGCATACAGGCACATTACGTTTTCAAGAGGGGATATTGCTGGTAAGTTTTTATACAATGATGATTTCATCAAAACCTGTTGTTGTTGTTGTTGTTTTATTGCAGACCTGCAGATTATACAGCATTTTACGTTGATTTTCAGTAGGTTCTGTTGTGACGTTACGTTTTGTCTGTGCAATTGCGATTATTAGTTCACGTTTTTTTTTTCTTTCTAATTGATGTACTATTTTGACTTGCTAAGATGAGTTACGTTAACAAATTAATATGAACCTCTCTGGAACTCTAAAATGCAGTCTGCAAGAAGACTTTTGGACATTGTCTGGTGCTCCAAAATACTGTTGTGGATATGCATATAAGTTCAAAATAGCAAATGCGAAGTGTACTATTTCTTTTAAATGCCATGATCTTGGGGAATGCTAGAAAGAGAAGAGACGTCTTTCATTACTTATGAAAAACAAGCACTTATTACATCACTGCCACTGCTTGTCACTGTCTAGGTGTATGGAATTTGGATGGTGCAGCAATTCAACACACTGAAAGGGTTTTGATTCTTTCAAATTGACACTAGGATAAATCTCAACACTCTGTTATTATTAATGTTATCCCTTTAAACTTCCTCTACTACAAAATACTTACTTAATTAGTTTGATTAATTTACTTGATCAATCTTTAATTAGACAAACACTTTTAACACATATCCTTGTTCTTGTGCAATAAAATTTGTTTCCTATAATCAAAATCATTCATCGTGCAAGAAGAAGGACATTGTTCTTTCTTTCATTTTTTTCATGTTTACTTCATTTATTCATTTATTCGATCATTTCGAAACACAAGTAACATTGTACATATGGACTTTGTAATGTTTGTTTGACATGAAGCATGTCATAATGAATTAAAAAAAATGTTTGCTAGACGTTCTCTGGGTAAATTATTTAGCAACAGACAATTCTTCTGAAAGAAATCTGCCAAGATCACTTATCTGTTTATCTTTGAGGAGCCCGTGTATCCCTCAGCATGTTGTATGATATAAAGGTAGGAGAAGGTGGGAGAAGGTGTGCGGTCTTGGTCATTTGGTCAGTAAATAGCCCTGATGCGTATGGCTGCACCCACTTCTTAACAAATCCTATTCGAAGATGAAACCAAATCTTTAGGTAGAAATACCAACAGCCAGTATCTGATGGACTGTTAAAACCTAGACTATTGGCATGCAATCACATCAAGTTAGCCCTCAAGTACAATCACATCAAGTTAGCCCTCAAGCACAGGAAAAGAAATAGAAAAACGAGACACGATAAAAGTGGCAAACGTTCTGGTACAGACGAATTTAATGCAGATTTCATTTTTCTGGAAACAAGTGGACCATTTGTGGTGAAATCATTAAATGAGGCATACTAAAATGGAAACATTTCTGCAATGCACAAAGAGGATTGATCACTTTCATTTCTAGTTGTGACAAATCCAAAGAACATATAAATATTGGCGTCATATTTTTCTTATTAATGTTGCGTGTAAAATATGATCAGCATGTGTTTCTAACAGAATCAAAAAGGTCTTATGAATACTTATCAACAGAGATGAGAGATTTTATGAGAAATGAATATACAGGAGACAGTATATTATCTTCCTGTGATCTAATGAATTATGTAAATCTAAACAATATACCAGGTTTGCTATTCCTATCGATTTCGATAAAGCTTTTGATTTACTTGATTGGGGGTTTATGCTCAATGTTTTGAGAGCCTATGGATTCGGAAGAAGTGTTTGCCATAGGATTGAAACTTTCTATAAAAACATAAACTCAACAGTTATTATAAATGGTCAGACTACAGAATAGTTTTATTTATATCAAAAGAGGATGCAGGCAAGGCAGTTCAATTTTGCCCTAACTTTTCATTCTCTGTGCAGATATTCTAGCCACAGTATTAAGGGAGAATGACTAAATTTAAAAAATCTAGATTTATGATACAAAACACAAAATCATCAGTGTGCTGATTGTACCTAATTACTAGATATAAGAGATGGAACCTCTTTTAAAAGATCTGTGCGTATACGTGATATGTATGGCATAGTTTCAGGTCTATTCATGAATAGCAACAACAAAAAAGGGCCTAAGTAATTTGACTAAAGAATGAGAGAAAACCACAAAAACATACTGTCTCCATTTAAAAATTGACACGGAATCCTCCTAAGTTTAAAAGCCTTAGCATATGGTCACTGAGGATGTTGAAAAAGGTACTACTGTCAGTTATAACAACAAATTTTTAAAAGTAAAAAAAGTGCTATTTTAATTTTGATCACAAAGGAACATTACTCCCATTGGTTAAGTTGTAGTTCTAAAGTCTCTTGTAAATCTAGCATTTATACACTTGTGGATTTTGTTGCTAGAACCACCATATCACTTTGAAAACGTTACAAAGTTATGCTCTCAATTTATATGGAATGAAAAACAAGATAAACAAGATATGTATATATATATGTACATATAAATTCAGATATATATATATATATATACATATGTATATATATGTATATGATAGATAGATACATGCACAGACAGACAGACAGACAGATAGACAGATAGATAGATAGATAGATAGACAGACAGAGAGATAGATAGATAGATAGATAGATAGATAGATAGAAAGATAGATAGATAGATAGATAGATAGATAGATAGATAGATAGATAGATAGATAGATAGATAGATAGATAGATAGATAGATAGATAGATAGTTAGATCTGCTCTCCCATTTCCATGGATAAGAAATTTTTAAGCTTCAAACCGGAAAAGTGTGTGGAAATGGAAAAGTGTTGCAGCGGAAATTTACCCATTTCTTTTACATATATTGAATTCTATTGACCAGCGTTTGTTTCATATTCCATAAGAACAGTCTGTTTTGGGCCCTTATATGTAAGGCCTTCATGACATTTTGTAATCACATAGCACCTAAGAACTCGAGTAAATTGTTAGCTGAACCTGTTTTTTATAACATAGCAAAACGATCGATAATCTGATAATCAAAGACAAAAACTGGTAGAAAAATGAAGATATCCCATCAGAAACATTTTCTTAAAGAAAATGGTAGTTTTTTTACTTAGGAAGAGTTTAGATGTAACACAGACGGCCGTACGATTTTGACACTTATAATGGATGGATGTCTACAATCAAATGATGTTTAAGATCAGTAAGAAATTAAATGAACTACAAGTGATATTGTGACTGTGCCCGGTGCAGTAAGACTAATCATTACTGTACAAAACGAAACATTTCTCTGAAAAAAAAGTTTGATGATAGTAAAATGTACTGTTGTCTCAGGTGGTCATACAAAATAAACGTTGATGTTTCATGAGAAAAGTAATTCCTAAAAATGTTTTAATTAAATGATGTTGAATTAAAACGGTGCATTAAGAATGATTCATCGGATTATTGTACCAATATAATTTTAAGCGCAATGGCCATAACAACTAAGACAGATTGTACATGGTGTGAAAAGAGACTCTACAGAATATTTCCTGTGGAACTAATATTGTGTCTGCAAATTTTGGAACTTACTAGAACAATTAATTCATGAAAATGGTAAAATACTTTTTAATATCAAAATCACAGGAAATCTTGTATTGTGCGATGTTAATAAAAATGTTAATAAAAATGTCAACATAGTTAGAATATTTGCTCGTATTATAATGCCTGCAGAATCATTCATCTTTGAATGCAACACTGGCGAATGTGTGACTACTTCATATGAGATTCTGAACTGAACAGTATAACGCCAAAATGTACTTTAAATGTCTATATATATTGTCCATGTCAACGTAAAATTTCTCTATGTATATGAATTGATATCATTTTTACCACATTGTTTGTTGATGCCTGTTTATTGTAAACCAAACAAGAAATGATTAAAAACGAATGAAGTAAAAAAAAAAGGGAAAACTTTTTCCAATTTAAAACACAATACATGATCACTACAATACCACTGACTTACAATGATATACACACTGCCTGCACAGACTTAAAAATCCAATGCAGCCACTCTTTGTGTATGCAGTCAATACAATCTGACGCACATAGCATAATAGCCACAACCACAAGATATTATGTAACACCAGCAAACACAGCTTGATCAATTACAGGTTACTATTTGCCTGTACAGGTAACACAGTTTGATGTATAGAGCACAGTCAAGTACCATTGTGAAAAAACAACTTCCAGAAGAGCCATTTTTAATTGAGAAACTCCCCGAAGCTAGCACAGTGCACACAAAGCCACATTTATATAATAAATAATAATTACAACATTTCAGCCAGGATCAGTCACTATTCTCCATCTAGTTATCAAAGTTAATTAACCCATCATGGTTGAACATTTTAATTACCAAAGATTTCCACCAACCATTCTTTTCAGTGGTTAATTAACCTGGCCTCACACTGCCTATACAGCTATACGAAGTTCCGTAGACTAGAACTGACGTCTAAGAAAAGAACTGTGCTATTCCTTTCTCTAACATAAACAAGAAAAAGCCACTACGTTTATGCTTACTTGGTCAGTAACACCCAAACAACACTTTCTGCTTACACGTCCAATAAAATATCAATGACTAGTTTTAAAGTGTGACTGAGCTTCACACGACGCCAGGTACACACGAAGGTTAGTGCTGTCAGCGTCTTGTGGCGAGTTATGGAATTCTATGTAATTCTCTCAACTATTAAGCACTGAAAGACTACGTAGTTGTCCCCTTAGCACACTGTCTCATCTGTTCTAATCTGAAAAAAAAGTTTCTAAAGAAGAAAAACGGTGGGCCAACAGGTTCGTGCTGTTAACATACAATATGAAAGGTGACTCTTTGAAATATTGTTCGTTAAAATGAAAAACAGGAATTCTCCTTTTTGAACTGGTAGAGAAAGAAAGCACGTTTCTTGTTAATTTTGGCTTTATGGCTTGGCCACTGACTTCAGGTAATCAGGCCTGATGACTGGAGGGAAAGACCTGCTGGCTGCTCGGAAAGACGGCAAACTTGGGACCCCTTTTGGGACATGTCAGACCTTGCTGAACAGCAAAATGGGCTGTGTCTGGAGCATGATTTATCTGAAGACTTGATTCATTATGTCAAAGAAAAGCCCATATCCAATACGGTTATAGATCAAACCATTCTGGTTGTTTTACAGCTGACTTTTGGAAACAACAATGAAAGAAACATATTCTGTAAGTTTAATAATTTCCTCTTCAATGATGAGGAACGCATTTATATTATAAATGAAGTTTAAAAAGAAATTGTCAGTATTCTAAAGAATATGCAGTAAACTTGTATTTGATCAAAACGAGATAGAGAAAATTCCAAAGTCTGAAAATCAATTCACTGTAACTGACAATTATTTGATTGGGTCTTCCTATGAAGATAAGATCAAGGACAGCCTAATACATCAATAAACATATAAATAAATAAATAAATCTGAAAAGAAAGAAGATCAGCTGGAAACTGAAATGCAGGCCCCAGAGACAAAGTTTGAAAATAAGTGAACGAGCGCTCGTTAAAACGAGAAATAATGTTATAACTAAATAAAAATATAAACAAAAAAGACAGAGCAAATGAACGCCAGAAAGTTACAATGAGAACAAATAGTATGAGTGCTGTTGCGCTCATGGTGAGAAGGATACCTGAAAGAAGAAAAGTAACAAACCACTTCTGTAAATCAAAAAAGTGAAATTTTCGAATAAATACATGACAAAACTAGTTTCACATCAAGAGAAAGAACTCAAGAAACATTGTCCGATGACGAATGAACTTTGGATTTTTTACAGAACTCTGTAAAAGGCAGACTGCGAAAGAGGAGATTTTGTCAAAGAAATACCATTCTTCGAAGGAATAGAAATAAGAAATCTGGAAGAAGGAATATCAATCACAGAAGCAGCACATGTCCTAAAAATGAAAACTAGAAAAAAGAGTCCATCTACAGATAACTGTAGAAGTGTCAAAATGTTTTAGAAAGAGTGCGGAAATCTAGCTGTGAGATTACTGAATGGAGAATTTGTAGCCAATACGAAGGGCAGGTATCATAATGTGCGTACAAGAATGTATCTATAAGGAGACCTGACTGTATCGTTATGAATAAAATCCATAACGTTGACTCTCCTTGTATTGCTAATTGACCTAAACCTGTGATCCTTTCTCTGCTATAGGTGACAATATTCGACTGATATACGACGTGATTCATTATGTAAACTGTAGATACTTTCCAGGCTCGGTAATATACATTGTTTTCGAAAAAAACGCATTTGATTCTATTGACCTGATGTTCTTGACAAAAAGTTCAAAGGCATTTAGTTAGGTTTCGTTTTCTGTCAGTCGGTAATGATTTGTATGAAAACATAAAACTTACTATTGTTATAGTAAATTAATATTCCTGTTGTATCTGGTTCTACTGTGTGCTGAAGGACTTGACATAATGATTTGAGAGAACCAGTTAATGAGAAGAGTAACTAATAACAGAATAGAACGAAAAATTGCACAATCTGTCTACGACGCACGAATGATGATAGAAGGAAATTGTGGTTAATTTGTACACGTTGTGAGAACAGTGTATTCTTTTGGTAAAAATGGAGATTATTCATGAACACACCAAAGACGCAAGCACTATGGTTAGGTACTAGAAAATATTGCAACATAAGACATCTATCTCATCTAGAAATAAATTGCAATCGACCCAAGTTCAAAATTCTAGGAATATGGCTAATATCAGACTAAATTGATTGTGAGAAAATGAATTATAAAATTGAACTCTAAGAAATAAAAATACCATTAAAAATGGAGATTCTGGATCAAGAGACTGTCTCCTCTAGAAAGGATAGCAACACAAAATCACTAATTTTATCTAAAAACAGTTTAATTATGGATGCTTTTACCAGACATGCCCAGTGATGTAAGAAAAAAATCTCAGCTGAATGGACCTGCGGGAAATATTGCTTCACGAGCCTGTCATTGATTGTGTTCCTTCCACAATTTTATACTGTCTATTGATTGTGAAAGAGAAGAGGGACGTGTCCGAATTTTTCCTTGTACACACAGAGTGAAACAGAAACACATTACGGCGCTCACACTCTTCTCCATCCTTTTTGCGCACTCAGACATTCTGACAATAATAAATGCATCTAGTTCCTCTCAGATGGAAAATTGTTCAAAATTCAGCGAATTTCGGTTAGAACAAAAGTGCTCGAAATCATCAGGGCTGGAATTTTCTCGTCACATATGATTGTGCACTGGCTGCTGACACAATGACATCCAGTGCATCGCTGACCAATCTGTTGTGGCCTGCAAGCGTTTCTGTCTCACAAATGACTTCAACAAGACAGAGGCTATCTTTCAGTGTAAAACTCTCCGGCTTCTTTTGCTTCACCGTCTTCACTTGTAATCAATAAACAGGAGATCAAGACTGCAGACAAATTCTGCTCTTTAGAGAATACACTGAACAGCAACGGTTCTCTTGATGTTGAGATGGCGCTGCACATATCCACGATTAGCTCTTCCTCTGTAAGGCTGGCCAAGATTTTGTGGGAAAACCATGGCATCAGGTTCGCCACCAAGATTACAGTGTATGATCAATGACATTCATTGCCCAGCTGCACTGCTTGAAGACCTGGACTACCTACCGGTGGCACATTCAAGAGTTGAAACAGTTCCATCATTGCTGTCTGTGCAAGAATTGGAACACCACATGGCAAGGTCAAATGTGAAATCTTCAAGTTCTGAAGAAGCAGGGCCTGCCAACTATAAAGTGTCTACTCATCAAATTCCACGGCCCGACAGGACATGTTGGATGGGATACTTTTTTTTACTCTACCGGAAAGCTGAAGCAAGGATACCATGACTAGGGATACAAGGATACTCTGAAGGCCAAACTCATCAGCTTGACACCAACAATCAGGAAGACAGGAAAAACTGGAGACAGCAGTACAGATAGGCCACCGTCACACTTCAACAGTGCAAAAATCATTGCTATTCAACACAAGACGGATTCGTGGAAATAGAACTCAAGGCCGTAAGACACTTTCCTCTGCAATGCCTTTGACAGAACATGTACCTCTAGGACTGGTCTTGTTTCCTACAGGAAGACCCCACACCAGATACTGAGGACCAATACGCTTATTAATCCATCGGATCAACGAGATTGTTTAACATCATGTATGTATATATGTATGTATGTATGTATGTATGTATGTATGTATAGTATGTATGTATGTATGTATGCATGCATTCATATATGTGTGTATGTATGTATGTATGTATGTATGTATGTATGTATGTATGTATGTATGTATGTATGTATGTACGAGGGTGAGTCAAAAAGTAATGCCTTTTTATTCACATCAGACGAAGTTTTTAATAAAATACCTGAAATGTTACTCAGTTACAAATGATTATAACTGTTACGGACTGAAATATTTTGTTTGGTATGCTTCCGGTTCATAGACGTGTGATGAAAATTCAAAATGGCTGCCCCCTTAGAACTGCGTCAAAAACAAAGAGCAGACATTGAATTCCTTGTTGCTGAGGGGGAAACCCCCGTGAACATTCAAAGACGACTGCAGAATGTGTATGAGGAGAATACTTTAGATTATAGCAATGTTCCCAGGTGGGTCTGTCGTCTGAATGATGAAAAGGTGGGAACTGCGAGCGTAACCGATAAACCCCG
>CM060306.1:60613624-60633624 GCA_030674185.1 Monoplex corrugatus | reverse complement strand
TGTGTGTGTGTGTGTGTGTGTGTGTGTGTGTGTGTGTGTGTGTGTGTGTGTGTGTGTGTGTGTGTGTGTGTGTGTGTTCATAGCTCGTTTTCTGTATCTCTAAAACATACATGTACAAATAAGCATACGCACATACACACATTACCCACACATAGAATCATGCAAACATTCGTAAGTGCAAAATACACGCATACATACATGTGTATATACAAACATGTGTTCCAAAGCACAAATATCAATACATATTAAGAAAAATAACAAACCAAGGACCATGTATCACACAAGCGAGTGCACACATACATTGATGTATACTTCTGTACGAGTACACGTACAGAAAGAAATGCAGACAAACCAGTAACCAAACAGACGCATACACTGAGGATTGACGAAGCTAATTCACACAGTTTGGAATTGCTATAATTGTTCTAACTAGAAAGAGAAGATTATCAAGATCAGTGAACTGTAGCTGTACTCGTATAACTCAGCGTGTAATTGCTGGTTGCTGTATTGGTTATTTGGATGACCGGTTGGATATCTGTGTGTTGTATATTATGTTGTTTTGGTGGCTGTGTTTATGTTATATACTTCCACTGACAGAATTGACTGTTTTACATGAATTTTCCTCCAGTGAGTGGTACCATTTAAAGCAAGGCATGGTGCAGGGAAGGGGTTGAGAGAAAGAAAGATCGTCAACGGAAGGGAAGCAGACAGAGAGCTAGTCAGACATAAAGAAAAGAGAGAAAGAAAACAAGAGAGAAAGAGAGCGGAGTTGTGAGTGAAAGAAAAAAAGAGATGGAAAGTATTAAAGACATAGATATACCTGTTTGTATGTTATACAACAAAAGATTTTTTTTAAATCTATGTATACATATTTTCATATTCGTGTTTATGTTCATGTCTTTTGACACTGGATTTACCATGTGCAACTCGGGCTGCTCCTCACTCTGAGAGCGCGTCGCCGCAGTGCTATGCCACCCAATTTATTTACCAAGACGTCAGAAAGGCAAGATGGCTAATTGGCCTTCGAGGGGAGAGATATGGGACATTAACCTATCTCTCCAATTTTTTATACCAGGTCAGCTGGGCGAATGCCCTGCTCTTCACGATTTTCAACTGCCGTGGAATCTTTAGCGAGTACAGGCCAGAAGGCACACGGGTCAGACTCGTTTTTTGTCCCCATTCGGTTGCACTTTACAGGAATAGAACAAAGGATGCTGAGCTAGGATGCCTTCAACTTGCTAGGTGTGTGACCCCAGACGTGTGTGTGTGTGTGTGTGTGTGTGTGTGTGTGTGTGTGTGTGTGTATACATTCCGGATGTTGAGCCAGTGATGTTGATTTTATGTTTATTTGATTTGAATATGTTCGCCTTTTCCATCATTCGTGTACATATTAATATTCATTTCTTTCTGTCAAAATGGATTTATCATACGAAACTGTTTGTAGCTTGGGTACATTCATGTGTTTTTGAACTTATCCTGCTAGCAGAAGGTGGTGGTTTTGGCAAGTTCATGCTGTGTACACAGTGACAACAGCATAAGTTTATTGGAGTTCCATTGTTCAGTACCTTGGCGTCTAAAAATGATTGGCCAAATGGAGTGGTCCACTCTCATACAAACGCTGAGGTCTCCAAGAATAATGAACTTGTCTATATGGTTGAGTGTGGCAATGAGATGGATTAGCTCTTCATAGAAGGTTCTTGACATCATAAAGAGTTGTTATTATTAGGGCTTAAGCGTCATTGACTGTGGCAGACCAGTGACCCGCACAAACAATATCATGAAGCGATCCTTGACACCAGAGTATAAGCTTTCGAGCGTTTTTGTGAACTTGAAGCGTACGGCGAACCCAACTCGAGACATTCTTTTCTGGCTCCCGTGTATGCAAGTACAGTTTTGTTGTTGGCAGAATCCATCCCAAAGCATCTGGCCCTTCCTTGGAAGCACGGGTGCACTTACTTAAAACATACTGACAGTGTCTAACATTACATGCACACATCTATATAAGGACAGCACACATACATATATACGAATCATTACACGATGCCATATAACTTGCAGTTAGAAGAAGTGCATTTTGGTAAATAATCATCAATGAGTTCAGTAACGGAAGGCTTGGGTAAACGGAAAAGTAGTCAAATGTGACTTGAAGTGTGAAAGGGTGGGCGGATCTCAGTAGTGTGTTCCAAAGACATGGCACCGATGAAACTGAAACCATGTTCACCATATGGTATAAGGTCGCCCGTTTGACATCATCAGAAGCGGTGCTAACACATCAGAAGCACCAGATGCTTTTTTGTTTGTTTGTTTGTTTTTATTTTTTAGGACGGCAGGTGTGTGATGTTTGATATATACAAAGGCGATCTGAAAGGTGTGGTAGGAAGATCCATCAAAATTACGGTATGCAAGACTTTCACTTTTATACTGGCAGTGAGATCTCATTGATAATTAAGAGGAGTTCACTGTGTAATGACGTTACATAATCATGCCTTCTTTTCTCCGTGATAAGGCATGCTACAATGTTCTGTACCCACTGAAGTGGAGACTTGTGTTCTGTTAGTAAGCCAGCCAGCACAGAATTACAGCAGTCTAGTCGGGAAGTCTTTTTCTTAACAAAAAATTGTTGGTGCACTGTCTCACCAGTTTTCTCTGCCGTCTCTCAATCCGTCGCCTGTTTCTTCGTGCTGCTCTGATGTCATCATTTATTCATGGGGTAGTGGATGGTTTCTAATCCTGCTTAACAAGATAAAACACACTGATCAAGGCTCTGACGGAGACCATTGTTGTTGGTGTCAACAAGTTTCTGAAAAATGAAAGTCTTGCTGAGCAGCTGGCTGCGCAAGGCACTTTACGTCTGATTGAAAGTCAGAAAGTTTCACAGCTCTGACATTATTTTTATGTTACTAGACATCTGTTTGGTGGGGGGAAGGGGAGGGGCTTTTGATATTAAGGGCACACAATTAAGCACTGTGGTGTTGGAAACCAGGGTCGTTCTGTGCACAGTCGAAATACAAGGTATTGTTTTCACTGTGGACAACCACCCTGTCCAATATGTGGCCAAGTCCGCATGTTGGTACATTGACCATAAAGAGTTGCCTATCGTTCCTAACTTCAAAATAACAGTTAGCTTAGCTAGAGAACGTGTCAAGAAAATTCTGAGGAATCTTCCAATGAAATGTAAGGATAAATGATTGAATTCTGACGAATCAGATAACTGTATAGGATATTTTTAAGGAAAATGTCTGTGCTTGCACCATGCTTCTTTCACCTGAAATTCGCAAGTCTAATGCTCATGAGAAGTTCTAAATGCTTTTCTAGTATAATTACCATAAGGTCTACGTAAAAGAGCTGTTTTCGTGCCCGTTTTACATGGAAATCACAAAGAAACCTTTATGTTGGGCACCTGTTTTGTTACATAAACTCTATTGTATCATGAGGAAAATCAAAATCACTATGAGTACAGGCCAAAGATGGTGTTGACTTGGTAGTAGATGGCTTGCTTGCTGTGTCAAACTGTTTTTTTACAACTGAAGAGAGGAATCACAGCGAGTAGTCAGTCCAGGTAAGATGCTGAACTGCCATTCAAAACGTATGTTAAATATTCAGAATGAAACATGGAAAACACCCAGTTAGTGTGAGTCCAAGTCGGCAGTATTCTTAGATACAAAAATACAACTTCCAGACTAGTTACTCTCCTATTAACAACTATATCAGATCACTGTAATTCAGTCGTAGATGAATAATAATTGTCTAATAATTGCACTTCAACAGCTAGCCTACTATTAAAAATCAGAAAATGGGATCATGTTACACCATTGATAATAGAACTGTGCTGGCTGCAAGTAGTTTTATTATCTGTAAAAACTGCTACCGATTCAAAGTTTCTTTTTAAGGGTTACGATCATAGTTCACCTTGAATTGATTGATATTGAATTAAGAAAATAGATTGCCATGAGAAAAAAATGCAGCTAGGAAGTTTTGACAGAATCTGATGCACTTGTTGTATTCGTTTTCCTTCGACAGCGGGATCTATGGCATGAAGAAGTTATGGATGGTTAAAGAGCATATAAAATGAGTTCTACACCTTGATAGGGGTCAGATACGCAGATCATAAGAGATGAATATCCAAATTGAAATACAGTACTGTATCATAGCATTTAAACATACCATGGAACGTACGTATAGACCCATGATTTTGTGTAAGTAAATCATATGTCGACTATGGCAATAAAGATCAAACAAAACAATCTTCTTCGTACAAGGATAAGACAGGATGCAGAATTATGGATACATTGCAAACAAGTGACAGAAGCAGACAACGGGAATTGCAGGGAGTTACAATAATTGACACGAGACAAGATTAGAGAAGTTGCAAGTTTAGATGCTGTTTCGGAAGAAATACGTTGACGAATAGAATTGTGAAACACTAAAGTTGACGGTAGCGGGACTGACGGGTTTTGGCTGATGCATGTCTTCATGTGGTGTTGAGAATCAAAAGCAAGCCCAGATTCTTGACTAAATCCTTAAGTCCAATGTGTTATCACATACCTGGATAAAGCAAACTGTTACAGTAGAAAGTTAATGCTTGGTGACAAAAATGAGAACTGGTTTAGCTTGTCTCCATCAAACTATATTTTATTTAGTGTCATCCTACTCCAGATGTCAATTTAGCAGTCAGACGCTTCAGAAAGAGGATTTTATAAGAAGCACTTTTGTAGAACTGAAGTAGTTAGCATAAAAATAGCATCTGATATTGTATCGACTGACGACATTAGCAAGTGTTGAAGTGTAGAGTGTGAAGAGTACTTTGACCACAGAAGAGAACCTATGGGGGCCATAGACAGGCAAGTTTAACTGGCTGGAAAAAAAGTAAAACTATGAAAGAATAAAAGTAGACAAATTTGGCTAGTCCAATAAAAGCAAATCATTCATAATGTGGACGAAAGCTGTTTCGGTGCTGTGATCTGAACAGTTGGCAGATTAAACAGGATCCTACGACTGTCCGCTGAGAGATGATCATTCAACTGTTTCAAAGCTATTTTTCAGCGATTTTCAAAAACTGACAAATTGGAGAAAGGATAATGTTTGATATAGTGATTTTTGTGGTTTTCCATCCCATTTTTTTACAGAACTGCCAGAATGGTGTGTGTGATGTATCGGCACTCAGTCTTTTACAAAATTGCTTCTATTTATTGTCTTTTGTTTTTTTAGCTTTATTTTTTGTCAGTATTTCTTTTATACTTCTCCGATTTTCTAGTAGGCCTACTATCATGTTTTGAGCGATGTCTTCTTCTCTGTGTGTTTGCCATGCATTTACAGCAGCTGGATTTTCCTTCCTGTCACTGAGTCATAGTTGCACCAAGTGGATTGTTTTTTTAGATATTTGATCGTTTCTTGTAGACTTCTGATTTTAGAAACTATGTCAGATTTTATACTCATCATCATCATCATCAGGTGCCCTGCCGCATGGCGTTGACGACCATGGACTTCCAACCATCTCTATCTCTCGTTGCACCCAGCATCTCCACCACCCTCTCCCCCAGCCACTCTGCAAGTCCGTCCAGCATTCTCTCCCGGGGTCTACCCGGTGCTCTCTTTCCCTCCAGCTTTCCCGTTGTGACCAGGTGCTCCAAATCCCCCTTCCTCATAAAATGGCTTATAAATGTTGCTTGTCTTTTCCGAATCTTCCTTATCAGTGATCGACTTGTGTCTGCCTCCATCAAGACTGTCTCGTTTGTTTTCTTTGCTGTCCATGGTACTCTCAACATTCTTCTGAGAAATCACATGTCGGCTGCCTCAATCCTGCTCTGGCTTTGCTTGCTAACTGTCCACGCCTCGCATCCGTACAACAGTATTGGTTCTATATAGCACTCAAGGACTCTCTTTCTGATGTTAATTGATAGGCATTTGTTGGTAAGAATGCTTGTCATCTTCTTGAATGCTGTTTTGGCTTGGCCGATTCTGCCAGCTATTTCCGATATGCATCTGCCGTCTGATGAAATGACCGTTCCCAGGTATTTGAACTTATTAACCTGTGTCAAGGTTGTGCCATTTGCTGTTATTTTGCAGGAGGGGATTTCATGTTTTTTGCTGATCACCATGACTTCAGTCTTCCTGCTGTTTAGTTCCAAGTCCTTACCTTTGCTTTCTGTTTCTAGTATATTCACAGGGTTTTGCAGGTCCCTTTCATTTTCTGCAATTAGCACGGTGTCATCTGCGTACCGAATGTTGTTTATCATTTTCCCTCCAACCTTTAATCCAGGTTCTTCTTCTAGGTTTCTCATGAAGTTTTCGCTACATAGTGAAAACAGATCTGGTGACAAAACACAACCCCGTCTGACTCCTCTTTTGATGTTTTGAAAAGAGCTTATATTGTTTTCTATTCTCATTGCAGCTGTATGTTCCCAGTACATATTCCTGAGTATTCGTAGATCTTTTCCATCGACATTGAGTCTCTCCAGTTGGTTGATCAATTCTTCATGTCTTACCCGATCGAAAGCCTTGGTATAGTCAACAAAGCATAAACACAAATCCTTATTCATCTCAACTGACCTCTCTATGATAGTTCTTAGGATGTATATGGCATTAATAGTTCCTTTCCCCTCCACAAATCCACATTGTTCTTCTGCTATTGCTCTTTTGATTCTATTCCTTGTCCTCATCATGATTATTCTTAACAGGATTTTTGTTACATGACTCATCAAACTGATTGTGCGATGGAGTTCGCATTCTATAGCCCCTGTCTTCTTTGGAAGTGCAATGAAAATTGATTTTGACATATCTTTGGGGATTTTTCCAGTGTCATAAATTTCATTTAGGAGGACTGTTATTTTTTCTATGCCAAATTCCTCCAGGGCTTCAATCATCTCTGTAGTAAGTGTGCCTGGTCCTGGGGCTTTTCCTGGTTTCATCTTTTTCAGAGTTGCTCTGACTTCATCTTTCATTATGGGTGGTCCTTCAAATTTCTTTTTTATAATGTGTTCTTCGTTTCTGTCATCCTCAAAAAAGTCTTTAATGTACTTCCCCATCTGTCTAATACCTTGTCTTTTTCCATGATAAGCGTGCCATCTTTTGATTTTAAGCAACCAGTTGATGTGCATGTATTTTTCCTGTGAACAATTTCTTCAATTCGTCTGTACATACCCTGAGGATCCATTTTGTGTCGTTCTTCTATCTCTTTGCATTTTGTGTTCAGCCAAGCTTCCTTAGCTTCATTGCACCTATACCTGATTTCTTTGTTTATCTTCCTGTATATCTCCTCGTTTCCCTTTGCCTTCCTCCTTTTGTCCATCAGGCCCAAAATTTCATTAGTCATCCAACTCTTTTTTGCTTTTCTATTTGCCTTAGGGATTTCCTCACAAGCTTCATTTATAGAACTTCTCAACTTTGTCTATTGTTCCTCACTGTCACCAACGTCTTCCAGAGCACTGAATTTGTTTTGAACATGTACATTAAATTTTTGACGTGTCATTTCATCTGTCTTCAAGAGTCCAAGGTTTAGTTTGATGTTGCTTTTGGTTTGTTTCCTTTTCCTCAATTTCAGCCTAAACCTTCCCACTACCGGATTGTGGTCACTGTTGCAGTCTGCGCCTGGTAGTTTTTTGCTGACAGTAAAGAATTTCTAAATCTTTTGTTGATCAGGATGTAGTCAATTTGATTTTTGGTGTTATCTCCTGGACTCATCCAGGTCCATTTTCTTCTGTTAGGCTGCTCAAACCAGATGTTTCCTACTATGAACTCATTCATCTGTGCCCATTCTACAAGCTTCCCCCCTCTTTCGTTTTGTGTACCAAGGCCATGAGGTCCAACTATATCCTCCACCCTATCCTGTCCCGTTTTAGCATTAAAATCTCCCATTATGACTGTACCTTCCTGTGATTTACATTGGACCTTGGCCATCTCTAAAACTTCGTAGAAGTTGTCGATGTCTTCCTGAGTACTTGCGGATGTTGGTGCATACACCTGTATGATGTTGATATCAAAAGGTTTCCCTCTGAATTTGACCAGTAAAACTCTGTCGGACACTGCCCAGTACCCTTTAACTGCTTTTGATTTGTCTTTGTCCATTATGATGCCTACTCCTCTTTCATGTGAATTACCACCAGAGTATATCACTGTATATTCTCCTGAACTTGAAATATGTTTCTTGGTTGAATTACCGAGTTTCTTGATGATACATGTTTTAGTATGTTGACTACCACTGGTATATGATCGTGTCATGTGTGTTCAGTGTTTCTGCACTCGTTAGTGGTGTTAGTTTAGGACAGGTGAGTGCCATATCAATATACATTTTCACAACCCCTGCGTTATGAGCATAGTGCTCTAACAACTGAACTAATGGGTCACTATCGTCTTCTGAACGAAGATGAGACCAATCTAGTAAAACGAAAACTGTTAATATTGATATGTGTTATGAATGACATGAAGTTAAGGAAGCGTTTGTGAGAAGAGGGAAGTAGGTAGGGGGAGAGGGCGAGATTACAAGATTTGAATGGCATTTCTTTAAGGATGCTGGCTGGAATTCAGTAAATATATAGCCCATTAAAACCACGAGGAAGGGATGAAAGAAAGAAAGTTTGTCAAGCTTGGCTTGAAGACCGTTAACTCTAGGGGGGAAAGATGCTAAAACAAAAGCCTCTGAGATATCTGAAGGACTGATGTTTGAAAAACGTGGAGATGACCTGTATTGTCTGAAAGATCGGACATGACAGAGAACAAGCATTTTGTAGGTGTAGATTCAAGGACCTTGACAGAAGGTAGTTTTGACTTAAGAGATCACTTTTGTAACTCTGTTTTAGATGTTCTCAATAAATCTGAGAATGAACCACACGTTTAGAGGATCACCACTGGTATTCAGCACGTCTACGACATTGTTCTGCTACCCTTGATCATTTGTGTACTAGGATGCAGATTTGTGCTCAGACAAACGCATGTGGTTGGGGTGCATGTATACCTAGAAGATGGTGCAAGACTAAACAGTAGTGACTGGCATGATAAGAGAAATGTGAACAAGACAAAGATTCAGTTTACATTGCAAAGATCATGGTTCGATTCTGGCGTACAGGTTTAGACACAGCAAACTGATCCGTGGGTATGTGGCTCAAGACTAAGACTGATGTAACGAGTTCATGAGTGTTGCAGATTACCAGCCAGTCAATAGTATGGCCTTTACTGTTTGTGGAATAAGCCATGAGCTGAGAGAGAAAGAATGGTTGGCGTAAGAAACAAGCGCTTGATTTCCCAATCATGTTGATCATATATGTACATTGATATCACCAAGAATGAAGAGTTTTCAGGTCTTGAAATGTAACAATCGAGACTGACTACTGTACACAATATAACATAGAAGGAATTTCTTTGAACAGTTAGGAGGAAAACGGAAAACATGTAACAAAAATAACTGACATAATACATAAAGGACGGCTTCAGAGGTTTCAAATAACAGAGGAAGAAGGAAAAGAAGAAAAAGAAAGAGAGACAAAATTCTGGCACATCTATATTCACATCGGCAATTCCACTACCAAGATAAGGTCTAGGGAAGAACAAAATTTGTGACCAGGAAGTGTCAGGTGTTCGAGTTTTGGCTCATGGCCCGACTTTAACCAACTTTCTGTAAGGAAAATGAGATCAAAGCTATTTTTAAATATTATGTCTGAGATACAGTCATATTTATTATCATAACAGACAGATTGTGCATTAAACAGACAAACTGTAAAGTTCACAGAAGACAGAGGACAGGCAGGCAGCACTTGGCTGTCAGGCAGGAGGAGGAGTGGGTTGTACATAGACAAAGCCAAGTCAGGAAATCCAAGAGATGTTGGCATTGATGGAAGAAATTGCAATAATTTTTGTTGAGGTGAAGGAGAAATCAGCGGGGATAGAAGTAGCAGCACTTTGGTTTACTGTACTTGGTCTGTAAAATTCCATCTTTCATTTATTGCATTTGCATGAGACAGACATCCAGTCCCAACAAGCAGATAAAAGAAATATATTCTGTGGTCAGTAGCTGGCATGGCAAGAAGGTCATTATGAGTGTACTGAATCCGAACACAATTACTGCAACTGTCATGCATTGTGGTTCATGACTGAAGTATATCAAACTTTCTGAGTTCTCTTGTTCTCTCTAACTCTCCCTAAAACATGCCTGTAATCATTCATTGTGGGACCTAATGCTACTACCTGTAAATAATAAAGTGGTCTGAAATTGATTTTCATGAAATTTTTGTTACACTATTCAGAAACAAGATATCTTCATCACTGTCTTCAATCTAGTTTTTGTCAGAAAGACTCTTTCACACAACGCTTATGCAGTTAGCAGACATTTAACTATTGGCAATGAATGATTAGCATCAACAGGAGCAGTGTTTTTAGGTTTTAAAAAGACTTTGACTTTGTATACGATACGAAAATATAAGTTTATCTTCTTAACCGTACATAAGTTTCATTGTTCCGATCCTGCCATGATGAATTTCTCAAGATGACGTTTCCGCGCTCTGAATGAATTTTACAGGTGCAATGTGATGAAGAAGATCTAGAGTGATCAAGGCACAAGCCTTAAACCTGCACATAAAGCCACGAGCTGGCCAGGTCCTCAGGTCCTACTAGATAGTTCCATAACCCTGCGGTTGTAGGGAAGTGAGGTGGAAGAGACCTCAACTCTTCCTGGGCCAGCACCACGAGGGCGGCACCGATCCCCTCTTCCTCACTTCAAATTCATATTTGTATTCACATTTAATTTTTTTAGCCAAGACTTCAGAAAGGCAAAAAGGCTAATTAGTCTTCAAGGGGTTGGAACCGGGAAATCAACCTTTCTCTCCAATGTTTTATACCAAGGCAGCTGAGAAATGCCCTGCTCTTCACGATTTTCAACTGCCGTAGGATCTTTATCCAAAAAGGCTAATCAGTCTTCAAGCAGTTGGACCTGGGAAATCAACCTATCTCTCTAATGTGTTATACCAAGGCAGCTGAGAAATGCCCTGCTCTTCACGATTTTCAACTGCCGTATGATCTTTAGCGTGCGCAGCCAGAAGGCACACAGGTCCGACTCGTTTTTCGTCCCCTTCCGAAGAACTAGACGTTCACTTCAATTTTCCCGTCAAACTGAGGAGAAAAGTCATGGCCTCTACGGGGAGCAAACGCTGAAACCTCGAGTTTAGTTATTGACAGGCGAACGTCTGAACCATTTTGCCACTCTTCTCCATTCTGCTACTCTTCTGTTTATGATGTACAGAAACAAGCAGTACTACTCAACGGATCATACCCCTCTGGGGAACATGTACATTGTTGTATATCCCATCGCACAGTCTTACGTTCTTTTTCTTTTTCCTGTATTCATAAACAAATCGTCGTTTCATAATCTAATCCTACAGTCTGCTATGACATGTTTCTAGATGATGAAACAATGTCACAGAACTGCCCGCACCCTCCATCCACTCACTATTGTCTAGAAGTAAACAAAACAAAACAAACAAAACAAACAAAACAAAACAAACAAAACAAACAAAACAAAACGAAACGAAACGAAAGAAAACAAATCAAAACAAAATAAAAACAGAAAAGAAAAATAAGAAAGCAGGATATATCAAGTCAGCCTTCCAGTTCTGGAAAAGAAATGGAAAGAGCATTTCCAACTGAAAATATAGTACACCAACATTAAAACTATCACTATCTTACAGTGTTATACACTACAGTAGTATACAGATAACAATCCAGTGCAGCCACTCTCTGTCTATGCAGTCAATAAAGCATACACAAAATAATCTATTATGTGAGAAGGCTAAAATTTATTTACTTAATGCATCATAATGCACACAGCACAATCAACTTCCATTGTTGATTGAGAACCTTCCAGAACAGCCACTTTTTTTTAACTGAGAAACTTCTAGAAGCACTCACAATCCACAAACAGCCATAACTCAGGACAGTCACTATTCCCCATTAAGTTGTCAAAGTTAAATAACCAACCATGGGTACATTTCATACTTGACACAGTTTCCTACTTATATTTTTCTGTGACTAAGTAGGCCTTTGCACAACGGCTGAACAAGTCCAGACACATTCCCTGACTCAGATGGCAAAATATAGGGATGATGACACGGGGCCATGACTTGTGGTGTTCTTACAAAGAACGCAAAGACTACGCTGTATCAATGCTGCCTACCTTCTTATCCTCTCGTCTCACACTGATCAATAAAATAAAGATAACACTGGACCTAAATCACAGGGCGGGCAGCCTGACTGAATGAGCTTGTGACTAGACTGTATCCACTCAGGGCCAGACTAAGGGCAGCGTTATCTGAACGTTGGTTAGGTATTCCCTAACCTCTCTTAACACAACCAAAAATAATTTGACGGTGGCTTGTCCTGAAGCCTTGAATCTGGATCTCTAGTCTGAAACGCGTTTCTAAAGCATGCAGATTATGAACCAGCAGTTTAGCATCTTTGACAGAAAACTCAGGGCGTCAGTGTAGACCAGTTATTTGAACGATATTGTGAATTCTTCTTTCTCACAGTTCAGTATCCTATACAGTATTAATGATCTGAACCGACAACTCACAGTTAAGTAGTCCACACATTATCAGTGACATGAACTGACACAATCCAGACACTAGAAAAAGAATAGTGACTATCAATTTGAACTCGCAAGAAAACTTTAGTGAAATCATGAATGATGTACCAACATTGCGCTCATTCTGTACTTATCAAAAACTCAATAAAAACGATTATATGCGCACGTCACAAAGGCCAGTTTGGCCCTCTCGCACTTTAAAAAATCCAGTCTAATTTGCTTCTGTCTCTCTGTCTCTCTTTGTTTCTCTTTGTCTCTGTTTACTCGCACATAGTACTCTGGTTTCCTTCCACTGCAGAAAAAAAACAAAATTAGGAACAAAAACAGAAAGAAATGTTAACAGCAAACTCAATCAGAATATTGTTGTCTTTGCTTTTCTAAGCAGAGAATAGTAAAAAAGTAAACAAAATATTTTTAAAAAGAGAACGAGATAAAAAATATCCCCGTATTTGACCATTTGAATAAATCATGTTACACCTGGGATGATAACTCTCTGCTCAGTCTCACTCTAAGTTATCTTTCCTCAAAGTCAACATGTGGATTTCCTGTGTGAATGTCTTCCTCCTCCTCCCCACTCTCTCTCTTTCTCTCGATTGATTCCCGCGCTCCGCCATCTAGCAAGATACACACACGGACGCAGTCGACGCCAATTGTGTTTTTGGGCTAGAGTTTCGCCTCACGATGACGGTTGATGGACTTCTGTTAGCTCTGGACACCATATGGAACTGACTACTTTAGGAAATAACTGCATCTTCTTATAAAAGCGAGGGCAGAGGTAATCAAAGCATCATCGTCTTACGAATGAGTAGGTCTATGGATAATGGCCAGCCTCCTGTCTGCAGGGTCACAGTAAAAATGTCCGTCACAAATCTACAATGGCAAGAGGTGGGCTGAGTTACACAGACTGAGCCGTGATCAAGTGAAAGCGACAGAAGATCGGCAGTCTGTTCTATGTTACGGATGCTGACCCAGTTTGTCAAACCGACATTTTCCGCGATGACTAACCTGCTTCCCCTTGTGGTTCGCCTTTGTTGACACGTGAGTCGCTACCTGTAGAGTGTCAGTCTGTGTTAGCTGACAGCGACATGGGAAGACAGTGACGCCTGAACCTGATGTCAGTGTTTATGTAAACGGTGAAACGAGCGAAACATTGACTGTGACTGTCGATAAAGAACGGGGTGGAAGGGCTAACGCATTTCATTTGATTGATGGTAGGACCAAAGCCATGTCACAAATTGAAGACAATGACACAACAGGTGCTGTGTTGTTAACGCTACTGATTTAGCATTCAGAGTTTCAGTTTCAGTTTCTCAAGATGACGTTTCCGCGCTCGGAACGAATACATATGCACTAACGGCACAGGTGCCATGTGTATGGTGATCATGGCACAAGGCTTAATCCTGCACATAAACCCATGAGCTAGCCAGGTCCTGAGCCCTACCAAGACTGTGTTGTACCTATCTGTATTTTATACTGGTATTTTATCAGCCTACCGCTGGAATAATCTTGGTTACATGTAAATGACATTTATATCTATGTATCTTACCATCAAAAAGGAACACACAACATAACTAGCTATTCTGTATAAACTCGTCTCACACGACAGAGCACCCCCCCCCCCCCCCCCCCCCGTCAATGCCAAAATTCTCAGCTGTCTATCAACTAGGTGAAGACAATATTTTCTTAATTATAGATAGGTATGTAAGTGCATAAGTAAGTGCGTAAGTGAATGAAAAGTAAGTTGGTGAATACATAAATACAAAATAAAAGAATATGTAGACAAATAAACAGGTAAGAGACGAAAATAACAAATAACAGTAAATATATGCATGTACCCACGTTCCATTCAGAGACTGAAGCGAAAACACCTTTGATGACACTGTTAATCCTTTTGAAAGATCACAACAGCCTGTTGATAAGACAAATGTTACCTATGCGGACATAAACGCAAAGATTGAAGGGCTCACACAGAAGATGGACAGATCTCTTTACAATTCCAGCCTAGCTGAGAAAGACAAAGGCAGTTCTTGTGGTGCTGAGGGGAGCCAAAACTACCTAGAACCACCATAAGGATGCCAGTGACACTGATCACATCAACACCATTAAGTTTGAAAACATTTCCAGTGACTGTAACCTGTCTATAGCCATTCGTTTAAATGTTGTTGTGGACCTCGGTCAGTTTATTAGTGTCATTTCCGTGACTTGGTTTCTATGTCGCATAGCAACCCTATCCCCGGTGAATCGGCCTGAAGGCCTGTTGCATTAAATAATTCGCATTGCTTTTCTTATTCCCTGTCCGTCTTTTCCTGTCTGTCTGTGTCTCTGTCTGTCTGCCCCTCTCTCTCTTTCTTCTCCACCCTTTGTCTAGTTCTCCCTCTCCATTCTATATTGCCACCGGCTTTTTCCTGACATTATGATAAGGCTGTTGGCCAAAGTCATTAAACTTTTGCCTGGTATCATGTCACTCTCTCTGTTCCCTCCAAGGTTCTTTGTGCAGCTTGCACTTAGCACACATAGAAGAACCGGGTTACAAATTGGTTGTCCTCTGGCGAAATGTGTAACAAAACGACACATAAAAACTGGCTGTGCCTTACTATTGCCACGCGTTTTCCCTGTAGAGAACTTCATACAAATTTATAAGATCCAGTCTTTCTCTGTCTCTGTACTTTTCTTTTTCTTTCTTATTCTTTCTTCTCTCTTAATGATTTCATTAACAGTATATTCTACAATAATACGGTAAACGTGAAACACATTTTGTCTATTCCTGGAGTGTGTAGAAGTTATTAGTTTATTATTAATCTTATACACAAAGATAGAGATGATGCATACACCATTCTTTTTCTCGTTTACTTTGTCTTTTGCTCTATCTCTTCTTAAGTATTGCGTTTGTGATCATTTCTTCTTGTTCCTTTCAGATTTCTTTTAATTTGTTCGGCTGTTACTGATGTCCGATCTTGAATTTGTCCGTGGTTCACACACACACACACACACACACACACACACACACACACACACACACACACACACACACACACACACACACACACACACACACACACACACACACACACACACCTCTCCGCGCCCGGTGTGCACACACACATTCTCTCTCTTCCCCTCTGTCTCTCTCTTTCTGTCCACGGGCGAGGGCTGGATTAGAACAGAAAACGAAACACTCTGTAACAACAAAAAGAAATGTAGTTATTGTCTCTATTTCTCTCTATATCATGCTGTCTGCTTGTATCTATGTTTGTCTCTCTCTCCCCCTCCCCCTCTCTCTCTCTGTCTGTCTCTATTTTTCCCTCCCATCCTTTCACCTTCGTATCTTTTTGTATGTTTGTTTGTTTTTTTGTTGTTTTTGATTTCGATCGTTTCATTTGTCATAATATGTCCTTCTCTCTTTCCTTCATTTTATTCCTTCTTCTTCTTTTCTAAACCGAATGACACACATAGTATGTTATCATTAATGTGTTGCATTGAATAATTAGTGGCCACATTAAATTTAAAACACAAATTCTTGTTGTTATTGTTGTTTAAAGTCCAGCCGACTGCGTAGTGCCCTATCAGGGCTATAACCGCTTTAAAACATACAAAACTTCAACAGGGAAAAAAAAAAGAAAAGAAAATTAAGTAGGTTACACATATCAATGCATTCGTGCACGTAATCTAAGGACAAGCCCCCTGGGTTGACCACTCTGTCCAATTTATCGCACAGGCGGTTTCAAAAACACACCTGAATACAAATGTTAAGTATACATACGGAAAAAAAGACATATAAAACAGGCATAATTTACCTAAAATTGCTTCCGCATATTTCACCTCCCTAGAGCCAAAATGCTCCTATTACATGTACCCAACTATCAATCCATAGAAAAATTACGTAAGACTTTATAGAACACATACAGGTAAATGGACATTAAGGCAGAAAATGGTAGGAAGAAATGACAGAAAGCAAAGGAACAAGGCAGAAACAAAGAGAGTGAAAGAAAAAAAGAAATTTCTAGCACAGACTTTCCAGAAGGTGGGATACTATTTATACTGAAAGAGTCCCGGCATCCCCACCAGGGTACACGAATTCTTAAAAAAAATTACCGAAACAGACAAATCCAATATGTAGATTATGGCATATAAAAGATAGTCATCACACATGAACATGCTTAACTGGAACACCTTGACATATACAAGAATTAAACTCTGTGTACACTTTTTCATACATTCATATATACATACCGGTACATGTATATGCTGTGACTGCAAGCGTTGAGTGTATCTATGTGTTTGCATGTGTGTGTGTGTGCGTGTGTATGTGTGTGTATGGGTGCGTGTGCAATACTTCCTTTCAGCGCATAATACAGAACTGTCTTGATGCATTTATTTCTTATTTCGATTTCTTTAAGTTACGCATGCACACGCACATACACAAACACACACACAACACACACGCGTTCACGTGCGCGCACACATACACCACACACACACACACACACACACACACACACACAATTGCAGTTAGAGCGATGAGAGAGCGAGCGTGTACACGCGCGCATGAGAGAGAGAGAAGACAGGGGGGGGGGAGGATAATAGAATGGGAGATGGGGCGTTCAGAGGAGTCAAAAAGGAGATTCGGTGAAATAAGGGGAATAACACGACTGTGTTATACATGTTAGATTTTATTTACAATTTGTCAGTTACTTCCCTTGCTCTACTAAAAGAAGACGTAGAGTGGGTGAAGGGGTCCCAATGCCAAATGAAAAAAAAAAAAAAAGAAAGAAAATCTAGGCATGCTCTCCCGGAAATTTTCTTTTTAATATAGATGCAAAATAGTGAAATCTGACACTATCTGGCACAAGTGTAGGCTTGTTTATGGTCCTTTGTACTGAAGCAAATAATTTATACACACTGGTGTCAGATTTCAAGAAAAAATGATTTATTTTTCTAATGTATGCTCCAACAAACATCAATCAACCTAGACTGAACAGCTTCAAGATTCTTTGCAGTTTTCTGCCTCATCTGGTGCTTCTTTGACTTAAAATGGTCTGAAAGTTTGTGGATGCCTGCTCAATTATAGTTATATTAATTGACTTACACAGCGCCACAAGACAGTAGGCTATGTCAGCCTCTGTTAATTTTGAAAGCCATGTGAAATCCACACCTAACACTGCCTATTTTTGCAGTCTTTGCTTCTCTGTGTGTGTGTGTGTGTGTGTGTGTGTGTGTGTGTGTGTGTGTGTGTGTGTGTGTGTGTGTGTGTGTGTGTGTATGTGTGTGTGTGTGTGCATGCGTGCGTGCGTCTGAGTTTGTGTGTGTGTGTGTGTGTGTGTGTGTGTGTGTGTGTGGGGTATGTGTGTGTGTATGTGTGTGTGTGTATGTGCATGCGTGCGTGCGTCTGTTTGTGTGTGTGTGTGTGTGTGTGTGTGTGTGTGAACGTGCCTGTGTAGTTGTTAGGGGACGTGTGTGTAATTTGGAGACGTCCCCAAAATACTCAAAATTGGCTAAAAAAATAAGCTCAAAATAGTGTACTTTTGCGTATAAAATATAAATTATCTAATTCTAAAATGGTCCTCCTATTACTACATATTTTGCTTATAGTAAGTTGGGACGTACCTTTATTACTACATCACTCTTACCCTGAATCACAGAGCTTTTAGTCAATTTAAAAGCGTATTTCTTTGGCTTCTTTTCTGTCTGAGATTGCTCTCTTCTTTTTCTTTATGGTTTTCTGTGTATTGCTGTTATTTTTACCATCTTCCTTTTAAAGAAAATGGCAGATTTTAATTCCCAGCTCTGCCATTAATAGGTTTATTGACTGAATCATTGATATTGGCGTTGATTAATTTCATGGTGTCTTGTTTTGATAGTGTATTTTTCTTAAAAAATAAATTCTGTCTGTGTGGCTTGATTTTAATTATTTATTTATTTATTCATTCATTTAATTCTTTTAAATAACTTCTGTTTGTGTTGCTTGATTTCAAATATTTATGCATTTATTTCTTGTTTGTTTATGTTTATTTATTATTTCGTTATTTAATTTTCTATTTTAATTTCTGTCGATTTTTATTTATCTATCTATTCCTTTGTTTATTTATCAACTCTACGGTTTCTATACAGGCTTTATTTATCGAATTTCTCAATTTTTGTCCATTGTTCCTCACTGTCAGCAACGTCCTCCAGAGCACTGAATTTGTTTTGAACATACATGTTAAATTTTGCATGAGTCAATTCATCTGTCTTTAAGGGTCCACGATTTAGTTTAATGTTACTTTGGGTTTGTTTTCTTCTCTGTAGTTTCAGCCTAAACCTTTGCATTATAGGATTGTGGTCACTGTTTTTTTCAATACCAAATTCCGCCTGGGCTTCAATTATTTCTGAAGTAATATTGTCTGGTCCTGGGGCTTTTTCAATGCTACTCTAACTTCATCATTCAGTATGGGTGGTCCTTCAGCGTTCTTTCTTATAATGTGTTTTTCGTTCCTGTCATCTTCAGAAAGGTATTTATTGTACTCTCCCCATCTATCTAATATTTTGTCTTTTTCCATGATAAGCGTACCATCTTTCGATTTTAAGCAACCAGTTGATGTGCATGTATTTTTCCTGCGGACAATTTCTTCAATTCGTCTGTACATACCCTGAGGATCTGTTTTGTGTCGGTCTTCTATTTCTTTGCACTTTGTTTTCAGCCAAGTTTCCTTAGCTTCATTGCACCTATTCCTGATTTCTTCGTTTATCTTCCTGTATCTTTCCTCCTTTCCTTCCTCTGTTCTTCCATCAAGCCTGGACTTTCTTTTGTCATCCAGTTCTTTTATTCTTTACTATCTACTCTGGGGATTTCTTCACAAGCTTCATTTATCGAGTTTCTCAACTTTGTCCTTGTTATTCACTGTCACCAACGTCTTCCAGAGCACTGAATTTGTTTTCAACATGTACGTTCAACTTTTTTTACGTATCGCTTCATCTGTCTTTAAGATTTAGTTTGATGTTGCTTTTGGTCTGTTTTCTTTTCCTTATTTTCAGCCTAAATCTTCACATTACAGGACTGTGGTCACTGTTGCAGTCTACGCCTGATAGTATTTTTGCCGTCAGCAAACAATTTCTAAATCTTTTATTGATCAGGATGTAGTCAATTTGATTTTTGGTATTATCTCCTGAACTCACCCATGTCCATTTTCTTCTATTAGGCTGCTCAAACCAGGTGTTTCCTACTATGAACTCATTCATCTGTGCTCATTCCACAAGTTTCCCTCCCCTTTCATTCTGTGTACCAAGGCCATTAAAATCTCCCATTATCATTGTAACTTCTTGTGATTTACATTGAGCCTTGGCCATCTCTAATACTTCGTAGAAGTTGTCAGTTTCGTCCTGAGTACTTGCAGATGTTGGTGCATACACCTGGATGATGTTGATATCAAATGGCTTGCCATCTAATATAACCAGCAAA
>CM060306.1:60591124-60603624 GCA_030674185.1 Monoplex corrugatus | reverse complement strand
GACAGTGTCCTTTAGTTATTTGGATCAGAGCCGGCACTGTTGGACTCTACTGAATAGACCCAGCAGCAGTGCAGTATACTCAGGTTTGTGGCCCGTAATGGATCAGCATTGCTGGCTCTGACGGGTTTCCTGCACTCGGATTTCAACTGAATGAGTTTTGGGCTAGTTGTGTACAAAAGAGCTGGGATAAGCAGCGTAAAATCACTGCTAGTAAAACAGGGCAGTAAGTGAGACGGGGAAAATGATGATGTTGCTCCAAAAACTTCTCTTTTCTCGCATCAAAACGTTTCCTCCATTCCAAATGAGTTCATTCTTTAATCAATTGACAAACAACAATCATAAAATAAAATTCTTTAACAAATTTTGACTAAGCTGTCAGTTTAAACATGAAGACTAGAGGTGTGTTCACGCTAAAGGAGCCTGCGCCCAGTCAGTTGCCTGCAGCTGTTGCCACCCAGTAGCTGGCAGCTAGACACGGCAATTGTCTTCATATTATGGACAGCCAATTGTCTTCAGCCTCGCAAATGAAAACAAAAGTATGACAGTGTACAGATGAGAGAAGCTAACTTTCCTGTTGTAGTCAAGGCAGATAAAATGATAAAGCAAAATAAAAGACATTCACGCTAAGTTCTTTCAGATTGCATTGAGAAAGGGGAAGTACAAATAACAGATGCCCGGACTTGTCATTGAAGTGTAATGTAAAAGTAAAAACAAATTACCTGAAGAGCGGGCGTATTATTAAAATAAGCACAAAGACATGGAAATGCCACAAGATGGTTTTCACTTACATCTTCCCCATACACAAATAATTGATTTTTGTATCAAAACGGAGAATGTTAAAATGGCTTGAACATCTTGTATTGAGTCTGTGACATTGATAAAGGCTTTTGTTTTAACATTGTTACTGGGTGAGTGTGCGTGTGAAGGGCGAGATATAGAGACATAACAAGAACAACAACAAGAACAAGAACAACAACAAGAACAAAAACAACAACAACAACGCACACACACACAAACACACACGCACACACATGCACACACACATCCTTTCTTTACAATGTTTTTACAAGAGAGTTACAACACGCAGCGTCATTTAAATGAAACATTCAGTACAGCCGAGCAGATCACACCGATTTCTGAAATTTTTGATTAATTTGATCAGATGTCTCTGTTAAGATGATCAAAAACATAAAAGGTATGTAAGCAACAAAGTAGTTCTTAACTTTTTTGAGCATTACATTGCAGGATTTGCAGGAAGTGTAAATTTGGCCTAACAGGGAGCTGTCAATATCGAAGAAAAAAAAACTTTTAAAATATCTTATTTTGAATGGTAAAAATCATGATCAACATGAGTGCGATGATTCAATAGCTTGATCACATATTTATGTGGCCTGTGGAATCCTGCCTTCATGATGGCGTCAACCTGAGGTGTCCCCAGTTACCTCTGTGCCCAAGCTAAGTCGAGGCTGGGGGTACATGAACGACAAGGGACACAATACTCGAATCTCGAGGCCAAGCCAATGGTTAGGAAGGGGGATTTCATGTGGGATACAAAAAATTCCAGATGGCCTCACTTGTACCGGATCCATAAATTAATAAATATTGCCATCAGCAACTATACCTGTGTACTGGGTTCTGTAATCAGTACGTAGATACCCGCCACTCAAGCTTATCAAACTGACAGTGCAGTGCCCTTTCTGGTGGGTAGCCTCATGGTAACTTCACATGGCTTTGTTACAGCTTTGTAGAATCTTGACGTTGGAAATGGGAAGAACATAGGTTTAATGCCACTGACGATGTGCAAAACTGGACCACAAAAAAAAAAAAAAATTAAAAAATGGAAGGCACAAATATGACTCTCCCACCCTCCCCCCTTCAAATTTCTTTTTTGTCAAGATTTGACTACAGAACAGTGTTTCTCACAAGACTACCCAAAACTACAATTCAGCCGTCTCAACAAATCTATCTTCTTCAGTCCGTCTCGTCCCCAACAGTCTTCTGGAAGCTGTTTACTGATTCTCAGACCACTTCACCGGCTTCCTGCCAAATGCCGACTGAATACAAAATGATGTGTCTTTATCTATTCCAGCATTCTTACAAATTCTGTACCACTGCCTCTCTGAACTTTTCAAGTTTATATTCCCAATGACCTACTTTCGCGCATCCCTGTTCATAAAATATTTTTTTCTGTCCTTTTCTTTCAGCATACAGCGGCACAGCCACAGAAAAGAACATTCTTTCACTGAACCTCTCAGCTGTGGAAATCCTTTTTTTTTTCTTGGTAAAACACAAAGTATAAATAGAAACTTGCTGATTTGTACACCCAAAAGGGAACAAAGACACACATTTGAATTTTGCGTGAGTTACCAATTCATTGTTCCATATGGAAACCACACCTATTTTCCAAACTGAAAAAAGATATACACATGTATTTCCTAACTTAAACGCATTTGTCTTAAAATGGGTCTGGAGAAGTTGCGATGGAACTAAATCGGTTAAAGTTTTCTGAACAGTAGACTGTTGAGTTTTAATAACGATAATAATTTCAATCGTTTAGCGCAAACAATCCATTCATAAGCATGCTCGTTGCACTTTACGTAGTAATGAGACATTGCTAAATTCCGCACACTGACAACACTAAGCAAGACAAAGTATATGTATGTATATAGATATATATATATATATATATATATATATATATGTGTGTGTGTGTGTGTGTGTGTGTGTGTGTGTACATATCTGTCTGTCTATCCACATCATCATCATCATCAGGTGCCTTGCCACATGTCGATGGCAATCATGACTTCCATCTGTTTCTATCTCTTGTTGTCGCAAGCACCTCTTCCACCCTCCTTGTCTTCAGCCTCTCTGCAAGTCCGTCCAATATCTTCTCCCTGGGTCTACCTGGTGCTCTCTTTCCCTCCAGCTTTCCCGTTGTGACCAGGTGCTCCAATTCCCCTTTCCTCATGAAATGGCCTACAAATGTTGCCTGTCTTTTCCTAATCTTCAGTTGCCTGTCTTTTCCTAATCTTCCTTATAAATGATCTTCTTGTGTCTGCATCAAGACCGTCTCGTTTATTTCCTTTGCTGTCCATAGAACTCTCAACATTCTTCTTAGAAACCACATCTCGGCTGCCTCAATCTTGCTCTGGCTTTGCTTGCTGACTGTCCACGCCTCACATCCGTATAACAGTATTGGTTCTATATAACATTCAAGAACTCTCTTCCTGATGTTAATTGATAGGCATTTGTTGGTAAGAATGCTTGTCATCTTCTTGAATGCTGTTTTGGCTTGGCCGATTCTGCCGGCTATTTCCGATGTGCATCTGCCGTCTGATGAAATGACCTGTTCCCGGGTATTTGAACTTATTAACCTGTGTCTCAAGGTCGTGCCATTTGCTGTTATTTTGCATGAGGGGATTTCATGTTTTTTACTGATCACCATGACTTCAGTCTTCTTGCTGTTTAGTTCCAACCCCTTACCTTTGCTTTCTATTTCTAGTATATTCACAAGGTTTTGTAGGTCCCTTTAATTTTCTGCAATTAGCACGGTGTCATCTGCGTATCGAATGTATATATATATATATATATATATATATATATATATATATATATATATATATATATATATATACATATGAATATATTATATTCATATATCTGTGTGTGTGTGTGTGTGTGTTTGTGTGTGTGTGTGTGCATGTGTTTGTGTTTGTATGTGTGCGTGTGTGTATAATAAAGAGAATAAAATTTCTATATAACTCAATGAGAGAATAGAAATACTTCACACACACACACACACACACACACACACACACACACACACACACACACACACACACACACACACACACACACGCACACACACACACACATGCACACACACACACATACACACACACGCGCGCACACACACACACACACACACACGCACGCACGCACCACACACACACACACACACACACACACTCCGACATAAATCAGAGCAACGTAGCTGAAGAAAATTCTGCTGTTCTGTAAATGTTTTTTGAAAGACTGAGGCTGTTAAAAAGAATATCAAACAAGACAAGAGCTTTGAAGCATGCATGCATAGAGAGTGCGTGTTGAACGGTTGTCCTGAACTCATCTATGTGTTTTGCATGAATGTGTTTATCTAATCAATGAAATAAGCAAAGGTCTCCATTTTCTGTAGATAGCATATTTAAGACACGTGTACGTTTTCATGGCAGTTCCAAGGAAAGATCATCCCTAAGACGTACTTCTCTTCTTTTCAGGTTCCACTGTTTGTTTTATTGCTTTCGTTTTCTTTTACTCACATAGCTGACAACTATTTCAAAACACTGCGAGATAGACAAAAGTCACAGAAGATTGGCAACGAGTAGCAGATGTTTTCTTCTGGAAAACTACAAGCACAGAAAACAACTGCGGCATGCACAAAAGGATATGATTCTTGAACCACATTGACAATGATTATGTATGCCAAAATCCTGGAAAAACTCACTCGACGCAAGGTGGAATCCTTTTTGAAAGAGGCGCAGATGGGAATCAGAGAAGGAGAAGGGTTCACCGACGCTGTCTTTGCTCTAAACCAAACTTGTGAAAAATCAACTGAGCACTTTACAGATTTAAACCTTGCCTTCGTAGATCAGGAAGAAAACCTTTGGCAGGTAAATAGAGGCAAGTTGTAGAAAATGATAGGAACATATAACGTCACTAGTCAGCTTAAAGACAAGTCAAAGCCATCTTTACAAACAGCATGAGCGCAGTCCGAATACCAGCAAGACTCAAAGACTGGTTTAAATCGACATCCAGAGTGAGACAACGTACGCCCTATCATCACAACTGTTTATAGTCTGCGTGGGCAAAAGCACAAGAGAAGCAAACCCGGACCCACAAACTCTGAACGAGATGTTGTTTGCAGACCACCAGAATGTAGCGTGCAAGGAAGAACGAAACCCACAGGAACACACAACCAATGAAAACGTCACTTGTAAAAACAATGTGAAAACCAGCTTAAGCAAAACCAAGACGATGAAGATCAACAGAACACCAAGCAAACTTGCATCAACATCAGTGACACTTAAACAAGTGAATGAATTTAACTGTTGGGCAGCATTTTCAATACAGATGGAAGAATCGACAGATGATCAACACCAGAATCCAGAGAGCAACTAAGTTAGTTATTAGCTTCCTCCACTTCTGAAACCCCTCAACGTTCCTATTGAAGCAAAAGAAGAGAATCTCAAGTCCAGTTTCATCTCCACTCTACCATTCCAGTGGCCGACCCAAATGTAGACCGAACCAAAGGCTTGGATTACAAATTTACCTCCTTGAACATGGACTGTTTGAGGACGGCTATCAACAAGACTAGAAGCGACATAATCCAAAACATGGAGATGACAGAAACGGTGGGAGCCGCCATCATACACATATTCATTAGCAGACAATTAAGTGTTTGGTCGTCTGACCAGAACGCAGTTCCACTAGCTGGTTCAATAATATATCTGGAACACAAGCAAGAGACAGACTACGGAAGACTGGGATCGACAACGTGATCTGACGTCACACTGGACTCTTCCTACTCGCTCGTTGGTGGCTGTCCACTGTACCTCCTCACGATACTCATAAAACAAGCACATAAAACAAGCACATAAAACAAGCACATAAAACAAGCACATAAAACAAGCACATAAAACAAGCACATAAAACAAGCACAAAAACAAGCACACAAAACAAGCACATAAAACAAGCACATAAAAAGCACATAAAACAAGCACATAAAACAAGCACATAAAACAAGTACATAAAACAAGCACATAAAACAAGCACATAAAACAAGTACATAAAACAAGCACATAAAACAAGCACATAAAACAAGTACATAAAACAAGCACATAAAACAAGCACATAAAACAAGCCACATAAAACAAGCACATAAAACAAGCACATAAAACAAGAGAAGTGTTGTTTTGTCGAGTGATGAGTTGCTTAATTGGTTTGTTAAGTTTGGCTCTCTGGTTGGATATTCAATGGTGTGTGTGTGTGTGTGTGTATGTGTGTGTATGTGTGTGTGTGTGTGCGTGTGTGTGCGTGTGTGTGTGTGCGTGTGTGTATGTGTGTGTGCGTGTGTGTATGTGTGTGTGTGTGTGTGTGTGTGTGTGTGTGTGGTGTGTGTGTGTGTGCACGCGCGCACGCGAGCATGGATGTGACCATATACACATGTTTCACTTTAATAAATTGTGTGCGTTTATAGGTGAATCTAGGGTGTAGGCGTGCGCGCACGACAGACTGGCAGGAACATAGACAAAAAATAAGTCAGTGAAGAAACGTATGAACAAGTAGATCAAGGAACAAACCCATAAGAGGAAGAACATAACCCCCCCCCCCCCCCCCCCACACACACACACACAAACAGAACATGTTTCCATGCAAACTCACAGTCTGGTGTCTCTCAGATGCCAGGACTTTGCAGGCTTCAGTGGCAACACGCTGGCAGATCATGCCAGGAAACGAACGGAAGAAGTTGTATCAATGCGTGATACACGTCTCCTGTCGTGACATTTGTTGTTGGTAATACCGGTAATGAATGCACAGAACTCGTTCTTTCAGTTGTGGTATCATGTTTTTACTGGTCCTGTTGTTAGGTTCAGTTTCCTTCCTTTTCATTTTCTGTCTTAATGGAAAGACTGCTTATCTAAGCATTGCATCAGGTATACCCATAATTGTAATATAAAAAAGACAAGCTAAACGATTGTTTAATTCCTTATTTAACTGATTTACGTTACTCACATTAGCTGGCTATGTAACTTGGCTTAACTGGGAATCTCCAAAGCAGCGTGTTTCTGACGTATGTTGAATGTTTGGTGCTACTTTCGTAATGATTGTTACCATTGTACAAGTGTACATATGTGCATGCGCGCATTACATACGTAAGCCCGCCATACGGGCACATATGCCAGCGTGAACATTTGTAAATGCCTGTGTTCATGCGCGTGTGCATGTCTGTGGGTATACATATGGTAAGAGTGTGTCTAATTCTATGTATGTGGGTATACATAATTATGGTAAGAGTGTGTCTAATTCTATGTATGTGGGTATACATAATTATGGTAAGAGTGTGTCTAATTCTATGTATGTGAGTGCGAGCATAAGCGTATGCCAGCGTGGATATATATTGTTCAGTATGTATTACATACATACATATATACAGAGAGACACACACAGACACAGACAGACACAGACAGACAGACAGACAGACACACACACATACACACACACACACGCATATATATATATATATATGTGTGTGTGTGTGTGTGTGTGTGTGTGTGTGTGTGTGTGTGTGTGTGTGTGTGTGTGTGTGTGCGTCTGTGTGTGTTAATTAGCAAGAAACGTCACTACCTCACCATTCTCCGGATAATCAGTTCCAAAGTTTTGACGCCACTTGATAACCATTTCATGAAACGAAAGGGGAAGGGGGGACTCGCCATGCGTTGCATGACCCATTCGGACCCAGTCATCAGATACCTTGTTTACAAACCGAATGGCAAGGTGGGGAGATGACAAACCCAGGGACTTACCCACACAACGCGCACCAACCATGTCCAGCCCAGCCACCGGACCAAGAGACAATGAAAGAGCCCTCTCTCGCCATTCCGGCCGTTCACCTCTCTTTTCGACAGCCTGTCCAGTCATCAGCTCGCATGGCTGCCAGCTCCTATATATGACTTACATGACTTCAGCCTCAGTTTTCTTTTGTATGATTGACAAAGTCTTTCTGGTTAAACACGAATTATGTGTGTTGGTTTCCCATGTTATGCATATTTTAATTCTAAAAACTGTATGTGCACTATGAGAATGTATCAGAGACTGTATACTTGAGTCTGATGATGCTTACAATTTTCAAGATATATCTGTTAACAATCATGTGTGTGATATATACCATAACAGCCATCAGTGTGTGCTAATAAAAAATCAGCGGACAAAGTACATAACATTCTGGAAAGGTTTTGCTGAGGATATCACAGCACTCATTCCGTGTACTCCGTGTATTAAATTGTGATACTGAAGCGTGTGGCATATACATATCTGAGACTGGAAACAATACTAATGACTTTTTTTTTTACGTTTTACTTTCAAAGTATTGGTGTGTTCTTAAGTTTTCCTTTCGTTTATTACCAGTATCAGAGAAGTTCAGTTTATGTCAGATCACAATTTGTAAAACTGCCTTTGACATTAACAGAAAAGCATCTGCAATATATTATATGGATGAAACTCACATTACATGACGAAAAATATTATGCGGAATTTTCAGGTTAAACATACAATATATCCATACAATACACTCTGAAAACACTCAGTCAGAAGACGCCAATGCCTTTAGTTTCTTTTCCTTTTTTCTTTTTCGTTTTCTTTGTTGCTTTGTTTTGGATTGAGTCTGATTGTAATCAAACATTGAATGCATTAGGTCTCTGTCCTAAAAGAGTCGGAATGCTTAATAAAGAGTATACATTTTAACAAGAGTGGGCCCAAAAAGCAAACAAACAAACAAACAGACAAACAAACAAATGACTAGTATGACGTTGAATGTGGCCTGTGTGAGTCAAAAGCAAGAAGGTATCTGAAAACATGCAAACGAAAGACACAGATGATAGCGCTGCCTTCTGCTTAGCTAGATGAGAATACATACATATGTTGAAAAAGAAAAAAAAGGAGTACAATGATTTGTAAATCGACGAGAGAGATAGTCAAGTGGCTCAGACTCCATGGGAAGGTCGGGGTTCTATCCTGCCTCGTTACCTCTTGCCTGGCATGTAGAGATTTGTCACTCTCCCAGTGTGTACACGGCAGACATTTATCACTCTCCCAGTGCGTACAGGGCAGACATTTGTCACTCTCCCAGTGTGTACAGGGCAGACATTTGTCACTCTCCCAGTGTGTACAGGGCAGACATTTGTCACTCTCCCAGTGCGTACAGGGCAGACATTTGTCACTCTCCCAGTGTGTACAGGGCAGACATTTGTCACTCTCCCAGTGTGTACAGGGCAGACATTTGTCACTCTCCCAGTGCGTACAGGGCAGACATTTGTCACTCTCCCAATGCGTACAGGGCAGACATTTGTCACTCTCCCAGTGTGTACAGGGCAGACATTTGTCACTCTCCCAATGTGTACAGGGCAGACATTTGTCACTCTCCCAGTGTGTACAGGGCAGACATTTGTCACTCTCCCAGTGTGTACAGGGCAGACATTTGTCACTCTCCCAGTGTGTACAGGGCAGACATTTGTCACTCTCCCAGTGTGTACAGGGCAGACATTTGTCACTCTCCCAGTGTGTACAGGGCAGACATTTGTCACTCTCCCAGTGTGTACAGGGCAGACATTTGTCACTCTCCCAATGCGTACAGGGCAGACATTTGTCACTCTCCCAGTGCGTACAGGGCAGACATTTGTCACTCTCCCAGTGCGTACAGGCCAGACATTTGTCACTCTCGAAGTACGTAAAGGGCAGAGATTTGTCAATCTCCCAGTACGTGAAGAGCAGAGATTTGTCATCATATCAGTAGGTAAAAGGTAGAGATTTGTCAACCTCTCATCATGGATAGGGCAGAGGTTTGTCACTCTCCCAGTACGCAAAAGGGAGAGATTTGTCAGTATCTCAGTACGTAAAGGACAGGAGTTTGTCAATCTCCCAGTACGTAGACAGCAGAGATTTGTCAGTATCTCAATACGTAAAGGTAAGAGATTTGTCAGTATCTCAATACGTAAAGGTCAGAGATTTTTGTCAGTATCTCAGTACGTAAAGGTCAGAGATTTGTCAGTATCTCAGTCCGTAAAGGTCAGAGATTTGTCAATCTCCCAGTACGTAAAGATCAGAGATTTGTCAATCTCCCAGTACGTGAAGGGCAGAGATTTGTCAATCTCCTAGTATGTAAAGGTTAGAGATTTGTCAATCTCCCAGTACGTACAGGGCAGAGATTGTCAATCTCTCAGTACGTATAGGACAGAGATTTGTCAATCTGTCAGTACGTAAAGGGAATAAATTTGTCCATCTCCAAGAGCATATATTTGTCAGTATCTCAATACGTAAAGGTCAGAGATTTGTCAGTATCTCAGTATGTAAAGGGCAAAGATTTGTCAGACTTTCAGTACGTAAATGGCAGATATTTCTCTCTCTCCCAGTACGTATAGGACAGAGATATGTCACTCTGTCAGTGGTAAAATGGCAGAGATTTGTCACTCTCCCTGTGGTAAAAGGGCAGAGATTTGTCTCTCCCTGTGGAAAAAGGGCAGAGATTTGTCACTCTCCCAGTGGAAAAAGGGCAGAGATTTGTCACTCTCTCAGTGGAAAAATGGCAGAGATTTGTCACTCTCCCAGTGGGAAAAGGCAGAGATTTGTCTCTCTCTCAATGGGAAAAGGGCAGAGATTTGTCACTCTCCCAGTGGGAAAAGGGCAGAGATTTGTCAATCTGGCAGTGGAAGAAGGGCAGAGATTTGTCAATCTGGCATTGGAAGAAGGCAGAGATTTGTCAATCTGGCAGTGGAAGAAGGGCAGAGATTTGTCAATCTGGCAGTGGAAGATAAGGGCAGAGATTTGTCAATCTGGCAGTGGAAGAAGGCAGAGATTTGTCAATCTGGCAGTGGAAGAAGGGCAGAGATTTGTCAATCTGACAGTGGAAGAAGGGCAGAGATTTGTCAATCTCACAGTGCAGAAAGGGCAGAGATTTTTTTGTCAGTCCTCCGGGTCAAATAATGCAGACCTGTTAGTGCCTTAACTGTTCTCCTGTGAATACGGACAAAGAACATCCAGTATGAATGTTAAAGAACAGCCCGGGAGGCAGGAAATCCAACACCGCATCCCAACAGCCAGTGAAACAACACCAGCGCAAGGGACACATCACCATCCCATACGTAGGAGGTGTGAGTGACGCTCTGTCCAGAAAGATCAGAAAACTGGGGGTGGCTGTACATTCCAAACCTTCCAACACCATACGCAGCCAGCTGGTCACCCCCAAGGACAAAACCAGCAAACTCGACAAAGCTGGCATTATATACAGAATAGACTGCCAGGACTGTTACCAACATTATGTCGGTGAAACTGAACGCCCCCTTCAGAAGAGACTAACAGAACACAAGAGGGACTCTTCTCCAGTAGGAGCTCACCTACACGCCGAAAAACATCAATTCAGTGCGGACAATGTCAACATCCTGGACAGAGAAAATAAGTGGTTCCAGCGAGGAGTCAAGGAGGCCATCTACATCGCAGCCACCAACCCCCCGCTCAACAGGGACCGGGGCCGTTACACCCTGCCCCCGGTGTACCATTCTCTGATTCGATCTCGTGAACTGGGTTCATCCCATGTTCGCGAGATCTGAGTAGAGATTCACGCAGACAGCATTAGAGCGCTGACGAAGATGGCGAGAACGCCATCGAAAGCTACGGAACTGTGAGTAGCGATTTTTACACTGTTGGGAGACCTTGTTCTTCAAAATTGGTAGCATAATGTTAAAGATCTTTTCAGACATGACAGTGTCCGGTGGTTCGCGGAAAAAATGAAAACATCCAGCATTGTTTTGCAGTAAACGGGATTCGCCTGGAAAATGGTATCAAAGGTAACCTTTGTCTTTGTGTGAAAAGTACGTATGCGAATTTATATCTAGAATACGATATGGAGCAAAACAGGCAGATTGCGTCAGCTGATTTTTTGTTTTTTGTTTTTTGTATTGTAAAGTCATTGGGTGTAACTAATCATTTTACTTCCTTTGTTCATAAACGAGTCAGCTGTTAAGATACGAATTCACACAGAATTGTTGTGGATTGTACTTCTGGTAGATTACGTTGCCTTACTGTCAGAAACTGTTGCTGGATGGCAGACGCAGCTTGACAGTTTGCAGCTTGCAGACTCATGCCTTCAGTTAAAAATGAACATAGTAGAAGAAATAAGTAAAGGGCTTATCTAGCTGCTAGAGAAAACTGGACTTCAAATGGAACAGTTATGCTTCCATTTATAGGCCAACATGTTTAGGAATTTCTCAACAAGACCGAGTTTTGTCGCAGCATTCAGGATCTTGCTAACAGAGCTAGAAATGCTCTGTATACTGTAGAAATCGTATTAAGTTAAACATTAACTGTTTTAGTAATATGTACTTTAGAGTCACTGGGACTTGATGGTGAAGTTGGCCACTGTGAAAAGGCGTATAATTTGCACGAAATGCAAACACCAAAATTAATGACTTTTGACTAACGCACTTTAATTTAGAGTTAATGGACGTTAGTTTCAGATAAAAGTTAACGAGGTGGCGTGGGTCTCGATTACCAAGGAAAAGCTTTAGATGCACAAGGTAAAATTAATTGGGCTTGCTTTAATTGTACCACGTAAACCGCACTATTTTGGATTAAGTTTAATTTGAATAAATGAAGGTGTAGAGATCAATACTATTGTTTTTTGTGTGCATTTAGGATCGATAATTGGGTACATATATTAAGTGCTTTTTTGGCTC
>CM060306.1:60586124-60588624 GCA_030674185.1 Monoplex corrugatus | reverse complement strand
CATCCTTCAAGACTGTCTCGTTTGTTTTCTTTGCTGTCCATATTTTAGTTGCCTCAATTTTGTTCTGACTTTGCGTGTTGACTGTCCACGCCTCAGAACCATACAACAGTATCGGTTCTACATAACGCTCAAGAACTCTCTTCCCGATGTTAACTGACAGGCATTTGTTGTTTGTAAGAACACTTTTCATCTTCTTGAATGCAGTTTAGGCTTGGCCGATTCTGCTGGCTTGCGCTATTTCTGATAGGCATCTTCCCTCTAATGAAATGACCGTTCCAAGGTATTTAAACTGATCAAATCTGTCTCAAAGTTGTGCCATTTATTGTTATTTTGCAGGAGGGTTTATTTTTACCCATTACCATGATCCAGTCTTCTTGCTATTTAGCTCCACAGCCCTTTATTTTTGCTTTCTATTTCTATTACATTCACAATATTTTGTAGATCTTTTTCATTTTCTGCAGTTAGCACGGTGTCATCTGTGTAACGAATGTTGCTTATCATTTTTCCTCCTACCTTTATCCAAGGGCATTCTTCTAGGTTCCTCACGATGGTTTCGCTGTAAACTGAAAACAAATCTGGCGACAGAACACAACCCTGCCTGACTCCTCTTTTGATATTTTGGAGACAGCTTATATCGTTTTCTATTCTCATTGCTGCTGTTTGTTCACAATACATATTTCTGATTATTCTTAGATCTTTTCCATCAACATTGAGTCTTTCTAGTTGGTTGATCAACTCTTCATGTCTTACCCGATCGAAAGCCTTGATATAATCAACAAAAAATAGAAATATATCCTTATTCAACCCGACTGACGTCTCTCTAATAGTTCTTAGGGTGTATACGGCATTAATAATTCCTTTCCCTTCGACAAATCCACACTGTTCTTCTGCTATTTCTCTTTTGATTCTGTTCCTTGTCCTCATCATGATCATTCTTAATAAAAAAAAAAATTGTTACATGACTCGTCAAGCTGATTGTACGATGGAGTTTACATTCTATACCCCCTGTTTTCTTTGAAAGTGCAATAAAATGATTTTGAGATATCTTTGGGGATTTTTCCGGTGTCATGAATTTCATTTTGGAGGACTGTTGTTTTTCCAATACCAAAATCATCTAGGGCCTCAATCATCTCTGTAGTAACATTGTCTGGTCCTGGGTTTTTTTCCCAGTTTCATCTTTTTCAATGCTGCTCTAACTTCATCTTTTGTTATGGGTGGTCCTTCAACGTTCCTTCTTGTAATGTGTTCTTGGTTTCTGTCATCGTTAAAAAGGTCTTTAATGTACTTTTCTAATAGTTTGTCTTTTTCCATAATAATCGTACCGTCTTTGGATTTTAAGAAACCAGTTGATGTGCACGTCTGAATACGAATGCGAACTCTTTGCATGGCACGGGGTTGCTTCGTAACATGTGAACCAAATTTCGGAAATAACAATTATGAATCGTTTTATGTTCAGGCACATCACCAAACATATGACTACAGACGGGAAATAATGACTGGAAATGTTGACAGACACAACAATATGAGTGTATCAGTGTAACCAGCAGTCTTACAGTAGATGTTGGTGGTTTTCATTCCGATCAGCAGTACTAGAATGCCTTTGTTATTTCACAAGGATCAACAATGTTATCCAAGATGTTTTCATTACTCTCCCTGAAAGTTATATCAGTACCGTTCGCAACAGCAACACCTCTTACTGCTTTGTCTTCGATTTGTGACACAGTTTTTGTTCGATCCTTACCGCCAAACACACCATTTACATTCTCTACCCTCTTGTTTATTGACAGTAGCAATCAGTCTTTTACCCAATTCATTGTTTACATAAACACTGACTTTAGGTCAAACCGTCACAGACAGTCTATCTACATGTATGTCGCTAGCAGCTAACACACAGTGACACTCAATGAGTCAAGACTCACAGGTCACCAAAGGCGAACTGAACGAGTAAAAGTACCGGTAACTGTCGACATGGAAAGTGTTAGTGTATCAGCATCCTCAGTATAACATGCAGAGCAAACTGGATGGGTGGGGTGGGTAGTGTTTTAAACCTTTGACTCCCGCACGCTGTCCACCAACTGCAATAGTTAAACTCTTTGACAACCTCACACTATCCACCAGCAGTGGCGCATACTGGGTTATGTTGTGTGATAGACAGACGACAGAGATGTGCATATCCCACGCTGCATGAGAGCAGAGAACATTGGTCTGACCACTGATCGCTCCACAGCAGGGTGGTTATCCTACTAGTTGGACAACCAAGGCAACCAGGAAAACAATCCCCTGTACAAGTTCGCCCATCTGCAAGACAACAAAGACAGCTTTGAAGAGAAGCTCTCAGAAAATTATCCGGCATAGAATTTGGGGGCAAGAATGCACCGGCAAAATGAAAATCCTTCTAATAAACCGTCTACAGCACTGCGGCTAGTACCTTCGGTTTCGTAAATCGTAAACACACGGACTGGTTTAATGAAAATGATGAAAAGGTCAGGAAGTTTGCTAA
>CM060306.1:60566124-60573624 GCA_030674185.1 Monoplex corrugatus | reverse complement strand
GCAGTCTAGAATGGAACTCCCAGTCGGGAGTGCAAAGCAGATCTTCCAAAATGTAAGAACTATCTAGAAATCAACAGCAAGAGTGGCATGGGACCAGATAATACTCATTCCCATTTATCAAAACAACTGATTCAAATAGAAATCACTGTGCCCTGTGAAGGTAGAATAAAGGAGGCCCATTTCCATAAAACACAAACCGGCTTTTAAGCGAAGGCCTCGCCAAAGAGGTCAGGCCAAGGAGGCTGATATGCACATGACCTCATGAAACAGCTCTCGATTTCAAGAAGGAGACAACCAGAGCCTTGAAGGTAATAGCAGAAACAGCTGAAAAGTTTTCAGCTGGACCTGGCCGAGGAGATGAACTTCAAAAAGCTAAAGCAGAAACAGCTGAAAAGTTTCCAGCTGGACCTGGCCGAGGAAATGAACTTCAAAAAGCTAATTGCCTTATGTACAGCAAATTTTCGATAACTAAGTGATCAAGACATCCGTTACAAGAGTGATTCGGTCCTGATAAATCAGACCATGTTGGAGGCACACGTTCATACCTATGTGGAGGAGGAAGAATGAATAATGACAGCAGAAGGGCGTCCAGGACTCATCACCTGGATGCTGTCTGGTCCTCTTACAGTGTATGGAATGCAGGGCCAAAACATTTCCTTAAGGGGGATTTATGAAAGGAGTTTAGGGCTGAAAGGCTCCCTTAAGGCACCTTCTGATGTCCAGCTTTCCCCGGGGATTCTTGCTACTTACAAGAACAAGGAAATTACCAAATAATGACTTCTTGTATTTGGCATCCACTCGAGGAGAATAAACGCTACATGTATATGAAAAACAAACAAACAAACAAACAAACAAACAAGCAAGCAAACAAACTACACTACATGTAAATGGAAACAAACAAACAAGCAAACAACTAAAAAACAAAAAAAAACAAATAAACAATCGTGTAACACTGAAAATATCAAAATAATGGAAGAGTTGACGTGGAGAAAATGGAAAAAGCTGATCACAACAAATTCGATTCTACATTAACAAATAAAAGTTAAAACCTGCACATTGAGCCTGAGATCAAAGGGGGTCTAAGATGGTAGAGATTTCATCTTTTCTTGGGACCAGCAGTGTAAGGACAATGTCCAATACCTCTCCATTACTTCTTTATCTTCCACCGCAATGGACAGGATCATGTAGCTATTAAAAGCTGATGGTACACAGATTGTTCTCTACACAGAATCAACAATGGATCTGACTGGGCAAGCAGTTGAATTGTGTGGTTTTCATGATAGTCTTCTTTGATGCTATAAAAGTGAGATGACTGACTGCAAAGTTTCAGGTCGGGTATTCCATAGGACTGTCAAGAGTCCAGACAGAGAATTGTTTTCCTTATGGTGTGCGTGAAGAAAAAGTCGTGGAATTCTATGTTCAAATATCGCGTTCGAGCTTTATGGGAAAAATGTATCTGCAGCAAGAAGACAAAACCACTTGCCACTGAACAGTACCATAAGTGATCCTGAACAAAATTCGGTAGAACAAGTGATTAAAATGTGGCCACGGGAAGAAAATGATACAATGGTTGTAAGTTACTTGACATGTAGAGTCTGTTTGTTCGTCAATGTTTATGCTCTACGTGTGCATAATGAACATGATTGTCGATGTACAAAGCAAAATCGAAAGCAAGAAAGAATCAAGCTAGAAAACCAAATGAAACAAACAAAGTACACAAGAAGGAAGAAATAATAAAGGAACCGAGGAAAGATAGGAAGCGATATTTTTCATAACATGAATTAGTGACGAAACCATCCAAGTAGAAAATAACTCTCCTTATACTATTCTAACGTTTTATCACACACACGCATACTAATCCTCATTTCAAAATGATCTTGCTCATCAAGATTGTAGCAATGATAACATCTGTTACCTCATGACTGCTTTTTATTTCTGTCTTCGACTAAATGTCTGGAAACAAGTTTTGTAATACTTTTAAGTTTATCTGGGGTGATCAAGTTATAATGTTATCATTGTCTGTTTTACTGGTAAATTTTTTACTTCTTTTTACGAAAAAGAATAGATTTCTAACAAACAATTACCCAAACACACAAACAAGTAAAGAAACAAACAACAGACACAAAGACCACAAACAATCAACTAGCAAATACACAAAAAGAAGGAACGAAAGAAAGGAACAAATAAAGGAAGAAACCCCTATCCTGAAGCAAAATTGGAAGAACTATCGTCGTATAGTGTTATTTGACATATCGGAATCATGCACACAGCTATGTGTAAGCATTACTTTATGTTCATAACGTTTTTCTTTAGGCGAGAATCCTCCTTGCCGTTAAGTTGCAAACGTTTGTGTGCTTTTCTTTAGCTCTGTCTTCACAACTTATGTCTCTGGCTGTTTCATCTTCATACATTCCTTATATTCTTTTTCTTTTTTCTTTTTTTCTTTTTGGTTTTCTTTCTTTCTTTCTCTATTTCATTCTGTCTTCTTTTGTTTTTGTTTGTTTGTTTTATTTTTGTGTCTGCTTTTTTAGTGTGATACCATTTACAGAGATAAGACATCAACTCAGAGCACGAAAAGATAGATACAGATACACAAACACGAACACACCACAGTCAGACAGACAGACTGACGGAGCTAGAGAAAATGAGAGAGAGAGAGAAAGAGAGAGAGAGAGAGAGAGAGAGAGAGAGAGAGGAGAGAGAGAGAGAGAGAGAGAGACACACACACAAAGGGGGTGGTGGTGGAGTTAAATCAGAGGATACTCAGCTGAACTCGAGTGTACTACTGATCGAGATCCTTCTTCCTTTCTTAAATGTAATGTGCCATAACTAGATCAATCCACAATGTGCTTCACCCATTGATTCATTTCAAGATCGCCCTGTTGAAGATTTTGATTTTTGTTTGTCTACTGTTGTTAGGAAATACATTCTTCAGAGTACAAACCTTGAATTGAATAATATTTCATGCTGTTACATCTGACGAATGTCTTTCGTGTTAAAAGATTCTATAAATGGAAAGACGGGCAATATGCAACAGTCTTACATATAATGCTACAGTATAGTCGACTTGTCAAACATGACATATAGTGACCCATTAAATAACACTTTTGTTGTTTTCGTATTGATGCTTGAGGGTTTGTGTGTGTGTTTGTGTGTGTGTGTGTGTGTTTGTGTGTGTGTGTGTGTGTGTTGTGTGTGTGTGTGTGTGTGAGTGTGCGTGTGCGTGTGTGTGTGTGTGTGTGTGTGTGCGCGTGTGTGTGTATATTTGTGAGTGTGTGTGTGTGTATATAGTATGTATGTATTGTGGTGTGGTTGTGTGTGTGTGTGTGTGTGTGTGTGTGTGTGTGTGTGTGTGTGTGTGTGTGTGTGTGTGTGTGTGTGTGTGTGTGTGTGTGTGTGTGTGTGTGTGTGTGTGTGTGTGTGATTTCATTGTTTTTTCGTTAGTTGATGAAGTATTTCATTTCATTTTCAACGTCATTTGAGATATTCATGCTCCTGTCTATTTTGTTTTGTTTTTGTCTTCTTTTAATCAGATTAGAATAGGCTTTCATTCCTTTGAGATATCTTTTCTTCCTACATTTTCAGTTGTTCTCAATGCCATTTTTTTCATGATTCTATTTCCCTTTTCTTTACCTTGATTTTCAAAGATTATTTGTAATGAAGCCGTGCCATGTCTTGAGCCAAGTCGTCTATTTACCAGTTTAGACAGTTTCATAATCATGTATGTCACGTTTTGATTATTTCTATCGATAATGTAAAAAAAGTTGTCATGTTATGTATGATATATTTTGTTAGTATGTCAACAATATTTTTCCCTTTAAATATTATTTGATACCACTCTCTGTTACCACATAGTTTGCTGATGTGTGTTTATTGTAGAGCTTCTAGAAAAAAATATGAAAAAAAGATAGATGAAAAATGTGAAAGATGTGACTTTTTTTTAAGAAATGAGGACGTCTGTTTTTGGAGATAACAAGTTCATGTGCATTGAAATGGCATGACATTCTGTTAAAATTATATATTATTGAAGTCTCTAGACAAAAAAACAACAACAAAAAAACAAAAAACAAAAAAAAACGACAACAATTTTTTAATCATAAGCTTCAAAACGGTGTGTGCAATTCCGGGGCTTTTGGAAGGGTGTTTTGAGTGGTAGAGATGTGTTCATGCTAATTTTAGGTAATTTCATCGAAGCATTGGCGAGGGATATCACCACGATTGTTCCATGTTACTGATGTTGTATGGTGAATATTTCTGTGAAACTTACAGCATACGTAAGGAAAAGCCCAAAGCTCAAGCTGTGAAATCGATGCCACGTATGTCGACCTTCTCCAGCTTTCTGAGTCTGTTTGCTCGCGTGCGAGTTATGTCCCCGCTTCTTAGAACGAGCAACAAGTAAGACCCGCGATGGCTAACGTTGAGTGGTCAGTTTTGCTGTACATGTAGACCTGCAAAGCACCCAGTTCATTTTCTTCTCCCTTTAAACCATTAGTGCATCTCTTTGTAATAAAGACATTTTATTTCTTTACTGACATTTATGGGTCTGCTTGTCTAGACATGGAATACTGCTTTTGTCTGCCCTGACCTCTGTTTTCACTGGCAATTGCGGGAGGATTTAGACGAGCACTAAGTGACTTTTAGACTTTAGTACTATGTTTTCGTTCTCCAAACAATTTGGTTGGTTACTAGTCAGCGTGGATATTACAGAACGAAAGTTCAGAGAGTGTTGTCTATTTGTTTATGCAATAAATGATGCACATGCTGGGTGTTTTCAGGTCATGCTTTAGGAGCAAAGATTTTTTTCTTGTTTATTGTTTATTTGAAAAATGATTTGTTTGGTGTCCGTCGGTTGTCTGGTTTGTTGCTTGCTGGTTGAATGGTTATTTGGATTGTAGGTTCCTTGGTTGAATGTTTAATTAATGATTCGTTGGCTGTTTATCTGTTTTTAAAGGTATGAGTTCATTTTTTGTTAAATTTCTCAATATATATGTGTTTTGTTTCTTGTTCTGAAATGGTCGAAAGAAAAAGGCATACAGCAACCAATTCAAGTCACAGATTCTTTGGCTCCCCCCACCCACACCCACCTCCCCACACACACCCGCATCCTCAATGCCGTCAATGCCACGACTTTCTGACACAGGGTTAATATGACAGCTGTGCATGACTGCATTGTATTGTATTGTACATTATGTTTTGTAGTATTTGGTGCCAGAATGGATTCATTTTGTTTGGGTCTGCTGCAGTGTGGTGTGTTTTCTTGCATTGTATCCTATTGCATTGTATTATATTGTATTGTATGCAGTATCGCCATGGCATTGTGTTGTACCGTATCGCAATCAACTGCATTGCAGTCCATCTACCAGCGTTGTGCTGCTGTGCATGTTGTAGACAACTATCTGTGGACAACAACAACTCACTTATGACGGCGGCTCTTTTACATGTGTCAGATTTATGCTGCACACAGGACCGACATTTTCGCCTTGTTCAAAGCTATCAACACTCATACCATTGTTTTAACGTCGTGTGGAAAGGTAGGAGATGAAAAGGGGAACTGTTTTTGTTCTGTCCAGATCAACAAAGGACCTCATGTTTTCCAGACGGGAACCGTTCATCCCTTGTACTTTTCGTTTAGACTCCTGCTATCAAGATTCATACTTCTGAAAGTAAAACGGTTTATTTCAGAAAACATTGTACACTACTTTGATAATCTTTTTTTCATAATTATCACTGCAGGCTTGATTCTTGATTTTCACGAAGAATTGATTTTTGATGTGTTTATTTTGTATACACAAGCGCGCGCACGCACACACACACACACACACACACACACACACACACACACACACACACACACACACACACACACACACACACGCACGCACGCACACACATACATACACATATTTAGCTCCATTTTCTACAGATTCCAGGATGTAAAAATAGCAAGAATGTGTCGGCTTTCCTCTGCGTTTCCGAAGAAGAAGAAAAAAACACAATTAATGCGTCGGCGTTTAGTTAGCGTTGTAGGGAGTGTGGATGGTCTTCCAGGGTCTTTCTGAAAAGGAAAAAAAATTAAGAAAGGATTTATGCCACAAATTAGTCAAAACTTTTGCTGCCAACATGTCTCTTTTCTTCTCTTTTACACATGTATATATACATACATACACACTGTTGGAGACTCTCTCTCTCTCTCTCTCTCTCTCTCCTCTCTCTCTCCTGTCTCTCTCTCTCTCTCTCTGTCTGTCTGTCTCTCTCTCTCCTGTCTCTCTCTCTCCTTCAAACACACACACACGCGCGCACACACATACATGCACACACAACGCTCAGGACACGTACGTGCACTCACACACGCGCACACGCTCACACATACATATATACATACATACAAACATACATACATACATACATTCATACATACGAACGTACATACATGCATGCATACGTGCGAGCGTGCGTGCATGATGCATACATACATACATACATATATGCATACATACATACATACATACATACATGCATACTACATATATACATGCGTACATACATACATACATACATACATACATACATACATACATACATACATTCATACATTCATACATACATACATATGTACGCATGCACGTGCATCCATTTTTAACCGCTGCTCCCCCCCATCCCACCCCACCCCCAATAAAAGAAATGACTTAGATCAATCTGGAAATTGCACTCTGCTACTCCTACAAATCCTATTGATACTGTGAAGACATCATAGCCTTCCAGTAAGGGAAAATGCCTATCATCGTTTTTGCTCAGGACTGTCTGCGTTCATTCTCTTGTGTCTCTTCGACACGTGTTCACGTGTTCCCCTGAAGTAGTTCCAATCGCATTAATGTATCGATTTGCCACAGAGACTCGTGCCTACTCCTCTTTTTTTCCCTTGATCTTGCAACGGAGATGCTCACGTCCCTCCTGTCTCCTCATTGTCATCACATGCACTTACAGCTTGAGGGGACGGCTAGCTTGTCTGCTGCTGATGATGGAAAGAGTGGCCATCACAACGAAGATTCTGTCAAGGTGTGTTATGTAGAGATGTTGTCCCCTGCCGACCTTAAAGACTGCTGTTAAAACCTGGTGATGGGAGCCACGCCATCCTAAAATTTTAACTTGACGATTTCAGTGAGTAGATGTGGGTGTATGTGTGCGCGAAATAATCAAGAGAGAGAGAGAGAAGGGAAAGAGGGAGAGAGAGAGACAGTACAGAGACAGAGACAGAGAGACAGAGAGAGACAGAGACATAGACAGAGAGACACAGAGACCTAGAGAGAGGAAAAGAGGTAGAGAGAGACGCAAAGGGGGAGAGAGAGAGAGGGAGACAGACAGAGAGAGAGACAGAGAGAGACACAGAGAGACACAGACAAAGAGAGAAAGAGAGAGAGAGAGAGAGAGAGAGAGACGAAAGAGACAGAGGCAGAGACAGAGACATACATACAGACATACAGACAGACAGGCAGAAACAGA
>CM060306.1:60531124-60561124 GCA_030674185.1 Monoplex corrugatus | reverse complement strand
AGTCAGGCGAAAGTCACAAGTATCTTGGTCACTGTCAACCACCTTTCTGACGTGTAAAAAATGTTCCTCGGCCAGATCAACCCAGGCGTGTCTCTTGTTAAAGAAAGTTACACAGTTTAATATGGCATTCGTGAAATTCAATGAAATAAAGAAAGCAATGCTTACTCATGAAAATAGTATCCATTGAAAATAAGTCTATTGAAAATATTCTATATTCATGCCATGAACTTTAAGTTTCTTACTGCTCTTACTTCGCGTTGCATTTTACCGCAATGTTCATAGATAATCGAATATTCCAATATCCATTGTATACGTTAGATATCCATTATTCAACAAACTGACTGATTAAATGAACACATTAAGGGCGACTCATTCACAACATTACTAGCAACTTAGTATTTAACTTGTCAACTACTAGAAAAAAGCATTAAACAACTTGAAATTATTTTCAACATAAGTGTGCTTCTTGAGAGAGCATATCACATAATCGTTGTCTTCGGCAAGATTTTAAACTTCTACTATGTGACCGTCTGGCATTGATGCCTGTATCCTTGTGTGCATGCATGTGTGTGTGTGTGCGCGTGTGTGCGTGCGTGAGTGTGCGTGTGTGTGTATGTGTGTGTGTGTGTGCATGTGTTTGCATTAGTGTGTATAGAACTGTGTAAATTATTTTGCTGGCTAGTTTTGTAAGGATGTTGAAGAAGAAAACAAAAGAAAGGATGGTTATAGGATTGGTTTAAATATAAACCAGAAAACCTAAAATAGAATCAGGATGCGTATTTAATGCAGCAAGACAAGACTGGCTCAAATTTTCGGCCAACTGACCTAAGTCAAGCGTAAACGCAAGACAATGAAGAACAAACATCAAACAACAAGTACAAAATTTACGAGAAAAAGAGCAACACTTACCTGCTACTTCGTCCAGTAGTAGAAATATTGGAGGAAGTTGCAGGGAAGTGTTGTTGTAAACACATAAACTGGTGTGGACCATATCTATGGCTGTAGTTATGCACAACATGGCCAGCCCTTAAAGGAAAAACACTAATTATTATGCGTTGGTTGTGTTGTTTCTGGATTGTTGTTACTGTTGTTTTGTTCACGTTGTTGCTATTGTTGCTGTTGCTGTTGTTGTTGTTGCTGTTGTTGTTGGTGATGATAAAGCTGATTAGTTTTCAAATGATTTGAACTTTTGTGTTGAACTACTGCTGCCAATTTCTGCTTGATATTGCTGGCGAATCTTTTTAAAGTCATTTGTTATTTCATGGGATGACTGAAAATTCCATCAATTCGGTTACTGGTTTTATCAATGAATAAGGCACTCCAGTGAAGGATCGTGGTCGAAATAACACTTTATCGAAAACGTTATGGTAACTTACATGATGACTGCCTGGTCAACTGACTGAGTTTGGAGCTATGAGATTAATCGAGAGACTCACTGAACTTGGACACCTCCACGTGTACTACACCCCAATATGCCAACCATTATCTAGAAAATCCCTTGAGTCTACAATGTGTTGACAAGGTCTTAAAATGGGGAAGGGATTGAAGGGACCTCTGAAACATTAACCTGACGCCACTAAAACGACTGAAGCATTATGATGGGCAGAAAGCAAAAATAAAGAGCTGGAGCTAAACAGCATGAAGATTGAAGTCTGGTAATCAGTAAAAAAAAAAAACCCAAAAAAGACAAGAAATCCCCTCATGCAAAATAACAGCAAAATGGCACAAGTTTGAGACAGGTTAATAATTTTAAATGTCTGGGAACGGTCATCTCACCAGATGATAGATGCACATCAGAAATAGCCAGCAGAATCAGCCTGGCCAAAACAGCATTCAAGAAGATGAAAAGCGTTCTTACCAACAAATGCCTATCGATCAACATCAGAAAGAGAGTTCTTGAACGGTACATAGAATCGATACTGTTGTACGGTTGTGAGGCGTGGACAATAAACACGTAAAGTCAAAACAAAATTGAGGCAAGTGAAATGTTGCTTCTATGAAGAATGTTAAGAGTTCCATGGACACCAAAGAAAACAAACGGAACAGTCGTAAAAGAGGCAGACACAAGAAGATCATTAAAGAGAAGATTAGGAAAAGACAAGCAACATTTATAGGCCATTTTAATGAGTAAAGAGGAATTAGAACACCTAGTCACAACAGGGGAGCTGGAGGGAAAGAGAACACCGGGTTGACCCAGGGAGAAAGTGCTGGACGGACTTGCAGGTGGCTGAAGACAGAGAGGTGAGAGATGTACTGGCAGCGACAGAGGGTAGATTCGTGTCGAGGGCCATGATTGCCAACGCCATGCGGGATGGCACGTGATGATGATGATTATGATGGACAGTAAACATGGTCAGTTTTTGTGTTGAAGGCTGGGGTGGAACAGAAGATATCAGGTCTTGGATTCATGGCTGGATCAAAGGAACTAATTGGCCGGCGTAAACAACTATGGCTGCCTTAGCAAGGAACCTGTGATCCCTGTATTATCAACACAGTGCTCTAATCAACGTCCTGTTCCAAGGTCAGGCTGGATTGGTTGTACCACTTCCATCCATTTACATCGCCATGACTCTCACATTCATATTTTTCAATTCACCCACTCCTTTGCGTATATTTCTTTACTTTGGTCTATGTGAGTGTGTGCAAACATATGTTCACGTATACACATAGCTATGCATAGATACACACTTTCATACATACATACATACATACATACATACATACATACATGCATACATACATACATACACACATACATACATACACACATACATACATACATTCAGATATATATGTACATATATATATATATGTATATATATATGTAGAGAGACACACACACACACACACACACACATATATATATATATATATATATATATATATATATAGAAAGAGAGATAGATATATACTCAACTAGTGCATTATGGTCTGTTGATTTCCTATGTTTTGGCCCTGGACTTTCCTTACGATAAAACAATAAAAATATGGCATGCCGACTTTGACAATACAGTATTCATGTTATTTCTCCCAAGACATGGTATTCAGCTCACCTGCTTCCCAATTACCAGTACTATAATAATAATAATAATAATATATTTTATTTATATAGCGCAAAATCTTGATAAAATCAAATCTAAGCGCTGAGCGTATACATGCATACATACCTACATACATATGAGCGTATACATGCATACATACATGCATACATACTTACATACATAAATCTAAGCTGAGCGTATACATGCATACATACATACATACACACACACATACACATACACACACGCACACACACATACACACACACAGACACCACACACAACACACACACACACACACACACACACACACACACACACACACACACACACACAACACACATACACTCACACACGTGACATTCAAAGACAGTACTCACATCTACTGTATGATTTCATGTCAGTCATTTTCTACTGTTTGACGAAACAACAGGGAAGTGTTGTTTTTCCCTCAGTTGTGTATTTCTTGTTTGTTATTTCTTTGTGTTGTCTTACGAAGGCCGGGTGGCCACTGTCTTTGTCTTCTTACATTGAATACGCGTTGTGATTTTGTTTTTGTGTTTTTCTGCTTCCAACGTGCTAACGAGCTGTTAAAACAACAACAGCAACAAAACTGTTGGGTACAGTGTACAGTTTTTTTTCTTCCAGGTCAACATACGTGCAGACCTGGCAGTGGCCAAACTGCCTTCGTGTGTATACGCATGCAGACTATCAAATATATTTCTTAAAAACATGTAAGTGATGTTTTCTTCTGGTGGCTCAGGGAAGAACTCAGTATACGCACCACAACTACACACTATGTAACAACATAGTGGAATACAGTAAACTTGCCCTACAGCTTGAATCATCCGTGATTTCCAATAAACCTGTGTTCTACAAGAAAACACTGTATATGAGTGCAGATAGTAACACTGTACAATAACAAATTAGTAATAAAAAACGAAATCATCCTGGACAACTCTCTCAGGGGATCATATTCTGCAGTTTCTATATTTTCATTGGCCGCAGACTCATCAGTCGGATCAGAGGAAGGCTGTACGGAAGGACAAGTGGATGGACATCAGCTCTTATTTATGCTATCAGACCTACTGTAGCCAATGTCCCTAACGAACCGTAAACACCCATTCCCACCAACATCGCGAAAATACCACAAGATCATCAAACTGTCTTTGAAATGTCACGTGTGTGAGTGTGTGTGTGTGTGTGTGTGTGTGTGTGTGTGTGTGTGTGTGTGTGTGTGTGTGTGTGTGTGTGTCTGTGTGTCTGTGTGTGTGTATGTGTGTGTGCGTGTGTGTATGTGTATGTGTGTGTGTATGTGTGTGTGTGCATGTATATGTATTTATATATATATTTTATTATATGTGTGTGTGTGTGTGTGCACGCGTGTGTGTGTGTGTGTGTGTCGGTCTATCTGTGTGTCTAAGAAATAAGACTTGTTGTGTGGACCTAAAGTATTCATTTTGACATTATAAACACCTGATTCAAGACGTGGTAGAAGAAGAACACTTCTGTTTGACTGATGATAGCAAGTTCAATATGCAACCAGAGGCTGCAGGAAACGATCAAATATGTAATGATTGCGTTAAAATTAACTTTTCTGTTTTTCTTCACGTTTATTGCAAACTATTTAACAAAGTCTTGAATTCATACCTATTTTGTGCTCTGTCCTTTTTAAGTCGTGTTTGTGATTATCTTCAAATAGGAAGGATCTCTTTTATTTTCTAAGCAAGGTCCTCATACTTTTCTTTTCTTCAGCATCGAACCAGTCAGCTTTCTTTCTGTTTTCATTAAATATATGTGCATTTGCAGACTCTTTGCTTGACTTTTTAGGGTGCCATGAAACAATTTATAAGCTTTATCCAGATCAGTGTCAATTGCATGCATACTGTGAATCAAGCTTGTGCGTGTACTTTCTAACTTTAACCAAAAATTCATGTGGCAAAATTATGATCAGATTCAAATCTGTTTTATACTCACATCATGCAACTCTGTCAAAAGAGTTCAAAACGTCTGTAGAAAGTAACCGATAACCATTAACACTTGAAGCTGTCTCAAATATCTATGCATACTAACCTTCAATATCGCCTTCAGATGATCCATTTAGAATAATTAATCCTGCAGAACCACACATATTGAAACAGTGTTTACCATATGTGTTAACGACCAGATTTTGAGAATGTTTCATATAATATTTCTGAAATAATAATAATATATTTAATATATTTTATTTATATAGCGCAAAATCTTGACAAAATCAAATCTAAGCGCTGAGCGTATACATGCATACATACCTACATACATATGAGCGTATACATGCATACATACATGCTTACATACTTACATACATAAATCTAAGCTGAGCGTATACATGCATACATACATACATACATAAATCTAAGCGTATACATACATACATACATACATACATACATACGTACGCACATGCATACATAATAATTACAATATTTATATAGCGCAAATCTCGACAAAATCAAATCCAAGCGCCGAAAAGACACACACGCACACACGCACGCACGCACGCACACACACACACACACACACACATGCATGGCCACAAATGGGGAGAAAAGAATAAAAGCAATAAAAGCAAGAATAAAACCAATGGAAAACCACAGAGAGCACATCATATACAATTATATATTAAAACAAAGTGATTCCCCTCCGAGCGGAGACAGGCTTTAGAGGGGGGTTGAGTGAGGTTAGGATTTTATGCAGAGGAGAAAAGGTGAGTTTTGAGAGCGGACTTGAAGGAGGCAAAAGTAGGTTGCTGACGGACTGAGAGAGGAAGTTTGTTCCAGGAGAGTGGACCAGAAACAGAGAAGGCTCGTGGACCATAGGTATTGAGCTTAGTGCGTGGAAAGCGAAAAGTCAGAGGATCGGAGGCAGAGCGGAGGGTACGTGAGGGAAGATAGATCTCAAGTAGGCTTGACAGGTAATCGGGGGCTGCGTTATTGAGGCTTTTGTAGCACATGGTGTCTAGTTTGTACTGTATGCGCTTTGATACATCAACATTCCAATCACTTGCATATTATTGTCATCTGTGTCGCTGAGAAGTGTGACAGATGTTTTAATTGTTTAAATCTCTATAAAGAAATACATAAACATCACACGAGGACAATAGACAATCCACATGACAATCTTTCAAAACCTGTATATCATGAACTGCATCTACAGTGGCGTAGAAGGGTGAAATTTCTGGGTGTATACGAGTGCACACTTACAACACGTTCTTTGGAAAATAATATATATATATACCTAGCTATCAAACAACAACAACAACAACAACAACAACAACAAATCCACCACACATATATAAAAAATAATAGTAATCACGATGCAGCTTATTAATGTAAGAAACCAATTTGCTTCGAATCAGACAAATAGCTCCACCTGATCTTTGCGTTCACTTTATAAACTCAGTAAATTCAATTATCTCAATAAATGTTTCTACCAAACAAAGAAAACCCAAACCACTCACTGTATATAAAAAAATCAGGATTACTCAACTTGAAACCAGTCCGCTCACATTCCAGTGCAGGAAATACAGTTTTGAACAGCAAAAGTATTGATGGAATCTCTCCCCTCCTTCCCCTTGCTACCATTCATACCGTGAACAATGTTTTCTGCTTTCGTCATTTTGCTATCATTAACTGTATAATTGTCACTATCATTATCATTATCATGTACTTTATGGTCGCCACATAAAGTGTCAGAAGCATTACCAGTTCTTAAATGTATCCAAACCCGTGACCTGACAAAAACACTTCTTTCATTTTCTCTCACGTGAACACTGTCACTGACAGTGGCACAGTCCTGATCTTGTGTCATAGCAGTTGCACAGGCCTGCTTCGGGTTAACACATGTGCATGGTCAACGTTTGATATAGGCCTGCAGCTACTATAAAACCATACTATAGGATCATATTTCCCCCTTGAAAACTGTGCTGAATTGTTTTCAACAACATATTCATTTTTTTTGTGTAAGATTACAAGGCTGGCCGATTCCCTATTCTTCTTTTCAGATACAACCATTTCCATCTAACACGAACCTTTTTTCCCGTTGATGATAAGACGATCATGTACCATATATTCTTTTTACTAGTGTCCCTTTCCTGTACTGCTTTGTTCAGGTGAACAGACAATTTCCTCCTTATGTTACGAACCTGTGCAGAAAAATCTTCCCCTAGGAAAATGTTACTGCCTTTTAACTTACGTTTCTGTTTGAGAAAGGCTATGACTTCCTTGTAAAAAGTGCACTTTACCACAACAATGGAATTGGTTTACCATTGATACGATGTCTACTATCAAAAGACAAGTCATCTGACAAATCTAGCTTGTCAGTACACAAATCTTTAACTAATCCCTCATACTGCCATCCTATCTCCTAGCCAGTCAAAATGCAATTACATTATGTCTTTTCGTTATCCATTCAAGATCATCATTAAGTTTTTTTGTTCAGTTTTGTCCATTTCGATCAGCAGACAACGGTTTTCTTTTTTGTTTTCAGTTCTTCGTTTTCCTTTTGTAGATCCAACACTTGCATCTTTAGATCGAGAACTTTCTTTTGCAAGATAGTTTGCGCATCACGAACATCTGTCATACCAGCCTGCACGTTGTAGAACATCTTTTTATCCTGATCACTCAGGCATGACAGTATCTTCATTATGTCACGAAGTCTTGGTTCTTCACCGTCCCTAACATCTTTGTTACCACCCGCATATCCAGCCCTTGGGGAATGTGACGTATGTGCTGTATGTATTTTCACAGTGCTGTTTTTACATTTTCAAACTGTTGTGTAAGGTGTTTTGGCTCATTTTGCTTTTGTGGATTGGAGCGCCCAGTGTTGTTTTCGGTATCTTTGCTCTCATTGGCTGAGGTGAGGAGTGTTTTGGATTTGGCTGTGAAGTAAAATCGTGGAGTGCGTGTTGAAAAATCTGTGAACTCAAATTCAGTTCTAGAGATTGCCAGGTTGAGCAGTCGCGTTTCCTTGCTGCCTGAAGAGAACTAAGTCTGTTTTGTGTTAGCTGTTAATGTGTTAGCAGGTTGGTGAATCTTTTATATTTTTTGAGATTACTAATGTTTGAACAAAAGTTTCCTTTTGCAGCATTAATTGACCTTCGGGTTTGTAGAGTGTTAGCATGAGAAATTTACTTTGCCAAAAGTTGAGACTTGTAAAGATTACGAAGGAGTTAGTTGAATTGGCCTGTTGTGAAACAAGTTATAGGAAAGTCAGGATTCATGGATGAATTATAGATAAGGGAAACAATTTGTTGTAAGCTTTTGAGGTGAAGAAACGTAGTCGTGTAAAAGTGAAGTGAATTAAGTATCTTGACAGTTAAGAGTTGTATTGAGTTGTAGTTCTTGATTTAATCTTTTATGAAATACTGTTTTTGGGGTTTTGATCTTCGAATGGTGTACAGTCAGTGTGAATTGTCATGGACTGTTTTATGGAGGCCTTTTGAGAGTTTGGATTTTTGAAACATGAATGGCAAATTTGTTGTCAAATTCTTTATTGTAAGATATTTTTTTGTTTAATGGATATGAAGTTAAGTTAGTGGTCATCTTTTGGAAATTGATAGTTAGTGTAGAATATTTGCTGTATGGTACTGTGAACATAACTTGCCTGTTAACTTTAAAAAGGCAAACGGTGATATTTTGGGATAAATGTCCGTCAACCATATATTTGGATATGGTGTGGCCATTGACCCCATACATTTATTAGCATTTTTGTAGATGGAAGTACTTAGCGAATTCTTTTCTATCTACAGCTTCTGACGTGGGGAGCTGTCTGGTCTGATTGGTTCACGAGGGAACCACATACGTACGTGACTATGGTTTGAGGGGTGGATGCCTGATCCAGTCCCTGGTCCTAAGCTGTTAGGACTTTGCTACATACATGGGCGTTTCTGATTAATGACGCCTCTGTGATTTGTCCTGCTCCCCTGGTATTTTGCGGTAACAAGAATGTATTTATATGCAGTGATGAAGTGAATTCTGAACAATGATATCAATCGACCAAAGGACATAACTCTTGAGAGTCACGTAGAAATTATCTCCCATGTTGTTGAACCTCTCAAATCTAACATAGTTTGCGCTACCCATTCAGCTAGCATAGAAGCAGATACAAAGCACAAAAACCGTAAGCTCAGAACACTCCTCAAAAAGGAGCGCCCAAGCCTACCTTTATACTCTGCAACTACCCTACACACAACTATGAGAGAGGAGAGAAATAATACAATATATTGGTCTTATGTTCAAGATTGACATAGTCTTTTTATTCTTGAACTGACCAAACACACACACATAGACAAGACAGAACATATACAGGGTTGCTTCCAAGGCATATAGGTAATACCAAAGAAATAAGAGGGAAGCAGGGAGAATTTTTATAATATCGACCAAAGGACATAACTCTTGAGAGTCACGTAGAAATTATCTCCCATGTTGTTGAACTTCAAATCTAACTAGTTTGCGCTACCCATTCAGCTAGCATAGAAGCAGATACAAAGCACAAAAACTGTAAGCTCAGAACACTCCTCAAAAAGGATTGATTGATTGATGATTTGATTCAGTTTTACGTCAGCACCACCTCAGGTGATATGGCCGACGGGGATAACCATCCCAGGAAAATGGGGCAATGGGGGACTTATCTAATCTATACTGACACACCAGAACAACAATGATGCTAAGATGGGACAGTGAGAAGGCCAGATTTTTAATGTAGCGCAACCGGGATTCGAACCACAACCATTAGCAAAAGGAGCGCCCAAGCCTACCTTTATACTCTGCAACTACCCTACACACAACTATGAGAGAGGAGAGAAATAATACAATATATTGGTCTTATGTTCAAGATTGACAGTCTTTTTATTCTTGAACTGACCAAACACACACACATAGACAAGACAGAACATATACAGGGTTGCTTCCAAGGCATATAGGTAATAACAAAGAAATAAGAGGGAAGCAGGGAGAATTTTTATAATATCGACCAAAGGACATAACTCTTGAGAGTCACGTAGAAATTATCTCCCATGTTGTTGAACCTCTCAAATCTAACATAGTTTGCGCTACCCATTCAGCTAGCATAGAAGCAGATACAAAGCACAAAAAATGGATGAATTATAGATAAGGGAAACAATTTGTTGTAAGCTTTTGAGGTGAAGAAACGTAGTCGTGTAAAAGTGAAGTGAATTAAGTATCTTGACAGTTAAGAGTTGTATTGAGTTGTAGTTCTTGATTTAATCTTTTATGAAATACTCAATAGGCCTACATAAAACAGTCCATGACAATTCACACTGACTGTACACCATTCGAAGATCAAAACCCCAAAAACAGTATTTCATAAAAGATTAAATGATATCAATGCTGTGAATTATGAGAACTGTCTGGGAAGTGTTGGTGCAGTGAAAGATTCCTTGTGAAAGGACTGTTTGGGAAGGAAACATATCTGAACTGACAAAACGATTACCTTCTATTGAACAGTAGACGTTGAACATTTATCTCTTTATTATCGCATGTGGTTGAGGATCGTGGCTGGATAAAGATGAACTGAGGATTCCTGATTGATTATAGAACATTAAAATATACTGTCTTTGTTTGCAGAGGTGGATGAGGTGACTGAACGGAAGGTTGTGTGTGATTGGGGAAAATACATAAAACACACACCTACACACACACAGTTTACATCATACCTCTAGTCTACTTTCATTTTCTTTCTTTGTCAGTCACTCACTCATAGACCGACTCCTGTAACAGGGAACTTGCATTGCCGCTCGTCGGCCAGGTTTGTCGTAGTTCACCCCTGCTGATAGGTCCCGGGTTTATCTCCACATCTCCACATCATTGTAACAGAACGTAGAGATAGGTCAAGCAGAGGATCAGCCCTACCGTTACAGCTTCTAGCCAAGTAGAAAGTTTGAGTGTACGTTGATACATGGCGGTCATTTTCTTTGCCCGTTCATTCATGAAGCCGATGTACCTGAACATTAAGCGTCCCCACTTTGGCTTAGAATTCAAGGGCACCGCTGGTTTTTAGGCTTAGTCGATGTCGATCCACATTTGGGCGAGTACACGCCACTAGGTTTGCTGAAATGTCGTATCATCTGTACAACACCTTTCTGGGATCCAACAGCTATCGACATTACAGACAGTTCAACACCCGAGAGAGAGAGAGAGAGAGAGAGAGAGAGCGAGAGAGAGAGTCAAGCTGACTAACAGATGACGGACAGATGTAAAAAGAAACTTATTTGCACAACATTATGCAGGCTAAGTCTTCAGTACGTAGAGCCACATTAACTATACGGTCTTTAACTAAAATGTGTGAATTAAACATGTTGATTTTTTTTCTTGGATCGCTTGACTTTGAAATACATTCTATATGAGACACAACAACGTCTGCATTGTCTGGTGAAACATTGTTTCTTTATATAGTGGAAAAGAAACTGATCTTCAAATTTCTTCTCCTATATATGAACACATTAGACAAGCATGACATTTTGGTGTATCTGACATAACCATCTTTTACTGGGATTAGGACCAAGACTTCCACTTTTAAACTTTGCCAATGAGCCTCCGTGCCATTCGTTTGTCTTTACGTTTACACCTTTCGACTTGAAACATGCTTTTGATAAAAAAAACCTGATGCACGTTTAACACTCTTCCACTTGAGAATGCAAGACATGTTCATACAAAACATGTTACTGACTCCTTGATTTTTCCATGCTTATAGTCAATCCATTTCCCCTAAACACTCTTTGAGCATAGGGTTGTTCTTTTTCTGTTTAGTTAAAGCCAAGCCGACTGAGTACAGCCATATCAGGGCTATTACCGTTTCAGAACACACACAATACTTGAACAGGACAAAAAAGGGAGAAAACAATTATGTTCATGCACATAATCTAAGCAGATGCCTCTGACACTGACCACTCAGTCCAATTTATCACACAGGGGATTAAAAAAAAAGACAAACATGAATACGTATTTAAATAGAACTAAAGACACTAAAATGTGTTAAAAACGGGCCCAAATTACCTAAAATTCCTTCCGCCTAGAGCAGAAATGCACTTAATACATCTACCCAATTATCAGTCTTAGGAGAAAGTGTGTAAGATTTTATCGAACATAAACAGGTGAATGAACCAGCAAGACAGAAAACGATAGGAAGAAATGACGGAAAGCAAAGGAACTAGACAGAAACAAAGACAGCGACAGAAAAGAGGAAATTTCTAGCACAGAAATGCCAGAAGGTGGGGATACTATTTATACTGAAAAAGCCCCCGGCATCCCTACAGAGGGTTGGGGTTGAACATAGGGTGCCCTAATACAATTTTCGTCTGCATGTTATTTTAACAGCAAGCAGCTCCTGATAAGTTTGTCTATATAACTAAGTTACCGGTAATTTTCAGAGACAGACAGACAGAGATACAGACAGAGACAGAGAGAGACAGAGACAGAGGCAGAGACAGAGAGAGAAAGCGAGAGAGACAGAGACACAGAGAGAGAGAATGGGAGGGAGGGAGGGAGAGAGAGAAAGAGACAGACAGACAGACACAGATAGACAGACAGATAGAAAGAGAGAGAAAGAGAGAGACAGAGAGAGACAGACAGAGAGAGGAGACAGAGAGAGAGAGAGGGAGACAGAGACAGACAAAGACAGAGAAGAGAAAAACAGAGAGAGAGAGAGAAAGACAGTGAGAGACAGAGAGAGAGAGAGAGAGAGAAGACAGAGAGAGAGAGAGAGAGGAAGACAGAGACAGAGAGAGAGAGAGAGAAGGGAGACAGAGAGAGAGAGGGAGACAGAGAGAGAGAGAGAGAGAGAGAGAGAGAGAGAAAGAGAGAGAGAGAGAAGGACTGGATGTATGTGAGAACATTGTAGACACCGTTAATGTTAATCTTTGGTCGTGGAAGAGCAACACTCTCAGCACAATGACACAGGAAATGAGTGCTGGCTTCTTATGTCAGCTTCTGAACAAAAATCCCATTTGTAGTATTTATGGCAGCTGTCTTCAAGAGGCAAAGTCTGTCTGTATTGTTTGTTCGTGTAGGAAGAAATAGGGAAGTGGAACAAAAAACAAACAAACAACAACAAAAAACAAAACAAAAAACAAAACAAAACAAAAAACCAGAATGAATGAAAGAAATAAGGAATGAATAAATGGATGAATGAATGAATGAATAGATTTGTTTGTGATGCATTGTTTTCGTTTTGTAAAAACTTGATAGTAAAACGAAAGTACTCAGACCATCACTCAAGGATTAAGTATGGTTGCGCAGGTGTATGCAAGAATTGCCACAAAGGAGCCAAATTCGAAAACCTGTTATATGGGGGTCTGCAATCCAGTAACTGAAAATGAGCATGCGAACCTGATTAGGGTTGGATAAAACTTCATGTACAAGTTTTCCTCTCTAAATATGGAAAGGATGGTAGACCTGGTGATCAGGTTTTTTCAATCCTCTTCTGCTTCGGCTCACATCGAAACCTGGAGGACCTGACAAGATAGAAGAACTGAAGATCAAATTTGATCTCCAGGAAAACAGCTGAAAATTCAACTGTACATTCATAAAAACATCCTCTTATGCATAATTATGTATAGTACCTCAGCAATGCACAGTGGCAAGATAGGATCAGCGCATTAATCCTTCCTCTACTGATTTCCCTCTCTCTCCCTGGGCCCCAAATGTCCACTACCTATAAGCCACAGCACTGCCTAGAATCTCACAAAACACACTCCAAGACGAATGTAATGGACTAATTTTAAACACTGAACAGCATGTATTCTTCCTTCTTAGAATTGTGTAAAAGAACAAGATACATTCTAAACTAACGTATGAAATTACCACGATGCGTTTTACAATCTTAGAAGAACGTAGCATAGAACACTGAACTAACTTCAACAAGTGATTTACGCTATTTCGTTTTAAAAATTAAAGAAGAAGACAGCTCCCAACAAGCAAAGTGTAACATGGTAACAGCGAAACTCATTCACGTGAATCATTCTACATGTAGAATTTTACAGAAAGGTATGGATGACATCAGAACGCACTGGACCAAAACCATCAATTCAAAAACGGGTATTTCACATTCTGCAGTCATCAAGATCCTCTGATAAAACAAAAACAAAAAAGAAAAGTCAAACAAACAAAAAAACAAAAAAACGAAGAGTTCTTTCATTTTGAAACTATCAAGTTAAAAATTATGTTTGGGAGTTATTTTGTAAACCTGCGAGACACAAAGTTGTGAGATTAATCTCCAAAAAGCTTGCCCAATTGTTTGTGAGCTATATACCACATTACCAGTGTTTTCAAACAGTATTGGAGTATTTTTGGAACAGTTTTTGTTTACCATTAATATTTTCATCTTTGCGTTGTCAAGAAGGCAGTGCAAGAAATACAAGTGGGTGATGGTGGATACACGGAAAACCAATCTAGCGTAGAGTGGAAGGTTAATTTGATATGGAGTCACATCGGTGGTCTTTCAAGTCCCATTAGAGTCAATTCATCTGAAATATACTTCTGATATAGTCAACCTTCCCTCCCTTTAGTAGGAACTGACCGGATTTGATAAAAGAGCATGATGTAATCAATTAGATAAAAATACACTTGTCGCACGTGCACAGCCTTGAACCACTATTTACCCTTCACATGGCTGTTTCCACACAAGTGTCATGTGTTTGCACACTGCTTCACAGTTCTTCCTCTCCCTCTTATACATAAAAAGCATATCACCGTATATAACAAAGAACGCAGCCTTCCCTCCCCCCTTTCTTACTCGCTCCTGTGCATTCCCCTTTGGGAAAGTTATTGCCATGTGCACTGTCAAAATCAATCCGTATGACTGGGGACGGACTGCAAGAAATGCTGGTGCCGGAGACAAAATGAAGGAAGGAGAACTGAAAGAAAGAGAGAGAGACAGACAGACAGACAGACAGACTGTGTGATAAAGAGACAGAGGAGGAGATGGACAGACATGTTACAGAAAGGCAGGCACATGAATTATTTGTCAGTAGATAATAGTCTTTGTTTCTTGATTCTACTAAAAAAAATAAAAAGGAAACAACAACAACAACAAACCAAAAAACACCTATGTTGTTCTCTGCGTCTGAGAAAGCGACGTCGATATATCATAACCAATGATTTATGCAACCTGAAAGATAAAATGCTCGACGTTAACGCCGTAAGGATGTACGTTTTGTTTTGCTATATGTCTATAATATAGACATTGGCAACCAGAGGAACGCAATCCAGAGCACTGACAACGGAGGAATACGTTCTAATGGCATGGGGGTGGATGTGACAATATGCAGTGGAACAAGCAGGGAGGTCTTTGAGTGTTGCGTGGGTGGTGGGCTTTAGTTGTCAGGGAGGTGATAGTCCCTGCTATCCAAAGCTGGTCCATTCATATCAGTCTAGCTGCTGCCAAGTCTTGAGTGGAGAATATGCTAGGAAGGACAATGTAATGACCTCATTACCCCTGCGACAATTAGAGAGAGAGAGGCAAGCAGACCGACAGACAGACAGAGACGAGGAGATAGACAGAAATAAGACAGACAGAGAGACAGATGGAAAGAAAAAGAGAGAGTGAAAGTGGAAGAGGCTATAGAACTTTCCACGGAGGCCTCGAGGCAGTTACTTAGGACTGGAGTAAAGTTGCTGGATGTTCAGAGCTGTCTGTGGATCCGGGGTTTGCATCATTGGTCCCCTAATATGCCCAACACACTTTAGTACTTTGCTGGTTTGAAATCCAATTCCTGGACTGTATGGCTGAACTGTTCTAAGGAGGTCCATCTATCCTGGCTAGAGCTTGCGGTTTTGTTTCTGTGGACTTAGAACAATCCTTTCAGCGCCTGTCTCCTCTTCCAAGTAGTTAACATTCACACCCAGATTACCACTGAGGGATTCGTGGTCCCAAACCGAATAAAAGAATTATGAACATCGTGTGATGTTTAGACAAATGTAATCACTGACTGACAATACATTACATAGCTGCGTAGTGAACGATAACTATTCGTTGATGATTCTTACGAGCGTATACATTATGTACACGCTTTTTGCATTTTCTTTGATTTGTTATTATGGCTTATAAAATTTGTGGTATAGTATTTATGGACTCATCCGGGTGGTATGATGCATTTGACACCAAACTGAAACTGAAGTGAGTTACTTGATCTTGCAAACTGTCTTCCAACAGATAAAAACAAACAAACAAATAAACAAACAAACAAACAAACAAACAAACAAACAGTAAAGAAGCCGTATACCTGGAATTGCTGTACAGAGGGCAGATGAATTGTAAAATCAAGAAAGAAACAAACACTGGGAATAAAGCGTATCCTGTACAAAGAGCATACAATTAATCGGGAAAATAAGGAACAATCTAACATGTCTTATATACAACGATTGCAGTGAACATAAGCTCCAAATGTTTAGAAAAAACTTGCTTCATGTCATGTTTCTTTTCAACTCTAATACACCATTCTAACCCCTTTCTTTTCCATGTTTTTTTCCACTCCAGCATACCACCCCTCTACCTACTTCCTACTCCCCTACTCCTACTTCCATGGCTTTTTCCACTCCAACATACCACCCCTCTACCTACTTCCTACTCCCCTACTCCTACTTCCATGGCTTTTTCCACTCCAACATACCACCCCTCTTCCTACTTCCTACTCCCCTACTCCTACTTCCATGGCTTTTTCCACTCCAACATACCACCCCTCTACCTACTTCCTACTCCCCTATTCCTACTTCCATGGCTTTTCCCACTCCAACATACCACCCCTCTTCCTACTTCCTACTCCCCTACTCCTACTTCCATGGCTTTTTCCACTCCAACATACCACCCCTCTTCCTACTTCTACTCCCCTACTCTACTTCCATGGCTTTTTCCACTCCAACATGTCACTCTACACCCCATTCTCTACCATGAATCTTTCCCACTCATCAATATTCGTACATTGTATACTCGTCTTTAATACGACCCCAAAAGCAAACAGTTTGTATTTGTGTGTGTGTGTGTGTGTGTGTGTGTGTGTGTGTGTGTGTGTGTGTGTGTGTGTGTGTGTGTGTGTGTGTGTATGTGTATGTGTGTGTGTGTGTGCGAGTGTGTGTGTGTATGTGTGTGTGTGTGTGTATGTGTGAGTATGTGTGTGTGTGTGTATATGTGTGTGAGTGTGCGTGTGGGGGGTATGTGTGTATGGGTGGGTGTAAAGAGTGTGTATGTGTGGTGTGTGTGTGTGTGTGTGTGTGTGTGTATGTGTGTGTGTGTGTGTGTGTGTGTTGTTATGTGAGTGTGTGTGTGTGTCGGGGGGTATGGATGTGTGAGTTGAACAGCGACCACAAGAGGAATGAATGAAAAAATGGTGCGGACTGTTGATAATTGTCGTCTGTGGCGATGTCTGCTGAATTCATTAACTCCTCTCTCTCTCTCTCTCTCTCTCTCTCTCTCTCTCTCTCTCTCTCTCTCTCTCTCTCTCTCTCTCTCTCTCTCTGTATCTGTGTCTGTGTCTGTGTTTGTGTGTGTGTGTGTGTGTGTGTGTGTCTGTTTGTGTTTGTGTTTGTGTGTTGTGTGTGTTGTGTCTGTGTCTGTGTCTGTGTTGTGTGTTGTGTGTGTGTGTGTGTGTGTGTGTGTGTGTGTGTGTAACTGTGTTTGTGTGTGAGTGTGAGTGTGAGTGTGAATGTGAGTGTGAGTGTGTGTGTGTGTGTGTGTGTGTCTGTGTTTGTTTGTTTGTGTGTGTGTGTGTGTGTGTGTGTGTGTGTGTGTTGTGTGTGTGCGCACGCGCGTAAGCATGGAGCGTGTGAGAGAGAGAGAGAATGAGAGAGAGAATATATATATATATATATGTATGTATGTGTGTGTGTGTGTGTGTGTGTGTGTGTATGTGTGTGTGTATGTGTGTGTGTGTGTGTGTGTGTGTGTGTGTGTGTGTGTGTGTGTGTGTGTGTGTGTGTGTGTGTGGAATAAGCATTCAAAGAATAATATGGGGAGAAAAGTGAGAGAAACAAAAGATCGATCGACAGAGAGAGAGACAGAGAGAGACAGACAGAGACAGAGAGACAGACAGAGACAGAGAGAGGCAGAGAGACACAGAGACAGAGAGAGAAAGAGAGAGAGAGGGGAGAGAGAGAGGGAGAGAAAGAGAAAGAGAGACAGAGAGAGACAGAGACATAGAGACAGAGAGAGACAGAGACATAGAGACAGAGAGAGACAGAGACATAGAGACAGAGAGAGAGACGTATGTCTGAGTGACAGAGGGAGGGAAAGAGAGTGAACATCGCAAACGCCAACGGCTGCTCTGACCGTTCACCACCCTTCTGTGTGCAAAAGCAAATGAGAAAGTAAGACCCAAAGCATGAGAAATGACCAACGAGACGTCGCCATTCAAAGGGAGATTAACATCACTTGCTTGTCTGATCTCGTTATCGAGTAATTTTCCTTGGCGTTTAACAGCGGGAAGGACAGAGGATACGCGCTGTTCATTAGAATGCCTTGTAGACGATGGAAGCAAGCAGACAGGGTGGCGATGAAAGAATAAGTCGGTGTTTATGTATAGCATTATCGTTTTTCTACCAGGTCCATGGTCAAGACAAATCTCATTGCATTCCACAGAGGGATTTGCTGTCCTTTGTCTGAGCGCGTGAAAAGCATGCCATCTCAGGTCCCTACAGACTTACAGTGCTAGCTCTTGATTATCTGTTTCTCTGTATACTTTCCTTCCGTGTCTGTATAATGATTGTGTCAGATGTATGCACTAATGAGATACAGGGAGATGCAGACAGAAACGACAGTCACACACAGAGAGAGAGAGAGAGAGAGCAACAGAGAGAGAGAAAGAGAGACAGACAGACAGACAGAGACAGAGAGACAGAGACAGACAGGCAGACAGACAGACAGACAGACAGACAGACACAGCACAGAGAGAGAGAGAGACAGACAGAGACAGAGAGGAAGAGACAGAGAAACAGAGAGAGAAATGGACAGACAGACAGACAGAGACAGAGTGGGAAAAACAGATAGGGAGGCAGAGAGATAGACAGATAGACAGACAGACAAACAGATAGATTGCGACATAGAAGCACAGAGAGACTGGAACCTTCAGGCACACCTGTCAGACAGTAGAGATGTAAATGCCATAGTCCGACAGAGGGAAAGGAGGATTGTTACCCTTGCAAAGCTAAAAGCAAACAGAAACATGGAGACAAAATACAGACAAACCAGACCTTTTACTCGACAAAAGAAACTGTCTGGTCTAAAACACAAAACAGAATAAAACAGACATATCTGAGGAAGACAACAAACAAAACAAAAGAAAGAAAGAAAGAAAGAAAGAAAAAAGAAAGAAAGAAAGAAAGAAAGAAAGAGAGAAAGAAAGAAAGAAAGAAGAAGAAGAAGAATTGTTGATGGTTAGGCAGCAGGGCAGAAGAGCTGGCTGAGTATTAATCCCGGCAGACTCTCGTAGAGCGCTGTATCGGTACTGAATTAGGTCTTTCAAAGGGAAGGCTTGTGCTTTCAGAGGGGGTAATGCATTTTGCTCTGTGTACTGTGTAAACCTCGTCAGACCTACTGCAGGATACACGTCTTATATTGTTGGCCAGACAGTTTATCCTCTCGGACCTATGACAGTCTATCTACATTTATTTCATTTCGTGGTCGGTCTCTCACTGCCACTTTATTTTCATGTCTTTGAACCACTTCAATACTGCAATTGAAGACTGCGTCACTAGATCAGAGGAATACATTCCCATATACTTTGTTTTCAATTGTTTTTCCTCTCACAATCGGTGGGTGTTGTACTAGTTATTTAGGCGTTATTTTTTACACTTTGTAGAGTTTTGCTACTTTAACCTTGAGAGTTCGCTCTGCATATATGTAGATGCTCCTTTCAGGAGGTCTGACGAGTACTACATCAAACGAAACGCGTCACCTCCTTTAGCAGCATGAGACCTTTCCATTAACCTTTTGACTTCCGTACCCTATCCACCAACTGCAGAAACTTAACCATTGACTCCCTGTCCCTATCCACAGCTCCCTGGTGAGGGAGTCAAAGGTTTAAGTTTTTGCTTTGATAGCATGGTTGACGATGCAGGATGCTGGTGGGCAGGATACGGGAGTCAAAGGGTTACTGGACCTAAATACTGACACAGTGTTGTGTAATGGTCTACTGGACTGATACCCAGTCACGTGTTTTACACAGCTACCTAGCCATCGACATGCCAATTTATCTACATTTGCCTTTTTTAATATTAAACCAAACAAGACTGCTTCTGTAGATTTAAGTAAGATATTTTCCTTAAACTTTTGTCACAAATTCTTAGTCTTACTTTCATTGAGTGCTTTGTTAGTTGTTTATGTGATTTTCCCACTGGACTGACATCCTACCAAGATTAACGGTGAACATGGTGTTTAATGGTTGTGTTTTATCGTAACTGGTTGTCGTTTTTGACGTGGTGTTAGACACGATATGGCTCTAGTAGTCGGTTGGGCTATAAGCAATATGAACTTGAGTGATATATAGCCAGGTCTTCAGCACTGCTACTTAGTCATCAGCAGGTTTCTTTTTCCTTTTCTGTTCGTCGTCTTCCTCAAAAGTTTCTGTTTTGTTTCGTTTTGTATTTTACATAATACAATGTATTATGTCAATTATAAGGTCTATTTTAACTTTTTTTGTGTGTCTTCGTTTCTGTTTGTAAGGGAAACAACCTTTCTTTCCCTCTCTCGGGGCAATGACAGTCTACATACACTGGCCTCACTTTGTTGTCGGCCCCTGGCTGTCTGGTTTTTTTAAATAATTTTTTATGAATATTGTACCACACAAACTGCTTCCCTAAATTAAAATACATATATTTTCCTTATACCTATATACGTACATCTTCCTTCTCTTACATTTACTGAACACTGATAAATTCTGCTACATAACGTTGAGTGGCTTGCATTGCGTGTATGGTGCTCTTCTCCAACGCTATCTCAGGTATGACGAGTTGTGCACAGCACGAAACACGTCACCTACTTTAAAAGCATATGACCTTCCACTGAAGGACATGAGTACTGACACAGCGCTCTGCAAGGATCTACTGGACTGATACCCGCCTTGTCTTCTGCACTACCATCTACCCATCAGCAGTCTTTGAACAGGTGTTTTTCTTTGTTTGTTTGTTTACTTATTTTACGTAGTCTTTATCAAAGGTTTCTAGTTTGTTTCGTTTTGTATTTTAGACCAGACACTTTGGTCTGCCTTTGTTTTTGTAAGAGAAACAACCCTACCCTTCATTCCATTGCTTATGGCTATGAGAATCTATCAACATTTGCCCTAACTTGTAGTCGGTCACCAGCAGTCATTCGCTCTCTTTTTTTTATAATAAATATTTCTGCTGATTCCTTAGATTAAAAGTATTACGCCTTTCCCTCATACCTCTCTTCCAAATTCTTTCTCATACTTTCACCTGTGGTGCTCTGTTAACTGTTTAGATGATTTTTTCAAACTTGGTATTTTCTGCTACCTTAACGTTGTGTGGTTTGCCTTGCTGAGTGTAGATTGGCCTCTCTTCTTGCTATCCCAGGCAGCGGGTTTAAAGAATTTTGCGTTGAACTAAAGGACTAACCTGATTTAAACACAAAGTGTCTTTACACTCACCGTCTCATCTGTCCGCGTCACCGGGTTCGGTGTTGGCCGCTGCACATCTGGACACCACCATATCCCTCCAGGCCGCTCTGTCTTAACTTTTGTGGACAATTTCTTGAATATTTAGGCCACTGATGTTGGTTATGTTCTCGATGTATGAGATTGGAGGTCTGCCTTTCTTCCTTTTTGTCATTGTTTTTCCTTGAAAGATGGTTGCCATGAGGCCCGTGTTCTTGCTGCGTGACACATGGCCAATGTATTTTAGTCTTCACTTGTTGATGTTTGCGAGTAGTTTTCTGGTGGTATCAAGTTCTTCCAGTACACTTTCATTAGTTCTTCTGTCTGTCCATTCGACACTAGGAGTAGCAGTCTCCGATAAAACCACACCTGTGCTGCCTCGATTTTTCTGCAATCAGTTTTTCTCAGAGTCCAGGCTTCGCAGCCATAAATCATGACTGGCCAGATTAAACATTTCAGAGGTCTAACTTTCAGGCCACACGGTATGCCTCTGTCTTTCCAGATGTTGTTGAATTGGACCATTTTTTACCTTTACACTGAAAGACCTAAATACCGACAGTGTTCTGCAAGAGTCTACTAGACAGATACCAAACCACAGTTTCTGCAACTCTACCTAACCGATAGCTTGTTTTTTTATTCTGTCAGGCAAAAGGTCTAGTTTGTCTCGTTTTTGTATTGTTTTTTTGTTGTTTTTTTTGTTTTTTTTTGCTTCTGTTCGTTTTAACTTTGCAAGAGAAATAACACTTTTCTCCTCATGGGGCAATGACACTCAATCAATATTAATGCTCATGTAAATTTTGACAAACACACGGTATAAGTAACATCAGCGTGTGACTTACATCCATCCATCCTACTAACATTAAGGGCATTGCAGAACTCTGAAGGTCTGTACTTGAATGACTCCCAAGAATCAAAAATGAAACATGTAACATCTACGTCACATATTTCCAAGATCGTCCAGACAGTCATCAATATTTGATATAATAGGTTTCAGAGGCTGACACTAATAACGGAACTGACTGTCAGATGGTATGAGTATTCCCTCGGCTTGTTTCGAACGAGGCCATTTGTCTTGATAATGTCACTAACTCTTTTCCCAATGAAGAGGAAATCGATGTATCGTCTTAAAAATCATGGAACATCATCCAGGGGCCATAGGGTGTAGGTCTTCCAAGAGAATTAGGGAACTATAAGCATGTGTTTGAGTGTGTATATATATATATAATACATGTGTGTGCTCGTATGTGTTTGTTTGTTTGTTTGTTTGTGTGTATGCGTATGTGTGTGCGTGCGCGTGTGTGTATGTGTATGTGTGTATGTGTGTGTGTGTGTTTGTGTGTGTGTGTGTGTGTGTGTGTGTGTGTGTGTGTGTGTGTGTGTGTGTGTGTATGTGTGTGTGTGTACTATTTTTGACAGACAGAGCGATGAATAAGTATGTGTGCCAGAATGTGTGTGTGTTTGTTTGTCAGACAGAGCGACTGAATGACTGTGTGTGTGTGTGTGTGTGTGTGTGTGTGTGTGTGTGTGTGTGTGTGTGTGTGTGTCTGTGTCTGTGTGTCTGTGTCTGTGTGTCTGTGTCTATGTCTGTGTGTGCGTCTGTGTGTGTGTGTGTGTGTAATGATGTGTATGTAAAAGACAGATAGCTTGAGTGAGAGAGTGAGAGACACACACGCACACACATATACACACATAAATGTACACACACATAGGGCGGTTGGATACACTGATGTGTAGAGTAAACTGATATCTTTCTTTTAAGTTGATATTATATTTCGAACAATTATGAATAATAATTTATTTCAAATCTACCTGATAATGTGTTCAAACTCTGCTTTTTCATTATCTCATTGTGTCTGCATATGTAATGCGAAGACTTAAGCTGAAAACAATCCAACAGTAACATCAAACTGAACCTTGGACTTTCAAAGACAGATGAATCTAATCGACTCGGGCAATTTTTAACATATGATACATTCAAAACAAATTCAGTGCTCCGGAGGACGTTGGTGATGGTGAGGAACAGTGAACAAAGTGGAGAAAGTCGATGAATGAAGGTTGTGAAGAAATTCCTACAGTTGAAAGAAAAGCAAAGAACTGGATGACAAAAACCATTTGGTCTTGATGAAAGAATGGAGGAGGGCACAGGGAAAAGAGGAAGAATACAAAAAGATACATAAGGAACTAGGAATAGGCACAATGAAACTAAGGACACTTGGCTAGGAAAGGAGTGCAACGAAATAGAAGACCGAAAAGATCCTAAGTTTATCTACACAAACATGGAAGAAATTGCCCACAGGAAAAATACGTGCACATAAATGAACTGGTAGCTTAAAATCTAAATATGGAACAATTATTATGGAAAAAAAGACAAAACATAAGTTAGATGAGGAGAGTACATTAAAGACATTTTGAAAATAACAGAAATGAAGAACGCATCATAAGAAACAACGTTGAAGGACCACTGATGATGAAAGATAAAGTTACAGCAGTGTTCACAAAGATGAAACCAGGAAAAACCCCAGGACCACACCATATTACTGCAAAAAAGATTGAGGCTCTAGATTAATTTGGTATTGAGAAAATAACAGCCCTCCAAGTCAAAATTTATGACATCGGTAAAATCCCTACAGATTTGTCAAAATCAATTTTAATTGCACTTCCAAATAAAGGATGGGCTATAAAATGCGAACTCTATTGTGCAATCAACTTGATGAGTCATGTAACAAAGATTCTATTAAGAATGATAATGATGAGGACAAGGAACAGAATCAAAAGAAATAGCAGAAGAACGATGCGGATTTGTTGAAGGGAAATGAACTAATAATGCCATATACATCTTAAGAACTCTCATAGCAAGATCAGTTGAGTTGAATAAGGATTTATATCTACGTTTTGTTGATTAGGTAAGACTGAAATAAACTGATCAACCACAAGAAGGGATCAGTGTTGATGGAAAGTATCTAAGAAAAATAAGGAATATCTATTGGGAATAAACAGCAGCAATGGAGGTAGAAAATGATACTAGTCGTTCTCACACTTATGTTAGACTGTAAACGAGATGATTAAACGATAGAGCCAGCTGTACCCGCAGCTCTGTTGGGATGTTTTCGAGGATCGACCCAGTGAAAGAGAGCAGTCCATTGTTTCAGTGGACAGGTTCTGGCCTGTGCTTGTCCACGTCAACCCCTCCTTCATGCATTCTCAAGTAGAAGAACCTTCTCGAAATTCATCTTAAGATAGGTGAGGTCAGAGCCCCAGCATGTTCTGATCCACGCTCTATAAATGAAGAGGGAAAATAACACAGAGGAAGATAGACAGACACAGAGAGACAGAACGGTCAGAGAGTTGACAATCGTAGTGGGAGACAGGCCACTCAACCTGGCAGAGGTGCTGAGCCTTTGCCAGAAACATGTAGTGAAGGTACGTTGATATTCTTATTCAAATGCAGAGTTTTAGGGCTGATAGGCAAAGAAGTAGGATTGCTTTAGGAAGTAGGCAAATAACGATAAGAGGATGAATGATTATGCTCTAATGAACGTGCTTAATTAAAGAAACCATATCGACTTGTAATGCTATGTGTGGACTGCTTTTGTGTGGACTGCTTTTGAAAGTTATTGCTAGTGTGCTTAGTGCGCTTCTACTCGTCTCTCTCCTTCCTCGTTGTTGTGTGATCTCTATACAGAACGGCAATTCCATATAAACATTCCCCAGTATCCTAGAACCATCACCCAAATCCCTCTTGTGAAAGATGGTGGAGATGCGGGGTAGTGACAGACATGGCAAACATTCCCCTGATTCAAATCTCACCAAAACTTCTTCCCATCACTCATCCATCCATCCATCCACCCATCCACCCATCCATCCATCCATCCATATTTCTATCTATCTATCTATTTATCTATCTATGGGCAGAAAAAGAAGAGAAAATAGTTGAAGAACAAGCTGGATTTAGAGCAAAATACAGTACAATTGATCATATTTTCACACTTTACTCCCTTGTGCAGAAGCATTTACTTTTAAATAAGAAACTTTATGTTGCATTTGTGGATTTTAGGAAGGCATTCGATTCTGTGAATCGTAATAATCTTTGAAATATATTACGTAAAAGTGGTGTGAATGGAAAATTATATATGGGCCCTAAGAGGAGTTTATAACTCAGTGTTTGCATGCGTGCGTGATAAGTGTGTATATTCAGATTATTTTGAATGCCCTAAAGGAGTGAAACAGGGGTGTCAATTGAGTCCTCAATTGTTTTCATTTTTCATTAATGAATTAGCAGTGGAACTGTCAAGAAAAGGCAGGCATGGCATTCAAATTATCCCTGGGGTTATTGAGATATTCCTATTGCTGTTTGCAGACGATGTTATTCTTCTCTCTGGTACTGTCAAAGGCTTACAAAACCAGTTAAATGTCTTAAAGGAAGAATCGGATCGACTAGCTTTAACAGTTAACATGGATAAAACTAATATTATGATTTTCAAGAAGGGTGGACATTTATCAAAACACGAAAAATGGTTCTATGGAATTAACGAGGTTAAAGTTGTTAATTTTTATAAATACTTGGAATGATATTTTCGACAAAATTAAGTTTAAATTATGCATGGGAAGAATCTTGTAATAAAGGGAAAAAGGGTGTTATTGAAATTCTAAAATCCTTACGGAAGCTCAACTCTATTGATTGTAATTTATATTGGAAAATAATGTTTGATACACAGATAGAACCTTTACTTACATATGCAGCTGAAGTATGGGGTCTTACTGTAAATCCACATATGGAAAAAGTGCATACATATGCTATAAAACGTTTTTTGGCTGTACCAATTCACTCTTCTAATACTGTTTTATATGGAGAAACTGGAAGATATCCTTTATACATTAGAACCTTTGTGAAGAGTATTAAATACTGGTTGAAATTGTTAAGGCTTCCACAATCTCGGTTATGTAAACAGGCATATGAAATGATGGTTACTCAAATGGAAATAGGAAAACAGAACTGGGCCTATCAGGTAAAAAAGGCTTTATCAGAACTTGGGTTTGGAATCGTGTGGTTGTCCCAGGGAGTAGGAAATGAGTGTCAGTTTATCAATGAATTTAAAGACAGGCTTATTTGTTCGTTTAAACAAAATTGGCACTCAGATATGGAAAACAAAGAAAAATATAGTTGGTTCTTCTCATTTAAAGATGTTTTTCAAACCGAAAAATATCTCAGTGTTGTTACGGATAAATGGCAAAGAACTAATTACGCAAGATTTAGATTAAGAACACTTGGTTTCAATGCAAATAAAAATTGGTTTCAACTTGGGACGTCCACAGTATATCCTTGCCCCTTATGTGGAAACAATGTCGATAATGAAAAACACTTTTTATTCCAATGCCAAATTTTTATACAATACTGGAAAATGCAAAGTTTTTGAATCCGACATGACCAAAAGACAAGATGTTGTATCTATTTTGTCGTCTGATGACGAAGTCATAATCAAATCAGTGGCACTATACATTGCAGAAGCACAAAAAATAAGACATAAACACTTACAAGCCCGACAATAGTGCTAGACAATATCATACTGGGATTAATTTAATCTCTTTTGACTGATGTGGGCTATATCACGTTAACTCCAAAAGAAGCCGCTTTATTATAGACTCTGTTTTGTAAAGAGCTGTTTTCATTTGCTTTATTTTGCTTTGTTTGCCGATAATTTAAGAGTAGCTAATAATATGAAAATAATGGTATATTTGTAGAATATGTTAGAAGTGATATTGAAAGGGTATATAGACACTTAAGGGTCTACTATACATGTTAACAAAAACAAAAACAAAAAACAAAAAACAAAAAACAAAAAAAAAATAAATAAAAGGCATAGTGATGTCCCTTGTTAATAGAGTATTTTGGGGCAGTTATGTGAAGATTATATTATTATTACTAAATGTAAGGTTTGGGTGGTCTAGCCCAGATGTTTCATCATATTACAGTTTTGATGTGTGTGTGCGTGCGCACGAGCGCGCGCCCACGTGTGAGTGTATATGGATGCGTTGGTGTGTGGTGTGTGTGTGAGGGTTTTGTTAACTAACTATTCCTGAATAATTTCTGATATTTTTTGTTGTTGTTTTCTTTGTATTATGTAGTAGTGGTAAAATGGATAATTGTTCATTATAAATGATTTGAATATGTTCGACTGTTCAAGGAATGGATGATCGATATTTTTTTTGATTATGCGTGAAGAATTTGCGCACATACAAAGAGCGGATTATGTGTCGCACTACTGGAAAATTGTTTATCCCCCTTGTCAAAAGACCTTTTCGGTAATGACAATAAACAGTTTCAGTTTCAGTTTCAGTTTCAGTTCTCTCTCTCTCTCCCCTCTCTCTTTCCCCCCTCTGTGCGTGTAAGTGAGTCTGCACGTGCGTGCGTGTGTGTGTTTCATATGTGTGTGTGTTTGTATCAGTGTGTGTGTGTGTGTGTGTGTGTGTGTGTGTGTGTGTGTGTGTGTTGTGTGTGTGTGTGTTTGTTTGTTTGTCTTTGTCTCTCTCTGTCTCTGTCTCTTCCCTTATGCTTTAAATTTTGAAATAATTTATCTTCCTCAATACGATATTCACACGTGCGCACACATACACAAACTCGCACACACGCACACGCATGTACGCGCGCGCACACACACACACACACGACACACAAAACAACCCCACACACACACACACACACACACACATACACATACATTCCAAATCCTTTTTTTTCACGCACAATATTTCTTATACGTCGTTTACGCCTCCATCGAAAACCCCATAGGACCTTGAAATCATCCAAATAAATGCCTTTCATGTGATGCAAACCGTGGGATACGCATACTAATATCTGACAGTTCCATAAATAGTGTTTTTCTCTGAAACGTAAGGTAATAAAACAGATGATGACAGGAAGGGGGAAGTCGGAGATAAGACAGATAACCTTTTGACGAAGTGCAAATATCTGGCGTTCATATAATATGACACACCATTTGGATTTTTAAGGAAGGAATGGAATGGAATCTTTATTTAATGTCTGTTCACAATAGTGATTTTAGACACACATACACACACATACACACACACATACACACACACACACATACACACACACACACACCCACACACACACACACACACACACACACACACATAGGGGGGGGAAGGGGGGGGGACGGGGATGGGAAGGGGTAGTGATAGTTTGAATGTAAGAAGGGGAACAATAACAATTAAGAATTCAGAACATTAAGTTAACAGTGTCAATCAATAACATACAACAATTAATTAACTCTTCATAACAATCTGCCAACAGGGGATCTGAGAATCAGCTGGACTACCGAAATAATATCATTATTTTTGTTGTAAAGGATATCTCTAGAGTCAGTACATGAAAAATCGAGATTGTTATTTCTATATGTCGTAAGTAAAATAGGACATTCAAAGAGCAGATGGTGGACAGATAATTCTTTTGAACAAATACATACATTCTGTGTATATTTTGTTTTCCAAGAGTTAAGCCTTAGTTTGTATATTAAGGACGCTAGCTGTCTGGGGCAGTTAGGTATCAGGCTTTGGGTATTAGAGAAATTTGTATACAGTGAACATTCCAACACAGAACCAAGTTCATGAACTGACAGTCGTATGTTATGGAAAGTTACGGTATTTGCATTATTGGATGCACCATCTTTTGCTAATTTGTCCGAAACTTCATTCCAATAAAGTCCACAATGTGACGGAACCCAGCAAAAATTTATACCAATACCACTGGATGAAATACAATGTATCAAATGTTTGATCTCAAATATAATGTCATTTCGTATTACATTTTCTGTTTGTTTCAAGCTACGTAACACTGATTTAGAATCAACACACAATAGTATATTGCAGATATCGTATGAGAAGCTAATAATATAGTTAAGAGCCATCAATATTGCGTATAATTCTGATGTAAAAATAGAGAAGCTTTACCTATGTAAAAAGATTTTTGTACCTTTAAGGCAGGAATGACGAATCCAGCTCCGCTATCAGCTGTATCTAAAACAGACCCGTCTGTGAAAATTTGTAGGTGATTAGGATAATATGTGGTTAAATGAGATTTGACTTCTGATACTAGAATATTTATTTCTTCTGTTTTATTGAGATTTATGTAGTCTATGTCAAAGTTAGCTTTTTCAAGTTCCCAGGAAGGTATGGATGGAATAAGAGGCATTACGGGAATGTCATTTACATCAATATTGTTTTCGCTCAGGAGGACTTCTGCAAAATTTCGTATAGGTTGAAGAGAATGCACCTTTCGAGCTT
>CM060306.1:60521124-60526124 GCA_030674185.1 Monoplex corrugatus | reverse complement strand
AAATCTTGTATTTTATTCTTTGTTCAACCGGGAGCCAGTGCAGTGTCTGAAACAGGGGTGTGCAGTGCTGTGACCTACGTGCCTTGAAGATGAGTTTAGCTGCAGAGTTCTGAACTTGTTGCAAATGTTTGAGATGTTTCTGAGGGCAACCCGCAAGGAGTGAATTGCAATAATCTAACCTAGACAGAATGCATGCAGTAACTAACGTCTTGGTTGCGTCTAATGTAAGGTAGTGTCTAAGGTATGCACACACACACATACATTTATACACGCATGACCCCTACTTCCAATCACACACACACACACATACACACGCACGCACGCACATACACACACACGCACACAGACAGACACACACATACATGTACACATACACACACGCACACACAGGCATACACTCACACACGTACACATACACGCATGTATGCACACACTGAAATACAGACACACTCACACGCACGCACACTTCCCCTTCACCTAACCACAAACGTAACATTTGCACAGACATGCACATGAATGCACGCACACTGCGCACGCACGCACGTACACACGCATAAACACACACTTACATACACACACACACACACTCACACACACACACACACACACACACACACACACACACACACACACACACACACACACACACACACACACACATACAAACCTCCTTCTCCAGTATACATATTAAACGTGTTTGTAATAAAAGATTGCGATAAAACTATTTAGGGTGACCGTAAGTTAGGAAAGAAATCCCAGCAATGTTTATCACCCACACATATCATTTCATTTTGAAAACGGTAAATCAGTCTCACATGGTAAATCTTCTTCTTCGGCGGTTGCCATTGCTTGTTCGTGTCTGAACTAGTCATTACATCTATGTTATATCTAGTTTAGTTCAGACCAGTATATGTACGTTGTTGTTCTGGCACAAACAAGAGCTAAAATTACACTGCCATATTGTGTACATATTCCGACTTGGGGAAGAGACGACATCAAAAGTAAAACAAACCAAAAATAGAACATCTAAGAATTTCTTGAAAGAAAATATAGTTGAATAGGCCGTTAAGACAGACAACTTTGACCTGCATTAGCAAGAAACTACAGCTAATTACCTGAGGCAGACAAGCAATAGAAGCAAAAGGAGGAGGCAAAGGTCAATGTGGCTCATTTTTCGTTTTCAGCGGCAACGCACTCATTAAACACCATGTAGCTGTACACATTTAGCTTTAAAAAGCTATTGAACTGTTGACACCAAGTTTTCATTCGACTTTTAAGTTCTTTTTTTTTAATCAGACTGCATATTCGGCTAAGTGACCTCACAGTATTTTATAGTTGACTAAATATACACACAATGTTACATCTTTGACCAAATAAACAGTCTTATCCTAGCAGAGCCCAACATGTTGCATATCACTTGAAAGGTCGTTTTCTTGGTTTTCCCCGTGCTGTTTGAGTCATCACCTTTAAAAGTAAATGGAACTGGGGTTGCTAAGCACACTTTGGTGTATAGTGTGCGAAACCTAAGGAGGACATTCTCTGAAAACTATCCTCAGACGGGTATATTGTTTCAAATGGCCACATTTTCCATACTTTTACCGTATGACATTCACTTATGCTTCAAAATGATCAGAAGAAAAGTAGATGTCAAAAATGCACATATCTTGAATATGATGAATGTCACTGATTTTGTGCTGATGGAGCACAGTTCCAGTGGAAAAAGCAAGAGAAAAAGAGAAACAAAGAGTGCAATGATAAAGAAACATGTTAGAAGAGAATTTCCAGAAGGTGGTAATATTTACCATACTGAAAGAGACCACGGCGTCCCAAGGATATGGTCAATCGGCTGTGTCAAAAACAGACGAATAGATGTCACTGAGGAATACGAATTAATGAGAATACTGAATTGTTAAACCCAGTGTAAATATCAGTCTATCCAAATTTTCGCTTCTGACTTGAGTCTTGTCCACTAGCAAAACCCTAACACCTGAAGCTTTGCATTTTATCACGAACGTATTTACTTGTAATCAAAGACAGACGTGTTTCGTTAAGTGTTTCTCTAGTCCACATGAATTGTATGTCATTTGAAGTGAATTTACGTAATTCCTATAGATGTTATTTTATAAATGGTGCAACAATATTGGCCGATGCCAAACATTCATGATTTATATAAAAAGAAAATATGTGTGTCAAATACAAATTATAGCCAGAATGTTTTCAAGATTCTGGTTGCCGTTTTATTTGTGTAGTTATGCTTTTAAATGTATTTTTGTCGTATTTTTAATTGGGCACGAACAAACAAAACCAAATCCAATTGAATATGAACTACCTCTAAAACTACATACAATGAACAGATCTTACAAAAAGAAGGAAAAGGGTGAAGGTCGACAGGGTGTGGGCAGGAAAAGGAAAAGAAAGTCCCATCACAAACCAGATGTGTGTTTTAATCATTAAACTACTACAACTCCACTGAGATTGATGTTATGATGACATTGTCAGTTCTCTCTGTCTGTCTATCTGTCTGTCTGTCTGTCTGTCTGTCTGTCTGTCTGTCTGTCTGTTTGTCTGTCTATATGTCTGTCTGTCTCTCTTTCTCTCTCTCTCTGCTTTTTATTTCTCTTTCTCTGTAAACACGCGCATATTATATCAGTTAGTATATTCTTATCGTCATCTCACCTTTTTTTCTGTACCGTTTCTGTTACCCTTTTGGTTTCTTTTTATCTTCAGCTGTTATTTCTTTTAACGTCAACCTACATGTGTGTTTTTAGACAATTCCTCTTCTGTATTATGTCTTATGTTACTGGTTGACTGGCTTATTTCTCTCTCCTCTCTCTCTCTCTCTCTCTCTCTCTCTCTCTCTCTGTGTGTGTGTGTGTGTGTGTGTGTGTGTGTGTGTGTGTGTGTGTGTGTGTGTGTGTGTGTGTGTGTGTTGTGTGTGTGTTTAGCTTTACTAAGGTATGTGCTTAAGCGATGGCAAGTTTGGAAAATTGCTTTTAACTAATAATTATGCCATTGAAAAATACAGTATCCTTATGCGTTAAAAATAAAGTATCATTAAGGTTATCTTCCTGTCCATCCGTTTCTATGGGACGTCCCCAACACACCATCCCTTCCCTCCCATTCTTCCTTCGGTTCTATGGGACGTTTCCACTCCACCAGCACTTCCCTGTTTCTTTTTGATTTTCCCTCTGTCACTGTCCTCCCCTACCTATATCTCTGTCACTGTCTTGCCCTACCTATATCTCTGTCACTGTCCTCCCCTATCTATATCTCTGTCACTGTCTTGCCCTACCTATACCTCTGTCATTGTCCTCCCCTACCTATATCTCTGTCACTGTCTTGCCCTACCTATATCTCTGTCACTGTCCTCCCCTACCTATATCTCTGTCACTGTCCTCCCCTACCTATATCTCTGTCACTGTCTTGCCCTACCTATACCTCTGTCACTGTCCTCCCCTACCTATATCTCTGTCACTGTCCCTTTCCCTACCTATACCTCGTCACTGTCCTCCCCTACCTATATCTCTGTCACTGTCCTCCCCTACCTATACCCCTGTCACTGTCCTCCCCTACCTATATCTCTGTCACTGTCCTTGCCCTACCTATATCTCTGTCACTGTCCCTCCCTACCTATATCTCTGTCACTGTCCTCCCCTACCTATATCCTCTGTCACTGTCCTCCCCTACCTATATCTCTGTCACTGTCCTGCCCTACCTATATCTCTGTCACTGTCCTTCACTACCTATATCTCTGTTACTGTCCTCCCCTACCTATATCTCTGTTACTGTCCTCCCCTACCTATATCTCTGTACTGTCCTCCCCTACCTATATCTCTGTCACTGTCCTCCCCTACCTATACTCTGTCACTGTCCTCCCCTACCTATATCTCTGTTACTGTCCTCCCCTACCTATATCTCTGTTACTGTCCTCCCCTACCTATATCTCTGTCACTGTCCTCCCCTACCTATATCTCTGTCACTGTCCTCCCCTACCTATATCTCTGTCACTGTCTTGCCCTACCTATACTCTGTCACTGTCCTCCCCTACCTATATCTCTGTTACTGTCCTCCCCTACCTATATCTCTGTTACTGTCCTCCCCTACCTATATCTCTGTCACTGTCCTCCCCTACCTATATCTCTGTCACTGTCCTCCCCTACCTATATCTCTGTTACTGTCCTCCCCTATCTATATCTCTGTCACTGTCCTCCCCTACCTATATCTCTGTCACTGTCCTCCCCTACCTATATCTCTGTCACTGTCCTCCCCTACCTATATCTCTGTTACTGTCCTCCCCTACCTATATCTCTGTCACTGTCCTCCCCTACCTATATCTCTGTCACTGTCCTCCCCTATCTATATCTCTGTCACTGTCCTCCCCTACCTATATCTCTGTCACTGTCCTCCCCTATCTATATCTCTGTCACTGTCCTCCCCTACCTATATCTCTGTCACTGTCCTCCCCTACCTATATCTCTGTCACTGTCCTCCCCTATCTATATCTCTGTCACTGTCCTCCCCTACCTATATCTCTGTCACTGTCCTCCCCTACCTATATCTCTGTTACTGTCCTCCCCTACCTATATCTCTGTCACTGTCCTCCTCTACCTATATCTCTGTCACTGTCTTGCCCTACCTATATCTCTGTTACTGTCTTGCCCTACCTATATCTCTGTCACTGTCCTCCCCTACCTATATCTCTGTCACTGTCCTCCCCTACCTATATCTCTGTCACTGTCCTCCCCTACCTATATCTCTGTCACTGTCTTGCCCTACCTATATCTCTGTTACTGTCCTCCCCTACCTATATCTCTGTCACTGTCCTCCCCTACCTATATCTCTGTCACTGTCCTCCCCTACCTATGTCTCTGTCACTGTCCTCCCCTACCTATATCTCTGTCACTGTCCTCCCCTACCTATATCTCTGTTACTGTCCTCCCCTACCTATATCTCTGTCATTGTCCTCCCCTACCTATATCTCTGTCACTGTCCTCCCCTAC
>CM060306.1:60468624-60513624 GCA_030674185.1 Monoplex corrugatus | reverse complement strand
TGTGTGTGTGTGTGTGTGTGCATGCGTGCGTGTGTACGTGTGTGTGTATATGTACATGTGCGTATGTACGTGTGTGTGCGTGCATATGAGCGTGTGTCTGTGCGTGGAGAGGGGATTGCGTGTGTACGTACTGAGTGTGTGTCTGTGTGTTTGTATCAAGAGGGTCGGAGGTGCAGGCTTTCACAACTGTTTCCAGCAACAACTCAGCATTGATGAAAACCTAAGATTGCCTGCCAAATTGAAACGCCAGAAGTGCTCTCTAAATGAGATTTTGTTTTGGCAATTTTCACTTGCCAATCTGTGAGAAAGAGAGGGGAGAGAGAGAGAGAGAGAGAAAGAGAGAGAGAGAGGGACAGACAGACAACAGAGACGGAGACAGAGAGAGACACACAGAGAGACAGAAAGTGACTAAGAGGTAGGGGATGAGCGATTGAGATTAGGCATGGAGAGAGAGAGAGAGAGAGAGAGATTAACAGACAGACGGACAAACAAACCGACAGACAGACAGACAGACAGAGAGAGGCGGGATACGAATTTGAATGTGATTTATTCAATATAAGGTAAGGTCCTTTTTTGAAAGGGGGTTATAATTATATATATAAAGCATTAATCTAGAACATTATACACAGAAAAGCGAACATAATCCTTGAACTAGGCAGAAGATTATGCAAACATCATCATTTAATTAAGTGTTAGATTATGATGTATCGGTGCTACTACCTTCATCGCTTCATAAACATACCAAGAGTAAAATTATCGTCTCATTATGTGTGGCCACCAATACGTTAAATTTGAATTTACAGGGCTCACTGTAATACGTAAGTGGTATCCATTTCAATCTGAGATTATAGACTACAGGATAACAAAGTAAAAATACATTTTATCTTTTGAGACAGAAAGAGGGAGACAGAGAGAGAGACAGAGAGAGACAGAAACAGAGAGCAGGAACAGCATTTCACATAGCAGGATTTGCAGAAAACATCTTAGATTGTATAATACGTATAATGTCACTAACTCGTGAAAACAACTCTGTGTAGTCAATTTAATCTGGGTAATATATTTCTGGTACACAGTTTTACTGACTATATTTTGACTCTGCTATTAATCTGTGTAGGTAGTTGTATTGTGAGGTCACATTTCACAACACAATATTGTAAAGGGCACATTCTGTATGGGGAGTACTGATCAGGTGCACTTTTAATCGTGATCTGCTTTTTGAGTGCGATATTTGGAGAGGAAAAAATGTCAAGAAGGACAAACTCGGCTAAGTAAATGATAAATAGATAAATGAATACATGTAGATAAATTAAAAAAACAACAACAAATAAACAAACAAATAATAATAATATAAATTACAATATTTATATAGCGCAAAATCTCGACAAAAATCAAATCTAAACGCTGAAACAGACACACACGCACGCACGCACGCACGCACGCGCACACACACGTACACACACACACACACACACAACACACACACACACACACACACACACACACACACGCATGGCTATAAATGGGGAGAAAGAATACAAGCAATAAAAGCAAGAATAAAAGCAATGGAAAATTATAGAGAGCATATCATATACAATTATATATTAAAACAAAGTGATTCCCCTCCGAGCGGAGACAGGCTGCAGAGGGGGGTTGAGTGAGGTTAGGATTTTATGCAGAGGAGAAAAGGTGAGTTTTGAGAGCGGACTTGAAGGAGACAAAAGTAGGTTGCTGACGGACTGAGAGAGGAAGTTTGTTCCAGGAGAGTGGACCAGAAACAGAGAAGGCTCGTGGACCATAGGTATTGAGCTTAGTGCGTGGAAAGCGAAAAGTCAGAGGATCGGAGGCAGAGCGGAGAGTACGTGAGGGAAGATAGATCTCAAGTAGGCTTGACAGGTAATCGGGGGCTGCGTTATTGAGGCTTTTGTAGCACATGGTGTCTAGTTTGTACTGTATGCGCTTTGATACAGGGAGCCAGTGAAGTTGTGCCAGGAGAGAAGATATGTGGTCAGCTTTTTTCTTTTTTAGTACAAGGCGTACAGCATTGTTTTGAATGCGCTGTAGGATGTGAATGGTGGAGGCAGGAAGACCAGACAGGAGTGAATTGCAATAGTCAATGCGAGACATTATGAAGGAGAAACGAGTTTTGCAGTTGTTTCGACAGAGAAATACTTCCTGATCAGGCTTATACGATGGAGATGATAGTAGCAAGATCTGGCAGTTTGAGAAACAAAGTTGTTCATGGAGAGGGTAGAATCAATGCAGACACCAAGGTTTTTAGCTGAATCAGAAATTGGGACAGATGTGTTACATAATGGGAGAGAAAGAGGAGGCAGCTGAGAAAGTTTCTGATGGGTGCCAATGAGGATAGCTTCTGTCTTGTCGTCATTAAGCTGAAGTTTGTTGAACGTCATCCAGTTCTTAATGTCCGAGTAACACTCAGTGGTGCGAGTCAACAGGCGCTGTATATTATCAGGTGAGTCACTGTCTTGAAGTTGGGTGTCATCAGCATAGAAGTGGTGTTTTATAGAGTGGAGTTGATGATGGTGGACAGGGGGGAGGTATAAAGAGTGAAAAGAACAGGGCCAAGGACAGATCCTTGTGGAACACCACAGGTCAGGTATGCAGGTTGAGAATAAGTGCCATTGATGAGAACAGTTTGTTTTCTGTTTGATAAATACGAAGTGAAAAAGGAGAGAGCAATGTCAGAGATGCAAAAAGTATGATGAAGTCTAGAAAGGAGAATACCATGGTCAATGGTATCGAAGGCTGCAGACAGATCAAGGAGTGTGAGGAGAGAGACTTTGCCAGTATCAGTTGCAAGGAGGAGATTGTTGAGAATGTGTAGTAGGGCAGTTTCAGTGCTATGGCACTGGCGGTAGGCTGACTGGAAAGGATTGAGGAGATTGTTGGCAGACAGGTGACAGTTCAGCTGGTTGAAGAGGACTTTTTCAAGGAGTTTTGACAAGAAAGAGAGATTAGAGATAGGCCGGTAATTTTTCAGTTCATTTGGATCTAAATTGTGTTTCTTGAGGAGAGGGTGAACAATAGCAGACTTGAAAGAATCTGGGACAGTTCCAGTTTGAAAAGAAGTGTTGATGATGTCAGTGATGAATGGGAGGAGAGTAGGGAGACAGTCGGAGTAGAGAGAACCTGGAAGAGGATCCAGTTCGCAGGTTTTGAACGACATGGATCTGATTGTGTTGAGAATTTCTTCTTGTGAGACTGGGGTAAAAGTAGTAAGAGGTGTGCCAGAGAAGGAAGGGTCAGGTGGGCATGGTTGACAGGGTGTCCTGTCAAGCCTGTCACGAAGAGTTTGTATTTTGGTGGTGAAATACTTGGAGAATACAGATGGGAGTTCTTCAATTGTATGTTTTGTTGGGAGAGGTAAATCTTTTCGTGTGCCAAGGAGATGATTCATGGTTGTAAAGAGTTCTTTTGAAGAAGAGGCATTCAGGATTTTGGTTTGGAAATAGCTTGTTTTTGCAGATGCAATGAGGGTGGATACTTTTGTTTTAGAGGCTTGGAAAAGTTGCCTGTGTACAGTGAGTTTGGATTTGCGCCAGCGGCGCTCTGCTCTGCGGCGGGCACGTTTTGCACAGGCAATCTCATGAGTGAGCCAGGGGGTAGGGGGGCGGTCAGGTAAAAGACGAGTTGTGGCTGGAGCATGAGTGTCCAGAAGATGGTGGAGAGTAGTATAGAATTATCGGCAAGGTTATGTGACTTTTCAGAAAGGAGACGGGAGGCATCAGATGAAAATGTGGAGAGGTCGATAGATTTGAGATTGCGTCGAGTCACTGTGCGCGTGGTACGGGAAGGAGGAGAAATGTCAAGAGAACAGAGAATTGCAGAGTGGTCAGATGGAAGGGCTGAAGTTAGACGGGTAGAAAGAACTAAGCAGTTATAAGTAGCTGAATTGTGGTGATCACGAGAAATGATCCAGTCAAGAATGTGACCTTTTTGATGGGTTGGTTCAGAAATGTGTTGAATCATATTGTGGTTGGACAGAGAGTTGATGATATGTCTTGTGTCATAACGGTAAGTGTTGTCATAGTGGACATTGATGTCACCTAGAATGATGAGATTTCCAGGTAAGAGGCAGTAGTGGTCAAGCAGTTGGTCAAAGTCAGAGAGAAACGTGGATGTGGTGAGTTTGTTGGCAGAGCTAGGTGGAGGTCGATAGACACAGGAGAAGGTGATGGGGTGAGGGGTGGATTGGAAGGATACTTCAACGTGCTCGAAAGAAGGATGGGAGAAAGGCAGAGACTGCGAGAAAGATAGGCGGGAATGGAGTGAGTCGTTGTAGAGGATGGCGATACCGCCACCTCGAGATGAGCGATGGAAAGAAGCAAGCCTGTAACCACTCGGAGTGAGGCTAGCATGTATAGGTTCATGACCAAGGTGGTTAAGCCATGTCTCTGTGATAAAAGCAATGTCAACATGCTCATCTGCGATAAAGTCAGCAATGACTTCGGCTTTGCCATCCTTGCATGTTGACTGAGCGTTAAAAAGGCATAATTTTAGTTTATCACAGTCATATGGCGGTGGCCGAGGTGGCGACGAAGGCGGCACTGACGGGACAAAAGACGAAGGCGACACCAGCGGGGCAGAAGACGAAGGCAGCAACGACGGAACAGAAGAAGAAGACAAAGTTAGCATCGGCAGGACAGACGACGAGGGCAGCGCCGGCGGGACAGAAGACGAAGGCGGCACCGGCGGGACAGAAGGTGAAGGCGGCACCGGCGGGACAGAAGGTGAAGGCGGCACCAGCGGGACAGAATGTGAAGGCGGTACTATCAGGATAGAAGGCGAAGGTGAAGATGGCAAAGGAGGAGACGAAGTTTGCAGCAGCGAGGTCGAAGGCAGGGGCAGTGGAGGATACGAAGAAGCAGAAGAAGAAAAGTGGCGTCGGGCTGGCACAGCAGGAGGCAGGTTGTGCCAAAGACGGTGGAGACGTCCACCACGACAGGATCGCGCAGTGCGGGGCTTGCTACACAGCCCCAATGTACGTATGCGCTGGTAGACGCCTCCACCGAGGTAGCATTTGCTGTGTTTAAAAAGTGTCAGTCCAATTTGTTTAAGAAAGGACGGATCCATAATTGAGAGCCAGTCAGGAGAGGATGATGTTTGCAGGTTGGTGTGTGGGTTGGTCAGTTCACAACAATTGAATCAGAGAACAACGAAGGTTTGGGAGCTATAGCGTTGGGCGAACACAGTAGGCTAAAATGTTAACACAGTTCACAGATTAAATGTCCGACCTGAGCGGCAGAATTAAAATGACAAAAAGTAGGCATACGAAACTCCAAAATCAGATTATCCGGTAAAATATTCAAAATTTAAAAAAAAAATATATATTTACATCACCATTTGTCGGGACCCAAGAGGAATAAACTGATATAAAATTCAATGCACAAAATCAAATAGAACCACAATAAAATCACTGTAAAATACCACACACACTTTTGCTGCCTGCTGGCACGACATCTACTCACAACTTTCACATAAACAAATAAATAAGATAATTGAATAAATAACAAATAAATAATAAACAAACAAACAGCGCCAAAAATTCTCTTTTTCATGGGACAGGGGAAATTATCCATTCTGTTTTCAGGCTTATAAGAATCTATTTATCATCTTGCGGTTTTCACAATTCTAGAAGGCCAGAACATTCTTTAAGACCACGAGAAGCTCGAAATATGGATTCTCTTCTGAGCAGCTAGATATTGAAATAAAGTGTTCTCTGCCATGTACAATTTGTCAATTTTGATTTTTAGCACAATCATTATATTCTTATACACATTTGGAATGTTGCTATAAACACGATCGAGCATGGTGCCAAGCATAAGAATAGATATCGTTTTATCAGAGGGTGTATCAGCCATTTGTGTTCATAGCAACTTCACCATTATACATTATCTCAACAGTATTACTTTCATAGTTTTATGCAGTGCCTAGTGTTAGATCTTGTCAGTAATATCTTGGGTAAGACTTTAACACAACTTCATGGTCACAACTACAAGTTTGTCTAAATATACATATCATTATAACTTCGAAATATATCATGTACATGTTGTTTTATTTTGGGTTATACAACTGAATGACAATTTCTTTTAAGATATAAAGTTTAACTGATCATGAATTATCAACCAAAGGACAAACTCTTGAGAGTCACGTCGGAATATCTCCCATGTTGTGAAACTTCTCAAATCTAACATAGTTTGCGCTACCCATTCAGCTGGCATAGAAGCAGATACAAAGCACCAAAACTGAGAGGAGTGTTCTGAGCTTACATTTTTTGTGCTTTGTATCTGCTGAGGAGTGTTCTGAGCTTACAGTTTTTGTGCTTTGTATCTGCTTCTATGCTAGCTGAATGGGTAGCGCAAACTATGTTAGATTTGAGAAGTTTCATAACATGGGAGCTAATTCCTACGTGACTCTCATGAGTTATGTCATTTGGTTGATATCATAAAAATTCTCCCTACTTCCCTCTTATTTCTTTCATCTTGAATTATTTCTAAGGTCACGTCCTTCTTTTTTATCATCCACATGGCATAAAAAGAAACTTAGCGATGTGGTTCAACTGTCATCTTCCCATACATTTACGCTATCCAAAAAGTCCACGTTTTTTTCTTTCTTTTTATTTTTTTTCCTTCATCAAAAACGGATCGGTTCATATCAACCGGAAAGAGGAGCCAGTACGTGTATGGGCGTATGTGTGCGCGCGCGAGTGTGTGCATATGTGTGTGTATGTGTGTCCGTGTCTCTGTTTGTCTGTGTATATGTGTGTCTGTAGATTATGGCAAAAACGTATGAAAATTTTCTAAGCTGTATCTGGATGGGTCTAAACAAACCTAGAGGTGTGGATCATTGAAGAGTTGAGATGTATATATTTGGAAATCATACTGCCAAGGAGAATGTCACACAGACCAAACCTTGCCTCAAGTCAGCATTCTTACATGTGCTTGTTTATAAGAGAAGTCATAGAAACAGCGGTACTGTTCATAAAAGGGAGTTTGTTAGAATGGTATGCCAGCTTCTTTCTTCCTTTCCCTCATACCCTCTGTTTATCATTCTCCGTTCCTTCCTTTTGTTCTATCTGTATGTGTAAGTGTGTGTCTGGCAGTCTGTGTGTCTGTGACAAAAATGCATTAGCTGCTTTGTGCCTAGATCTTCACCAAATTTAAGTAAACCTTGCTCATCGTAGAAGAGTCGTGAATTAGTCACTTTAACAACTGTTGTGCCGACGTCAACGCTCGGGGAAAAAGAAAAGAAAAGAAAAGAAAAGGAAAGAAAAGAACAAAAAAAAAGGCTAATATCTGCAATTTTAGTACGTTGTCTAGTCAGCGTTTTCTCGAGGGTCTCTGAAAATATTTTCATTGAGTTTTCACTGTTAGGACTGTCTACAATTTTGCTTACCTCAAGTGTACTTTCTTTCGCTCCAAAAATTGTGAAATACACACACATTCACACTTGCACATATACACACCCATGCATGTGCTCTCTCTCTCTCTTTCTCTCTCTCTCTCTCTCTCTCTCTCTCTCTCTCACACACACACACACACACACACACAAAACACACACACACACACACTGACGTGCAGCATATAAACACACGCGCACACACAAACTCAATCACTCCCTTAAACACACGCATACACACTCACACACACACACACACACACACACACACACACACACACACACACACACACACATACATACGCGCACACTCTCTCTCAAATACATACACACACACACATTCAAACATTCAAACGCAAACACACTCACACACACACACACACACACGCACGCACGCACACACGCATGCACACACACACGCGCGCGCACACATACGCACACATACGCATGCACGCACGCAACACACACACACACACACACACACACACACACACACACACCACACACACACACACACACACATACTTTTCATGACGATTTTTTTTTTCATGAAATACTGTTCTGCCTGCTTTTCTACCCCACATTTTCTATGTGTGCATATTTGTGTTTACCTGTGAAAGATGATTATTCTAGAGCCTTAGCCAACAACATCGCCCTTGATGTTGTGGCATCATGCACATGTACGGAGTGAAATTGTTTTATCATGACAAGCACCTATACTGTGACCTTAAGTCTAATAGATGGAAAAGCAGTTGAAGAGAGAAAATTCTTGCGCTCCGGTGGGGTCGAATCCAGTGTTCATTTAACCAGTAGACCACTAGACCCTACCCACATCATTAGTCAATTATCAGTGTTAGTCGCATACACAGAGTTAAGCATGCAATGATTTCGGCAAACACCTTGGAGACATAATCAAAAGATCAAGACGTCTCTAAATATAGAAGCAGCTTGTTAACCCCCCCCCCCTCTCTCTCTCTCTCTCTCTCTCTCTACCTTCCCTCCTTCCTTTCCTCCCTTCCCATATTCTCTCATTAGCACAGAAACCGAATTCATTCATTATGAACACCGATGGAGGGGAGGGGGGAACAGAGACAGAAAGAGCAAATTAAGAGGAACTAGTGCTAAGACTTGGCCTAGCTAGCTATATATGCCCACGACAAAGAAGAAAACATCAAATCCATCCTAGGCTTCCGGAGAGATTTGTCTTGAACATTGACCAGGGTAAGGAGGAGATGGTACTATGCATAAACAATGACCTGCTCTTACATCGTTGCTACAGTTTCCCCCTGAACCTTTCTGTACTCTTCCAAATTCACCGAGGCATTCCAATGAACAGCGGTGTCTCTTCCTTTTATCCTTATTCCAGGGAACGTTGCTCTACGACGAAATCAGACAGGCAAGCGCCGATAATCTGCCTTTGAATGAAGACGGCTCGTCAGTAATTTGTCCAGCTTTTCGTCTTACTTTCTCATTTGCTTTTCCATATGAGATGGGGTGGTGGTGAATGGTTCACAGCCACGCGTGGGGACTTTTCGTTCTCTCTCTTTCTCTCTCTCTCTCTCTCTCTCTCCTCTCTCTCTCTCTCTCTCTCTCTCTCTCTCTCTCTCTCTCCTCGTCTACGTCTCTTTTTTTTAACCTGTTTATCTGTCCAATTCTACCACCTTCTCTCTTGCTAACTCAGCATTCTAATTCGTTCATTACAGGTACACACTGAAAAGAAGAGAGACAAAGAGAGCAATAAAGAGGAAGTAGTTTTGTAAGGCTGTAGGAGGTGGGAGGTGGAGGTGGGAAAGTCGTCTGTTGTTGAGCTAAGACAAAATTCTCCCTTCAAAGGAAGAAGGACTTGTAAGTAATTTGTCAAGCTTTTCTTCTCACTGCCCCATTTCCTTATCCACACAAATAGGAGTGGCGATGAATGTCTCGAAGCAACACAGGGCATTTGCAACGCTCTCTTTCTCTTTCTGTTTCTGTCTGTCTGTCTGTCTGTTGTCTGTCTGTCTGTCTGTCTGTCTGTCTGTCTTCTGTCTCTCTCTCTCTCTCTCTCTCTCTCTCTCTCTCTCTCTCTCTCTCTCTCTCTCTCAAGCGGGAATACTTTTCAGCTGTTTCTGCTATTGCTTTTAGGGCTCTGGTCCTCTTTGTCTCAAAACTAGAGAGCTGTTTGATGAGGTCATAGGCTGATATGTCTATCAACCGCCTTACTCCAATTTCCATGGCATGGACTTTGGCTTGATAGCCATCTTTCATCAAGGTGCCGGCTAGACCGGCATGCTTTCCGTCTTGTAGAGATGGGCTTCCTCCATTTTACCTTTACATAGTATAGTGAGCGCGATTAGAATCAACTGTTTTGATGAATGGGAGTGGAGAACTATATCAGGTATCATGCTACTCTTGCTGATGATTTCTGGGTGGTTTTTTTATTATGGAAGATCTGCAATGAAATACCAGTTCCAACCAGCAGGTCCCGCTTCCGAGCTCCGAATGTCACATCGTTTTCAGACCATGTCTTACTGTCTCCTACCGTGTAGAAGGTTATAAGAGCTTTTGGTGGCACACATTTTCCCCTGGCAGTACTGATTGCTTGTGTGATCTCTTGAAAAACTTGATTGTGCCTCCGTGTGTACCTTTCTGTGCTTATCACTACCTTGTATGAGCTCAGGACGTGTTCCACTGTTCGTTTGCCCTGGCAGAACGGGCAAGCAGGGTTATTCGATTTCCCCCATTTTACCATATTAGCATTCGAGGGCAGGAGGTCACACACAGATCTGAGGATGAAACTGGTTCTGGTTCGCCAGCTTAGACTTCTTTGGAGTGTACTCTTCCACGTCGATCACTGCCCTGTCGGCTTTGCTGGACTTCCGTCTGGATTCTTTTGGCATCCTCTTCTTTCTTATTTCTTGTATTATCATATCTGTTTTTGCCTTTATGTTGGCCTTTGACCACCACTCCATTTTTGTTGATCCCAGGCCCTGCCTGTTGGTGTATGTATGCACTATATCTCTGATCATGACGCGTTCCTTCGTTGCAAACAGTGCCGCCTGGACTTTTCATCTTCTGCAAGTCCTCATCTTGAGCGAGACTGATCTGAAACTTTGCCTCTCGAGTTTTCAAGAATGCTAAAAAAGCCTGACCATTACCGTCTTGCACCCCTCGACAATGGATTTATGGGGCAACTTCAGCTTTTCCTGGCGACAATAGAGCGCAACGTGGATGAGACCCGACAGGACACCAAGCCGTTTCCATGTGTATTTGTTGATTTTGGCTTCCATTGATTCCACTATGCTAGTACATATATCGTATATCAACAGAGGCCAGAGGAGTTTTGGAATCAGCATGAACTGCATGCACCATACTTTGTATTTGGCGAGAAGAATACACTGGTCTATTACCTGCAAACTTTCTTCTGCCATTTGTTTGGTTTCCTGACCTCGTTGTATATCTCTCAGGGAATCATCAAACAACCTTCCAAGGCTTTTGACTGGTTCTTCTGTCACTGTTAGAATGGACTGATTGGAGACAGTAAAAGTTACTGCTTCACCTATTTTCCTTTTTCTCAGTGAGAGACTTTGTGATTTTTTTGTTTGAAATTCATCCTGTACGAGGAGACTACTGATGAATAAAAATGTTGATAATTTCATGTACAGCTGGCATATATGCAAAACATCGGAGAAACAGACGAATACACAGACGCAGCACAAAAATGGAGAAGAAAAAAAACGACGCGAGAAGAAAGGGAAAAAAGATACGGAAAGAAAGGGGGGGGGGGGGGGGGAAGAAAGAAAAAAAACCGAAAGAAAAAAACCGAAAGAGAGAGAGAGAGGGAGAGAGAGAGAGAGAGAGAGGGGAGAGAGAGAGAGAGAGAGAGAGAGAAAGAGAGAGAGAGAAAGAGAAAGAAAGAGAGACAGACAGACAGACAGAGAGATAGACACACAGAGAGACAGAGAGAGAGACAGAAAGAGAGAGAGACAGAGAGAATAAAAAGTAGTAAAGAATGAACGAAAGAAAAAAATATCTGAATGAAAAAAATAGTGAATTAGCTTCACGTTAGTAAGCATGTTATAAAACCACACAGACAGACAGAAGCACCAAACTTTAAAAAAGGGACAGTGTTAAAAGAAAGTTTCAAGCAAATTAATAGTGAAAGAAAGAAAAGAAAGAAAGAAAGAAAGAAAGAAAGAAAGACAGAATAAAAGATGAAAACATAAAGAAAATGAAGGCACTAATTGAATGAAAAGAACGGTGAATTTATTTCAGGATGACACGCATGCAAGAAAATCAGAAAAACGGATAAAAAGAAAGAAAGAGAGTTTACAGGGAGAAAGGTCTGTTTAGAAGGTCTACCTATCCAGCTTGCCAGCTATTCTAAACTATTCTTGAAAAACGCCATTCTCTCACTCATTTTGGACTTCGCGCATTACCCATAGCAGACCTGTTAGAACATGGGAAACTCAAGCCGTTAGTCAAGCCGATCATACTGTACCATGTTGTTGCACAGACTACATGTACTACAAGTTTAGTACGCTGGGTGTTTTTCACGCTTCCATAAGCCACCTGATATGATATGACTTACATGAACTTTAACGCTCAAATTTTATATTTTACATGTGTATACATACGAATAGACTTTAAAAAAGCATTCGACAGGGTGTGGCATAAGGGTTTGTGGCAGGTGCTAAGAAAGTTTGGCATAGAGGAAGGTCTCGTCCAAACCATCCAGGCGCTGTATAACACTGCCAGCAGCGCAGTTCTCCTCAACAACCAGATAGGGGACTACTTCAAGACCACAGTTGGAGTCCGTCAAGGCTGCCTACTCTCTCCCGTGCTGTTCAATCTCTTCCTGGAGAACATCATGCATGAAGCCCTCCATGACTTCCACTCCACTGTCTCCATCGGAGGAAGAACCATCAACAACCTGAGGTTCGCAGATGACATCGACCTGATGGGAGGCAGCAACGAAGAACTACAAGACCTGACCATGAGACTGGAAGAAAGTGCAGGTGCACACGGAATGGAAGTGAGCACAGAAAAAAGCAAAGTCCTGGTCAACAGCACAACCAACACCCATGCTGAAATCTACATGAACGGGCAACAGCTTGAAGAAGTGGACGCTTTCAAATACCTTGGCGCCACTCTCACCAAAGACGGTCGCTCTACAACAGAAATCAAGACCAGACTAGCGATCGCAATAGCAGCAATGGTAAAGCTAAACAAGATCTGGAAGAGCAGAGAGATCGGCTTTCCATCGAAGATGAAGCTGTACAAGTCCCTGGTGCTCCCCATCCTGCTGTATGGATGCGAGAGCTGGACCATGACAGCAGAGACCACCAAGAGAATCCAGACGTTTGAAACTAAATGCTTCAGGCGCTTGCTCGGGATCTCTTGGCAAGATCGGAAGACAAACGACTTTGTGTGGAGCCAAATAACAACACTCGCAGGCCCACAAGAACCCCTCCTGGCAACAGTCAAGAACAGGAAGCTGTCGTGGTTCGGGCATGTCACACGCCACAACTCACTGCCCAAAACGGTCCTCCAGGGTACACTGGGAGGCGGCAGACGAAGGGGACGACAAGCCAAATGCTGGATGGACAACATCAAAGAATGGACCAGGTTGGATGGCCCCACGCTGGTGCAACAGGCGGAGGACAGGACCGGTTGGCAACGGCTGGCTTCAAGAGTGTCTCTCATCTCTCCTCTACGCCCATCACGGCAGGAGAATGATGATGATGATGATGACATACGAATGGGGTCTATGCGCTATCTATCTATCTATTTATCTATCTATCTATCTATCTATCTATCTATCTATCTATCCATCCATCCATCCATCTATCTATCTATCTGTCTATCTATCTGTCTGTCTGTCTGTCTGTCTGTCTGTCTATCTATCGCTTTATCTATCAATCAATCAACGTACATATTTCTTCACATATGTAAAAGTATTCATTAAAATACCCCTCTCTCTCCCTCTCTCTCTCTCTCTGTCTCTCTCTCTCTCTGCCCTCTTTCTCCCTCCCTCTCTCTCTCTCTCTCTCTCTCTCTCTCTCTCTCTCTCTCTCTCTCTCTCTCCGGCGGCACATTACCAATTGATACGAGTCCTTTGTTCCTACGAAAATAAAATATATCATCTTTATGCTAATAACAGTAGGGCAGTTTCAAGAATCTGTAATTAGAAATCCACGCATAAACCAAACTGAAGTAAAAGGAGAAAAGACAAAAAGACGTAGAGAAAGAAAGAAAGCCAAAAAAGTAAATAAATGAAATAAAATGAATGAAAAGTATGAATTCGGTAGAATCGTAGAAACTCGATCAGACAAAGAAGAAACAGAAACATAGAGAAACAACACGAGACAAAGAAGAAAGAAAGATAGAAACAGAAAGACAGGAAGGAACGAACAAGGGAATGAAGATACGGTTGAATGAAGGAAAAAAAGAAAGCAAGCATGGAAGGAATGAATGAAAGGAGGACAGAATGGGAAAAAAGACGTTAAGAAATGAATGGAAAGGATAGTGAACTAATTGAAGAATGACATACATGACGATCAGACAGACAGACACTATCACAAAAAGAGACAGTGAAGAGAACAAGACGGAGAGAAAGAAACAAGACAGAGGGAAGCCTGGAAAGAAGAAGGACACGTTAAAAAAGTGCAGATGAAAGGCAAAGAAAAGAGAAAGAAAGAATTCAGTTGAATGAAAAAATGATGAATTATTTTGGACGGATGTGAAGACACCAGAATCGAGAACTCGGACAGCTAGACAAACAGAGACATCGACACACACGGCAAGACATATAGAAAGAAAGAAGGACAAAAGAAAAGAAAGTGGGAAAATTAAAAAAAAAAAAAGAAAAAAAAAGGATGAAGTAAAAACGAAGAAAAGATGAACATAAAGTAACAAAACAAGATGGTCGACCCATTCTAACAATCCCCCTCTTTATGGAAAAGTCATTACAGAAAATCTAGATTTTGTATTTCTCATACTCACCGTAACTATAAAAAGGAAGCTTCAGGTCAAGAAAAATACTCACTTGTATCGAGGACAATGGTAGACAATTACAAAAGTGAAAACAGATTTTTTATACCGACAGAAGTTCCTGAGATATTGCAATTCACACTCCTGTTCCAAAAAGGTGATGATTTTTAAATACTTTTTTGCTGTCCATGTCACCTTGATTTGATGATTTACCTTCCCCAACATACTTAGGCAACTTCTCAACCGCTTTGATCCAAAGTTGACGGAAGATCTACTCATGAAAAGCTGAGAAAAGTGTTTCTACACATTTATTATCACATACATGTACACACCTCGTGTCGACATGAAACAGTCTCCTTCATTTTAGGGACATTGAAAAAAATGCAACAGTTAAATAAAATTCTGACCAATACAACAGAATCAGAGAAAAAGAGAAGCAGACGAAGATGAAGGCACATCGCCAGAAAAGGAAGAAACAAAGACAACAGAAAAAAAGGAAAACGAGAAACAGTGGAATGAAAAGAATGGATAAATCATTTCAGGTTACATTCATACTATTAAGTCAGGCAGAGACACAAAGAGAGACAACCTCAACAGAAGAAAAGGAATACATGACAGAGAATTTAAACATAACAGAAAGAAAGGAAAGCAACAACTGAATGAATGAATTAATTAATTAATTAATTAATTACTTATGAATGAATGAATGAATGAATGAATGAATGAATGAATGAATGAATGAATGAATGAATAAATGATGAATGAATGAATGAATGAATGAATGAATAAATGAATGAATGAATGAATGAATAAATGAATGAATGAATGAATGAATGAATAAATGAATGAATGAATGAATAAATGAATGAATGAATGAATGAATGAATGTGCACAAATACGCCACGATAGAAGACAAATGACGAAATGGCAGAGGATAGAATGAAGAAAGGGAAAAAAGAAAAGAAGGAAAGGATGGATGGATGGATGGTCAATGAATATATGATGATGAGATGAATGAATGATGAATGATGAAGTGAATAAGAATGAATGAATGAATGATGAATGAATGAATGTATGAATCGCATTGAATGAATGTAATGAGCACTGTTGTGGATTCGTGCGATTTGTTCAGAGTTGATACGTGTCGAGCTCTAAGTTTGATGTGTTTCAGTGCGATTGTGTCCGTGTGACTTTGTCGCTCGTTGCTGGTAATGTCTCAGTATGTGTGTTTCAGTGCGATTGTGTCCGGTGTGTACTGTTGTCGCTCTGCTGCTGGTAATGTCTTTCAGTCATGTGTTGTTTCAACAGCTGATGAGGTTGGCCTTCAGAGTATCCTTGAATCACTTAAGTAGTCGTACCTCTTTGCCGTGTACAGAGGCATCTTTTCGCTGCTCGCTGCCTTCCATGCAGACTATGTATCCTGTCCATCGAAGCTGGCATTTTATGAGTAGACACTCTACACCTGATAAATTACACTTTTTCCGAACCTGAAGATCAGATCACCGATTCGTGAGATAACATGCGGATGTACTTGGTGTATTGTTCAAAGAACGAACGAAGAAATAGTTGAACGAAAGAAACAATGGACATGACAGAATAGAAAAAAGGAAAATATTCACGCAGAAAAAGACACAAATGTTATGTAGAGAAATGGACGCAGAGACAACGGAAAACCTTAAAAATCTGAGCATGAAAAAAATGATACATTCACTTAAAAACATTACGCACGAAAGGCAAAAATAAAATCACAGAGGGCTGGAAATGAGACATTGATAAATCGTACCCCATAACCCTGAGGTCGACAGGAGTTTGGTGGGACAGACCTCTAGGGGTCAACACTTTGAGGGAGATGCCCATTTCTTCTCCTGACTAATTTCTCTTTTCCAACCCGACCAGGATCGGGTACCTAGTCACAGTTCGGAGGATTGGAGTCCGCAAATACACTTTTTCCCGATCAGAATCCAACCTGTGGAAGGTGGGATTTTCTGTTTATGCGCAAACCGGGCCTTTGAGTAAGGGAAAAAATCCAAAGAATACATAAACTATAGAAAAAGAAGAAAGACTGAAGAAATGAAAGAAAGACAGAAAAGAACAAGATAGTGAAGCTATTCTAACAATTTCCCTTTCGAGTTTTAAACCATAATTGTAAAGAAAAATCAGAATTTGAATTTTCATTGTCGCTGTGACTTTGAAAAGGGGTTCACAAGATTTTGTGGGTCTTTTTCATTTTCTGCAATTAGAACAGTGTCACCTGCATAAGATTGTTTATCGTTTTTCCTCCAGCGTTTATCTCAGGGCATTCTTCCAGGTTTCTCATGATGTTTCCCTGCAAAGTGAAAACAAATCTGGTGCCAGAACATATCAATGTCTAATCCCCCTTTTGATATATTGAAAAGAGCTTACATCATTTTCTATTCTCCTCGCTGCTGTTTGTTCCCAACACATATTTCTTAATTTCTTAATCCTTTCCGTCAATATTGAGCTTTTCCAGTCGGCTGAGCAATCCGTCGTGTCTTACCTGATTAAAAACATCGTATGACTTTAAAAAAACATAATTATAAATCCTTATTGAACTCAACTGACATTTCTCTGAGAGATCTAAGAATATCTATGGCATTAACGGTTTCCTTCCCTTCAACAAATCAACATTGCTGTTCTGGTTTGAGTCTATTTCTATGTCTTCATCATGATTCTTCTTAATAGCGTCTTTTCCAATGAGTTATCAACATTCTTCTTAGAAACCACATCTCGATTGAGGCAGCCGAGATGTGGTTTCTAAGAAGAATGTTGAGAGTTCCATGGACAGCAAAGAAAACAAACGAGACAGTCTTGATGGAGGCAGACACAAGTAGATCATTCATAAGGAAGATTAGGAAAAGACAGGCAACATTTAGAGGCCATTTTATGAGGAAGGGGGATTTGGAGCACCTGGTCACAACGGGAAAGCTGGAGGGAAAGAGAACACCGGGTAGACCCAGGGAGAAAATGCTAGACGGACTTGCGGAGTGGCTGAGGACGAGGAGGATGGAGGAGATGCTTGGGGCAACAAGAAGATAGAGACAGATGGAAGTCCATGATCGCCAACGCCATGCGGCAGGACACCTGATGATGATGAAATGAGTTATCAAGTTGATTTTACGATGGAGTTCGCATTCTATAGCCTCTGCTTTCTTTGGAAGTGCAATGAAAATTAACTTTGAGATATCCTTAGGGATTTTTCAGGTGTCATAAATTTCATTCAGGAGAGCTGTTACTTTTTCAATAGCCAATTCATGTAGAGCCTCAATCATTTGTATACTTAGTATTATTTGATCCTTGGGCTTTTCGTCTTTTTCGTCGCTGCTCTAACTTCATCTTTCTGTATTGGTAGTCTTTCCAAGTTCTTTCTCATGTAATGTGTTCCTCCCTTTTATCATCGTCAAAAAGACCTTCAGTGTACTTATCCAATCTATCTAATATGTTGTCTTTTTCGATATTATCGTACCATCTTTTGATTTTAAGTAACCAGTTGATGTGTATGTCTTTTTCCTGTACACAATCTGTTCGATATATCTGTACATAAATTGTGAGTCTATTTTGTGTCGTTTTCTATATTTCTTTGCACTTTTTTTCCAGCCAAGTTTCCTTAACTTCATTGCACTTATTTCCTTATGTGTCTTTTGTATTCTTCCTCTTTTCCCTTTCCCTTCCTATGCTCATCCATGAAGCCTAAAATGTCTACGGACGGATGGAAGACAGAAACCCCCCAGATATGACCAGAAGAAGGTAATGGCAAATTTACTTTAGACACATATGATGTAATATAATGCTGTTGTTGTTGTTAATGAGGCGAATGCGAAAGCTGCTTTGCTTTTGTATTCCTCCGTTGTAGTTGATACTGTGAAGACGATTACACACAAAATAATACGAGCGGTGTTTGTTCGTAACAGGTACAAACACACACATACAGGCACATACACGTACAGGCACACACGCACTTGTATACACACACACACACACCACACACACACACACACACACACACACACACACACACACACACACACACACACACACTGACACACACACTGAAAAGAAAATCAGCCTACGTTTCAGAAAGCCTTTTATTAGCACTAGCAGACATGTTTTCCATTTAACGGAAACTCCAAAATAGGCCTGTGCCATTCAAACCTGTATCTTTGTGATCAGAAGCTGGCAGGCATTCTAATTGTTATGATTCCCTTCAATGGGATATAATCCTTGGGAATTTATTCATGTCCAATATATCCCATGGACAATTCATGACACCGCATTTGGTCAAGATGGTCTGTGTTCATTGTTTTCGCAATTCACCGAAAGACTTGTCAGAAACAGATTTGACAATAAATAGACCCAAATAGAATATGATGACGATGTAGAAAAACACTCGCTCGGAATAAAAAGAATGTTAAAAGGAAAAAACACACTGCTAAAATATTACTTTTTGCCTTAGATACAGGGAAAGACACACACCTTTCTCCGTCAGATATGATCCCCCATCCCCTAACCGATGTTTTAAAAGGGAGATTTAACAAAACCGAAGATGTCCACAATCGAATGTAGCTGTCAAAATGGATGGTTGTCCAGGTGCGTCTTCCAGCTTCAATAAACTCCTTCTGTCCACTCCAGCAGTAAATGTGTGCATTCTGTTCGTTAGGAAGAAGGGGAAGTAACATTGGGAGGGTAGAGATAAACACCTCCTTCACAACGCCAGAGATGGAGGAAGTTGACGCCTCAAACACCTCACTCCCCTCCGATCGCTCAGTGTTTTTGCGAAACGAACTGTAGTAAACAGCAGATGGAACAAGAACACATAGCTGACTTAGGACGCACACAGTTCAAATCCCCTCACTCACACACACACACACACACACACACCACACACACACACACACACACACACACACACACACACACACACACAACACACACCACACACACACATTATGACACACAGTCTGTGGATGAAAAATAGGTCCGGTTTTTGTTTTTGTTTTGTTTTTTAGCTTTCCTATTTTTTGTGCTCGGATGTGTGTATGCTCATTGCTTTTTTAAGCATTGTGCAGAAGCTAGGTTTCTGCATATTTTGCACACTTCGTCTTCGGTAGAGGTGTATGTTTGGTATTTTCATGTATCCATAGGCCACCAGACATGACACAATGGGCGTGATTGATGATCTCTGTACGTGACAACATGTTTGGGGGTTTAAGCCACTGGTAGATCTGCACACAATCTTGAGTCTGAAAATTGGAAAAATCTCCACCCTCCACCCACTAGGTTGGCAGTTACCGCAGCTCTTTCGACTGGACGTCCGACGTCGTACCCACTTGACTACCACGCCCCATCGGTAAGAACATGACCCATACGCAATATGATTTTGCAAATAAAACAATGACATGAAATATAAAAAAAATAAACTGTTTTCCTTCTATTAAATCATGACCGAAAAATTATCTAACCAGTCAAATAGGTATAAAAATCAATGAATACATAAAAAAGGACAACAAATATAAGCACACGTATATAATTGATTGCAGCGTTTATTGTTTCATCATCAAGGAAAAACACAGGATCGCACCAAAAGGGTAACTGATGTTTCCAAATGAATGCTTACATACATAAGGGAAAGTGCAAGATAGACAATGAACTGTAGGTTTTTCCAGAAAGAAATCAGAAAGAAAGAGAAAGAGCCGGGAACGATAAGAAGAAGAAGAAGATTGTTTTCGTTGTGTGTTCTATCGATTTTAAAACTTCCAAGTAGTTTGTTGAGCTTTCATAGCGTATAGACACGTGGTAAATGGTTATTCGGAGCTGTCTCTGCCAGCGTTATGCATAATCAATATGTGGCGTTGTTGGAGAGACACTTCCTTGTGGTGTTAGGGGGCCTCTCCACAGTTCTGACCATCTCTTTCTCTCTACTTTGACAAGAATTGAAATAAGTAAAATAGACATCTGAAGTAAGGGTTACTCGAATATACTCGCATATAAACCATCTTTTTTACAGTTTGCTGCTAACATCGATGCAGTGAAGTCTTTCCTTCTTCTTTCCCGAGACAAAGTTTGAATTTGCCGATGTCATAACCATCTCACACATAATTAGTTAAAAAGGTTATTTTTCTTAAAATTACATTCTATAAAAATACATCCATGGATCAATGATATCGCATATTTGTAGGCGCATGTCGCATGTGCTGTAACTTCCTCGATGAAGGCAACCCAAACAGAAACTTGCCATAAATTATCCCAAAGATGGGAAGGACAAATGGACATTAGAGTGAGGTACGGTGAGAATGTTCATTAAATAAATATTAAGAAAATTATCGTATTAATGGAGAGGGCTGGAAATGAGACATACTGTACTGTATCTCAGTGATGTAAAATAACCATAACAGAATGAAGGTTAACCTTAGTGACCAGTAACGACAACATAGAAGGGGGCGGTAAAAATGGCAAGATGGACCACTACCAAGGAGGCAATCCCTGAAACCGTCTTCCCGAAGACTGTGGACATCCTGCAGGTAAAAGTGGCTAACAGTATCTGTGGAATGACATTATGCCGCATCAAGAACCTCCATCAGATTTTGTGTATGCGAGAAGCCAAAGAGAAGACCTACCTCTGATTTCGTGGCACCTTGGAGAAAAATTATATCCAGTTATGATCTTTTCCTCGTGTTAGCCACATTAATCACTTCTTACAGTCGCCAAGCCATGGTACATCACGAGGCATCTTTCCTGTAGCTGTCATGCCAAGACATGAAAAGCCGACGCTGAGTGGAGCACAAGGATCTTCTCTGGTCCTGGAACAATCAGAGGTTAATGACTGGGCTAAGGAGCCTATCTTCGTTGTCTAGGGCATGGGTAAAGGTTAAGAAGCCGAATAAAGAATATTAGGGAATGGCCCTGTAAATCTTATTCTTGTCGAGAAATCAGGGGGAGAGGTGGTGGGAAGAGAAGGGAAACAGGCCTGTTTTGCTCGAGGAAGCCGCTAAGGGCGCATACTTCGCTACACATCCAGACAAAGGCCAGGAAAATAAAAAAGATCATTGTCAGGATCATTTCATATAAGGAATAGAATTCCAGGGCTCGCATGGGATGCCTCAGAGGATGATAAGACAAGAAAAGATCCCAGGCTGCACCTCCCCCCCCCCCCCCCCAGATAGACGGATCATGGTACAGATTGCCACTCTATATGCCCGCACAGGTGAGGTAGTAAGCCAAGATCTGCAGGAAAATGACCCCGAAAATTGGCTAACTGAATGGGAAAACTGAAGAGATTTGACGGAGTGATCCGCATACCATCTCAGCCATCTCGACCACTGGAAGGAGAGCATATACTCTGCGTGCCCAGCCTGTGAAATTGATCTATCAGGTCAAGGATGCTTTGGGATGGTCCTCAAAATAAATGCGTCCCACACAGGATCCACGTGTGAAGTTTAAACATGGCTGGATTTCCGTAAGGGATGCCAGACCTTGATTGGAGCAAAGATCCCCCCCCGCCCCCCCCCCCCCCCCCCCCCATACACAGCCTGAGAGCTGAAATATGAGAGAGAGTAGAAGAAAATCCGAAAACCACTGATAAGCTGGCCACAGGGGATCACAAGAATGAGTGTGGGCGCATCTTCGTGTGATCTCCTGAGAACATTAACTATGATGGGAAGAGGGGGAAGTGCATATGTGCTGCTTGGTCCACCACCAGGAACAGGAACAGCAGGAGGTGGTGATCACTTGAAGTCCACTTGAAGTTTGAACAAAAGGTGCCATACAGGCTTTAGGGCAGGGGTCACTAGGGTCCACTCCGGGTGCAGAATCATGTGAGTGGGACGGTCCATCAGGATGTTCAGTTTTCTCGGAATGTATTTGGCCGAGAACTAAATCTTCTGAGCTTTGGCCCACAGTAGGAGAACATCTGTCGTCTTTGAGATCGTTGACTTGGCCCGTTGTTGATGCAGCACGCAACTGTGGTGTTGTCCATGAAGACCAGGACACGTTTGTCTATGGGATGTGACCGGAAGTGCCGGAGTGCTAAGAACACTGCCTTTAGTTCTGGCGATTGATGTGCTGGGTTTACTGGAGCTAGGACAAGACGCCGGTGTCGAGAACTGACCGACTAGGGCTCACCAACTCACCACTGCGGTAACTGTGGACATATCGACCTGAGGGGGCGGACGAGTAATCGGCACTCTGGTTGCAGCCTCGCTGAGTTCAGCCATTGCTCGTTTGTTAAAACCATTATTCAGCAGACATTTCCTAAGACTAAATGTCAGTGTGAGGAAGTATGTGTATGTGCCTATTGATTGTGTGCAGTATTATTGTGTTAGCGCGATGAGATATTTACACGAACTGATCTAAATAAGAATTGTTCGGTTTTCAATGTAAAATTTTACTCATTTGCAAAGTTTTCCTTGTGGTTTTGTTAAACTTGTGTCTACAATTATTGAGAAGTAGTTTGATTATTTCAATTCCTCCTGCCCTTTAATGAAGATTGGACTTTTTGGATTACTTGAATTCAATTTCTGAAAAAAACAGTTTTCGATAAATTCATCAGCGCTTTGGAGGTTCGGTCTATCTATGACTATTGATGACGCAATACTCGTAAGCAAACATTAAATTTATGACTACATGTATAATAACATGTGTAATTGTTCCAGACGAATGCTTACTATGAATTACTTCAACATTGTTATATTGAATTGCATGGTAGCACATGCCAGACAGGGGCAGAGACTTCGATATTACTCACTGACTCTTTCAGTTGTTTTTGTTGTTGATACCAGTCTTGTTCTTGTCCCTGTAGTTTTAGTTGTCTTCATTGTCGCTGCAGTTGTTCTTAATGCAAACGGCGTTTCAACACTCACATCTTAAAGCATGATTTTTGTATCGACTGGCTGATTGCATCACATAAATAAAGAACTTAAAAAGTATACATATAATACAGAAAGATAAAGTTTAGCGTCATAGCCAAATTAAATCAGTCAAGTGCAGAAACCATCGCAATTGACCACACTTAAATCGTTTGCCCCCTCCATTCAGCTACGCAGCATTAATAGACACGTCCCGACTGTCTCGTGACCGAGGTTTAAATTCAGCCAACACGCGGTTTAAATTCAACCAATCAATAACGAGATTTGACAAACGAGATTTGACAGCTGCACGTGCTTTGCATACACCGCATTCGATTTTCGTAAATATTAACTCAACCATGGTTTATTAAGAATTGTTGAACCATTCTTCTGTGAGATTCAAAATAATGAAGCTAAAAACTCAAGCATATTCAAGAATTGGGTCTTGCCCTAAAATCTTAATGGATGCCAATTTCTGGATGTCATTTTTCTAGTGTTCAAGTAATAAAAATCAGAAATACGCGAGAAGAGAATAAGAACACATATGCAGCGTACACACGTTTTTTATTTCTTCGATTAAATGCGTGTTCTTTTTATCTTTTATTGTGTCTGGTTTATATTGTATATTTTTACAAATACCTCAAAGTCATACTTTGTCAAAAGACTGTCCATTCAGTCATAACAGTGTGAGACTTTCTTTTTATGAAAATCAGTATCCTCTTATCTTGACTGGACAGACCAAGCAAAAAATACAATGCAACTGTTCCAAAAGGCACATCACTGTAAACTGTGGACAACTTGCATAAGCACTCAATGAGCGCATGTGCTGAGCTACAAAACACCCACACCACACACACACACACACACACACACACACACACACACACACACACACACATTGTTCACCGCCACTTTCTAAAGTAAATGGTGTAGACATGTCAATCGACGATGTGGCCATCATGGCGCTTCATCAACCCTTTCAAACCCTCATCCTATCCAAAGTCCCTATCCAAAGTTTCATGCAGAGTGAAAGAGTGACAGATCTGAATATAGAAATAGTAAGGTGAGAAAACTTTTATTTTTAAATTCCAGCTGCCTGTGTTTCGTTTTGTGGACAGTGCATGGGTATGGACAAGCACTGTCTTCACCAAGGCACACTGAATCATAGAATAAATGATTGCCCATAATTATCACCTACATACCATCAATCGTGCCCAAAGTACATCGTGCGTGGTGACACTTAAAAAGTGTTCACACGTTGCTGAGTCGCTATTCCGGGCCATACAAACGAATGGCAGTTGCCTGATCTCGACACTTCAGCCCTGAGATGGCTGACATGGTCGGTTATAAACTATATGAACGGAATTTGCAACTCTACTGTTTCGAAAACATGGTGTTTTACTATACGAATGATGTCTGCCTGTACTTAGGACGAGCAACATTGTTGGTAAAAAAAAAGTCACATCAGAAAATGAAGTTGTTTGATAGATGACGTGGATTGCTATTGCGGCAATTGGGGGGTTAAATGATTAACATTTTTCGTTGAGTCCCTTGAGGACACAAACACTCAATCAGCGCTGTTGAGTTGACACAAACTCGTAAATTGCACAGCAAAGTATTTTACAACATAAGGTAGTTACATCAGAAGAGGACATGTCAGGACAATTGGATTTACAGGTACATATGTGAACATTTGCCAACTTCTTTTCATGCAATGATCTCACACGGCTTAACACTGATCCACAACAGTATTGGACATCCCCAAGACCGGTAATGACAACAACACTGCACATTTCTAACATGACTTTCCGTATCCCTCCTGTGTGAAAGCAAGACCTGACGAACCACTAACATTACTGCATCCGTTACAAAGCTTCATCAAAGATGCCTCAGTCATTTATTCCATATCAAACGATAAGACAAAATCACAGTTGAGGAATCGTCGAATAGAGCAAAGAGCAAGATATGAAGAACTTCTGAAGCAGCATTCAAGAAGATAAAAATGCGTTCTTACCAACCAATGCCTATCAGTTTACATCAGTAAGAGAGTTCTTCAGTGTTATACAGATCCAATACTGTTTGTTGTACGGACGTGAAGCTTAAAACAACAAGCAAAGTCAGAACAAGACTGAGGTTTCTAAGAAGAATGATAAACGTTTCATAGACAGCAAAGATAACAAACGAGATAGTCTCGAAAAACACAAACGCAAAAATAACATTAATGAAGACGATTTGGAAAAGTCAAGCAACAATTATAGGACAATTCATGGTGCAAGAGAAATTTAAGCACCTAGTCACAACAGAAAAGCTAAAACGAAAAAGAGCACCAGGTAACCCAGGGAGATAATATTAGACAGTTTTGCAGAGTGGTTGGCGATAGAAGGGGTAGGAGACATACTTGCAGCAACAAAAGATAAATTTGTATGGAAGGCCATGATCGCCAACGCCATGCGGCTTGGCCCATGATGATGATGATGACAACGACGACGACGATGATGATGATGATGATGAACTACAAATTTAAATCAAAAGAAGAAAGTGGAATTCGGTTGACCGCACTTCCAGGATATGGCCAACTACCTTGGTTCCATGTGTTTGTCTTTCGATTAAATTCATTTATAAAACGACGGGAAGGAAGACCATAAGTTACACAAAAGTTTCCAAAAGTTCTGATCTATTACAGTAAGATGGGTTTCATCTGAGTGTCAAACATAGTAATAAGTATATTTGGGGTCATGTCGTCCAACATTCATTAAGAGCGTTTGATATGTCAACAACGGTTGATTTAAGTCTGGGCCATACAAACGAATGGGCAGTTGCCTGATCTTACAAAACGTACGAGAAGCATAAACGGATACTAAACCATATTCCTAAACATTTGTACGCATTTAAATATTTTCTTCAAACCCATTATAAAATTACTGCTCATTACTTGAGATTCATTCGCCATTTCTGAGCACAAGGATATCCGACTTTTCAAGTTAGATTACAGATTTTCGAATTCTTCACTGATAAATCTAACTGGTGCTGTAAGTCTTTGGGATGTAAAACAAAGAAGCAACGCCATGGGCAAATAAAATAATAAACAACTTCACAATGTCAGGATGGAGCTGAACACCATGTGTTCAATTTCTAATTCTATTAGTGAAAAATCATTTATTGTAATGAAAAATGACAAAACCGTCAGTAATTCTTCCTTGTTTCAAACCTTTATGGCACAAGAAGAAATGTTAAAACTGCACCATTGTCACATTTCATTCAGGCCTTTAACATTTTATAAATGTTGTAAATAGCTGAAATGTTTACCAGCACATATTATTTTGAATGCGAAATAGTCATAAGTGCTTATGAAGAAGAAAATCAAACAATTCCTCAAAATAATCAATAAAGGCAACACCAGCCTCTTTCTACTCACCAAATTTTTAATGTGTATGTCTTTTTCGTTCACCAGATGACTCTGAACGGCAGTAAAGAAACGAAAAACACCATCAATTTTACTGTGATTTTTTTTCCCTGAAATTTGCCTGTTCCTCTTTAACTGTCCTATCAATTTCAACCCGTTTTACAAAAATGTTTGTTTAAACTTAAGTATACAGTTTACTACGTACTTCCAGGGGCATTATACCGGTATAGACACTGGGTAGTGTCCATTTTGTTATTCTGTGAAATGGTTACATTGTTGACTCTGTCCATGATCAGGATACTGATTTGATGTGAACAGCGAGCAAGTGTGTGTGTGTGTGTGTGTGTGTGTGAGAGAGAGAGAGAGAGAGAGAGAGAGAGAGAGAGAGAGAGAGAATGTGTGTGTGTGTCAGTCTGTCTGTTTGTCTGTTTGTGAGCCCGCGAGCGTTTGTTTTGTGGGTCTGTAAATGTTTGTGCTCGGTGAAAATGGGAGTGTTACTACGGTCTGGCTATATTGTATTCTTTTGTTTTCTGTCAGTGTTTTTAGTTACATTTGTTCCTGTATTTCAGCTCTGTATCAAAATGTGTCACCGTTTTGTGTGTGTCAAATGTGTTGTGCTCTCTTCGCAGTTCTTAGCATTGTTGTTTTTGCTGATGATCTAATCTTGTTTGTTTCTTTAGTCGTTGCTTTGCTTCCTTGTTCGTTTGTTTGTCCCATTGTTTGATTTCTCCCCATACGTTACCTCTGTACTGGGATTTGTCATACATCTTATGCCAAAAATTGGTGGGGTTTTTTTTACAGTTCATTTTGTTGTTTACGACGCGTTTGCTTGTTTGTTTCTTTGTTTATTGTTGTTTTTGTTTTGTTGTTTGTTTCTTTGTTTGTTTCTTTGTTTGTTTTTCCGTTGGTTTGTTCTCCCATGCGTTCGACTTTTTTCCTGATTTGCCATACTTTATCCTGTCAGAATTTTTTTTTCCACCAGTCGTTTCATTGTTTTAATGATTTCAGTCATTTTAATGGCCTCAACATGTTCAGATGGATAGTTACTCAGGTAATAATATAACAGCCCCTGAAAAAATAGAACAATTATATGGTAATAAACCTCTGATACATGTTCGTCTATCTGTAAGCTTTCTTTTCGTTTTTTCGTTCATTTTCTCGAAATCTTTTCTGTCATATTTCCTCTATCGTAGTTTTATTTCTATTTTTTTAACCGTGTGCTTGATAAGTTGGTTAGCTGGCTGGTTGGTGCTGGTTGGTCGTTTGGCCAATTTGTTGGTGGATTGGTAGGACGGTTGGTGAGTTGGGTAGGTTAATTGGTAGGTAGATTGGTGAATTGGTAGGATAGTTGGTGGGTTGGTGGGTGAGTTGGTTTGTAGGTTTGTTGGTGGGTGGATTGGGGGGGGGGATGGTAAATTGGTGACCATTCAACAAAATACATCTTCCAGTCCACCTTGTGGAGATCACACAAAGACATGTCTTGGGGTCTCCACAACAAGGCAGCTTCGAAAACCAGACAGTGAAGTTTCGTGTGTGCTAGGAAATGAAACAATATTGACAACCAAAATGGACAACCAATCAGGTTCCGTGTATGTTTTAATAAAACACTCATTTATATTGGCTACAACTCATCTCAAGCTTTCAGTCGGCAGAACAAAATGGCGAATTGACACTGCTCTTGGAGACAAAAGGACACGACTGTTACTTACTAATAGCAAGGGGAAGTAAAAGACGAAAACAATGGAGAGTGCAAAATGGGAATGGGCAAAACGGAACCTACCTGTATAATCAATAAGCGGCATCATTGGCGAGACACTTCGATGCGGGGGTGAAAAGGTTAACGGGGACAATTAGCTTCTGACCCTAATTAGTACTTATTAACAAACTACAACTCTCTCTCTCTCTCTCTCTCTCTCTCTCTCTCTCTCTCTCTCTCTCTCTCTCTCTCTCTCAACTTTTCCCATGCCACCCACAGTTTTATGTTTATGCCTCCAGGAAGGAAATCAATGTTCCAATAATTGTTAATGGGAAAGCCTATTTAGCGTTTTTATCATATTAACTTACGGCGGAATCACATTAGTTTGCCAGCATCCTCCCTTTTAGATGCAACTTGTAAAGAGCCTTTATGCGTCTTATCTGTTTGGTTTACATTATTTTCATTTGTACCTCCTCAAACAGTACAATCACTTGTATTAATCTCACCTCGTTATCTTCCCTCCTTTTCAGCCTACGGTCCGTACAATTATCATATGATTGGTTATGTGAGATAATGTTATTTGATTTGTGCATGTGTGTGTTTCATCGATTTGTTCATGTGCGTGCCCAAGTGTATGCGTAGAAAGAGGATGAAAAGGGGGTGTCTTTTTGCTGTGTGAAGGATGAGTTAGAGAAATGCTTCTCTCGCCTGCCTGCAATATTGACTGTGATAAGTCCAGGCAGTTTGCTGAGTTTTCAAAGCGTATACATGTATACAACAAGAAATCCCCTTATGCAAAATAGCAGCAAAGGGCACAACACTGAGACAGGTTGATAGCTTAAATATCTGGGAACGGTCATCTCACCAGACGACAGATGCACATCAGAAAGAGCCAGCAGAATCGGCCAAGCCAAAACAGCATTGAAGCAGACGAAGTGTGTTCTTACCAAGAAATAAGAAATGCTATCAATTAACATCAGGAAGAGAGTTCTTGAATGTAAAAATAGAACCGATACTGTTATACGGTTGTGATACGTGGACAGTCAGCACACAAAGTCAAAACAAGCAAAAAATGAAAAATAAATAACAAGACAGTCTTGAAGGAGGTAGACACAAGAAGATCATTAATAAAGAAGATAAGGAAAAGACAGGCAACATTTATAGGCCTTTTTATGAGGAAAGGGGAATTAGAGCACTGGTCACAACAGGAAAGCTGGAGAGGAAAAGAAACACCAGGTAGACCTAGGGAGAGAATATTGGATGAATTTGCAGGACAGAGAGGGTGGGATATGTACTTGCAACGACAAGGGATAGATTCGTATGGAGGGCCATGATTGCCCTTGCCATGCGGTAGGGCACATGATGATGATGATACACATGTGCTAACTGATTCCAAAGGGCTGTCTATGATACAGTTATGTCTAACCAATGACTGACATCATAGGAGACATCAGGGCTGGGGAAGACACTGCGTTTGCTCTCTCTTTCTCTCTCTCTCTCTCTCTCTCTCTCTCTCTCTCTCTCTTTTTTTTTTTTTTTGTTGAGAAAATGAAATAAGAAACTAGTAATAACATATATACTTACGAAATATGCTTGTGGTGCGCCTCTTTCACTTTTTAAATGTGGATCATAATCATTTCGTTGCATTTAGCAACGAAAAATAAGTATACACCTCGCTATAAACATTTCATACTGATCATCAAAAGAGAAATCGGAACTACTATTCCTATTCACTATATAGCTGTTTTGTAGGATGTGTTGTCTATAACAGTTTACATGGTGCACGCATTCAAGTTGTCCAAGGACGCGTGTGTGTTTGGATACTTCCCCGCGTCTTGAGTTTGCCCTTTGCAAACAGGTGATCATGAGTACCAGTTAAAGTAGTTGATCCATTATCAATTGCCGTATAACAATGCAGTGCGCAACATGTTCAGTACAAGTGTCCGCGGTGGTTTGAATACTCCCAGTTGATACACAACACGACATAATGTACGACATTCACGAATGAGAAAAATGCAGCTGGGTATCGTTTGCCATTTTGATCCCACATTGATATGTACACACAGTGTGGATTACTTCCTAGGCTTCGGTCTGAATACTGTGATTTTTGTTAGCTGGCGAAGTGCGTCACAAAGCTATGTGCATCATAGTTACTCATCAATTAGAATTGACCTGGACCTTGTAAAAGGTCCCGTTGTGATCAAGAAAAAATACACCAAAGGACTAGTTAATTGGAAGGGCCAGTAGGAGATATTACGATAGTTTGATTACCTTCAATAGTTTGTCTCGCTGACTGCTTCTTTCCCCACAGCATGTTATATATTGCCAGGATGCAAGAGAATGGAGAGGCATCCAAACCCTTCCATATGCAGAACGAATTGAAAAAAGGGATGCGTCCTAGCACCCACATTCTTCTCCATCCTCTTTGAGGCAAAGCTGACTAATGCGTTAAGAGACTTAGACAGGGGTGTGTACACCAAGTTCAGCTCGGGTGTAAAAACTCTTACCTGTGGGGATTCCAAAGCAAAACCAAAGTCTTTAAAATCACCCCCAGTGAATTTCTCTTCGCAGACGGCTGCGCACTAGCTGAACACTCACACGAGAACATTTCGCACAGCACTGACCTATGTTTGTAAACTACAGACACTTCGGCCTTTCAATTTGCTTCAGCCAGACAGAGGTTATGTTTCAGCCAACATCATCTCAGGCTTCCGTTTGTTTACCACTTTCGATTATCCGATTATCATAAACAGAGGAAATCAAGACTATAGACAAATTCTGCTATTTGGATTGTAACATAAGCATTAACGCTTCGACTCCCGCACCCTGTCTACCAGCATCCTGCATTGCCAACCATGCTAGCAAAGCAAAAAATTAACCCTCTGATTCCCTCACCCTATCCACCAGTTTCCTGCAGGATGCTGATGGATAGGGTGAGGGAATCAAAGGGTGAAGTTTTTGCACTCCGTGGATAGGGTGCGGGAGTCAAAGGCTTACAATATCTGTTGATGTTGAAGTGGCATTGCATATTCCCAAAGCTAGTTCTACCAAGGTCTATGGTGGCCTACCTAGTTGAAGCACCTGCCTGGGAAGCAATGTGGCCGAGTTTGATGAACGAATGGACAAGGATTGTCTTCCACCTTCCACTAAAACTTGGCGACAATTTGCCAGTGTAACATTAAAATCGGGAGAGTACAGTTAACCAATCGTAGCAACTTCAGCTCTGTACCCCGCTAAACGCGTGTGTCATCCTGCGGTGTGTTGCTGCAAAATACACCCCCACAAACACCCCCCCCCCACACACACACATAAAGTGTATAATTATATATATACACGCATCATACACATACACATACAGACAGACAGACAGATAGATAGATATATAGATAGATAGATAGATAGAGATGTATATATATATTATATATATACTCATATATATATATATAGAGAGAGAGAGTATATATATGTATGTATAATATATATATATATATATGTATATATATATATACATATATGTATATATGTATAGTAATGATCACCACATTCTGATTCATAAATCGACATTACCAGAACAGTAAGGCGGTATTCGTCCTTTCTCTTGCTGTTTTGAAATGGCACCTAACCCGCCCACTGACAGCACGCATCCATATACAGGATAAGAACCACACTTTGGAGTTCATTACAAGCTCTTTAGTTGATATATATATATATATATATATATATATATGTGTGTGTGTGTGTGTGTGTGTGTTGTGTGTGTGTGTGTGTGTGTGTGTGTGTGTGCGTGTGTGTGTGCGTGTGTGTGTGTGTGATGATTTTATTCGGGAGTGGGATATACAATAAACAGTCAACCCACTACCCACAAATCTCTATTAGTCAGTTAAACCAGAAGCTCTACTCCAGATAAGGACGCTCAGAAAAAAACTTCTTTGGTCTTGGGCTAATAAATACAAGATACGATGGGTATGATATAATTGATGGAATGCTCCACAATTGTACATAGCTATGGTTGTCGATAAAACAAAAGAAGCTGGTCACATTGCACAAATAAAATAACAAGATAACAAAACATGAAACAAGAGAGCAACCGTAATTGTGAGACAGTAAGCCAGCTAAAAAGATCCGTTATTTACCGTTAACAATTTAACATAACTGTTAACAAAAGATTAAAGATTTTTTGCCCTGAAAATGTATTTTATTTCATTCTAACCTAGTTAGTATTTACGTGTACTGACACCAAAAAAAAAAGTACGATTACTCTCCGCACTGTACAGTTCTGAGAACTGCAAATAATGATCTCACCTCTTTTTGGAAATACAAAAGCCTTTTCTTTGGGTTCCTTTTTTCTGCTCTGGCTTTTCCACTTTTTCCTGTTCTGTTCTCATTACTTGTCTGTCTTTGGCTTCAGTCCATTTCCTTTTTCCACAACCAGCAGATGAGGAAACCAACAGAAGCTGATTGTCACTAGCTGATGTATTGGTAGAGCTTTCGCCTTCAAACCTTGTCCGATAAAAACTTTGTATATACGGTTTCCTGTCCACCCGCCTGTAAATATATCAATATCGCAATCTGTGCGAAATTATGAAGGTAAAATAGTGAAGGAGTGTACAAGGGCAGTGACATTATGCTGGACCCTAGAAAAGCTCATATTTCTACCACCGCATTCCCCTAAGAACTCATGGTTATGGTGCAACTTTTACTACTACATTCACCGATGATGACTGCCAGTGTCCATGGAAATGCTTGAAGCTTACCTTGGGTGTATCCACGATGAGAGTCATATGTAAATGCATGGATGTCTCCGCAGATAAGTCGAAGTAGGTGCAGGCAGTATTATTACTTTGTAGCACATAATCCTAAATTTTATAAAATCTTAGGAACGTGCCAGAACGTAACGTTTGTCGCCAGATTTACGGCATTTGACATGGAAATTCTGGATCTTCACTCGAATGATACTTGTTGTGTAGCTCATAAGGACAAAACCATAAACATTCGCAATGCCTATTCAGCAAAACTGACTAAAATTCTGAACTGAGAAACGAGATTTCAACAGTTCAAGTCTCCGCCAAAATCGAAGTAGTTTGTTAACATACAGAAAATGGATCATTTCGGAAATTATTTCAAATATCGTTATACTGTAACGGCTAACGTCTCACGTCGGTATTTGTTTCTGTCCCCAACACTCTTCGAAATGATCACGTTTTCACTTTGCTTGGAAAAAGCCACACACATTGGAGATATTGTTACATACTGTTTCACAGTTCAATCAAATATTCACCAATTTTGAACGTATTTCACAGTTTGGAATCAATGCCACCTGCCACTATACGTCTGACCAAAACCCTGTTTTAATATGCAGTCTGCCGCAAAATGGAAGAAGGGCAGTCTTGTTAGCGAACGACAAGCTTCATAAACTACTAGTAGATTGTCGTCTTGCTTCCTGTTCGCTGCGATAACATACAATGTTAAGGCAACATGCAGGTAACTTGAAGGTACAGACTATCAGTCAGCTTTACTGTGATGACAGCAACGTTGGGAGTTTGCACATAAAGACAATTCAACAATAAATAACGTCACCTAGGAATTTGCTCGCTCTCTCTGTCTCTCTGTCTCTCTGTCTCTGTCTCTCTGTCTCTCTGTCTCTCTCTCTCTCTCTCTCTCTCTCGTCTCTCTCCGTCTGTGTGTGTGTGTGTGTGTGTTGTTGTGTGTGTGTGTGTATGTATGTGTGTGTAGCCTATGTGTGTGTGTGTGTGTGTGTGTGTGTGTGTGTGTGTGTGTGTGTGGTGTATGGGTGTGTTTCTTTTTTTTTTTACAGAGTTGCCTCCCTCAAGGATTTGTTTCGTTCGTGTAATTACAGACCAGACAGTTAATTCTGTCTTTTTTTACTTTTTTTTTTTTTACTTTTTTTTTTACTTGTCTTTGTAATTAATTGCACTGCAAGGTAGACAGTTCTACATCCTCTTTAGAGGCTGGGAATACGTACCACTATTTACTCTTTAATGCATATGTCATTTTATCTCATGCTGGTGTGACAGATCCATTGCAAACAGGTGATGCCTGTGTGCACCGTTTGCCAACATCTTTGCCAGCACACGTCTTCCAACAAAATAAAGACTCAGCTCTGGTAGTGTTTGCAGTTACTAGTCTGAGGAAAGGTTAAAAAGAAAAGAAATTTGTGCAGCCCTTCAAGCTGAAGCCCAAAGAACTTTACATGACCAAAATACCTAAATAAAAAAATGTGATATTGCCGATTGAACAATGCATTCAGCAAACATGAAGATGCGATGTTGACAATTGAACAATTCACGCAGGGAACATAAAGATGTGAAACTGACAATAGAAAAATGCATTCAGCAAACATACAGATGTGATATTGATAATGGAACAGTGCATTCAGCAAACATACAGATGTGATATTGACAATGGAACAATGCATTCAGCAAACATACAGATGTGATATTGATAATGGAACAGTGCATTCAGCAAACATACAGATGTGCTATTGACAATGGAACAATGCATTCAGCAAACATACAGATGTGATATTGACAATGGAACAGTGCATTCAGCACACATAAAGATGTGATATTGACAATGGAACAATGCATTCAGCAAACATACAGATGTGATATTGACAATAGAACAATGCATTCAGCAAACATACAGATGTGATATGACAATGGAACAATGCATTCAGCAAACATACAGATGTGATATTGACAATAGAACAATGCATTCAGCAAACATACAGATGTGATATGACAATGGAACAATGCATTCAGCAAACATACAGATGTGATATTGACAATAGAACAATGCATTCAGCAAACATACAGATGTGATATTGACAATGGAACAATGCATTCAGCAAACATACAGATGTGATATTGACAATAGAACAATACATTCAGCAAACATACAGATGTGATATTGACAATAGGAACAGTGCATTCAGCAAACATAAAGATGTGATATTGACAATGGAACAAGCATTCAGCAAACATACAGATGTGATATTGACAAAGGAACAATGCATTCAGCAAACATACAGATATGATATTGACAATGGAACAATGCATTAGCAAACATAAGATGTGATATTGAAATGGAACAATGCATTCAGCAAACATAAAGATGTGATATTGACAATGGAACAATGCATTCAGCAAACATACAGATGTGATATTGACAATGGAACAATGCATTCAGCAAACATAAAGATGTGATATTGACAATGGAACAATGCATTCAGCAAACATAAAGATTGATATTGACAATGGAACAATGCATCAGAAAACATAAAGATGTGATATTGACAATGGAACAATGCATTCAGCAAACTTAAAATGTGATATTGACAATAGAACAATGCTATCAGCAAACATAACATGTGATATTGACAATGAACAGTGCATTCAGCAAACATACAGATGTGATATTGACAATAGAACAATGCTGTCAGCAAACATGCAGATATGATATTGACAATAGAATCATGCATTCAGCAAACATACAGATGTGATATTTACAATCGAACATGCATTCAGCAAACATAAAGATGTGATATGACAATGGAACAATGCATTCAGCAAACATAAAGATGTCATATTGACAATGGAACAATGCATTCAGCAAACATAAAGATGTGATATTGACAATGGAACAATGCATTCAGCAAACATAAAGATGTCATATTGACAATGGAACAATGCATTCAGCAAACATAAAGATGTCATATTGACAATGGAACAATGCATTCAGCAAACATAAAGATGTCATATTGACAATGGAACAATGCATTCAGCAAACATAAAGATGTCATATTGACAATGGAAAACAATGCATTCAGCAAACATAAAGATGTCATATTGACAATGGAACAATGCATTCAGCAAACATAAAGATGTGATATTGACAATGTAACAGTGCATTCAGCAAACATACAGATGTGATATTGACAATAAAACAATGCATTCAGCAAACATAAACATGTCATATTGACAATAGAACAGTGCATTCAGCAAACATACAGATGTGATATTGACAATAGAACAATGCTGTCAGCAAACATGCAGATATGATATTGACAATAGAACAGTGCATTCAGCAAACATACAGATGTGATATTGACAATCGAACAATGCTATCAGCAAACATAAAGATGTGATACTGACAATGGAACAATGCATTCAGCAAACATAAAGATGTCATATTGACAATGGAACAGTGCATTCAGCAAACATAAAGATGTGATATTGACAATGGAACAATGCATTCAGCAAACATAAAGATGTCATATTGACAATGGAACAATGCATTCAGCAAACATAAAGATGTGATATTGACAATGTAACAGTGCATTCAGCAAACATACAGATGTGATATTGACAATAAAACAATGCATTCAGCAAACATAAACATGTCATATTGACAATGGAACAGTGCATTCAGCAAACATAAGAGAGTGATATTGACAATGGAACAGTGCATTCAACAAACATACAGATGTGATATTGACAATGGAACAATGCATTCAGCAAACATAAAGATGTGATATTGACAATGGAACAGTGCATTCAGCAAACATAAAGATGTGATATTGACAATGGAACAATGCATTCAGCAAACATAAAGATGTGATATTGACAATGGAACAATGCATTCAGCAAACATAAACATGTGATATTAACAATGGAACAGTGCATTCAGCAAACATAAGGAAGTGATATTGACAATGGAACAATGCATTCAACAAACATAAAGATGTGATATTGACAATGGAACAATGCATTCAGAAAACATAAAGATGTGATACTGACAATGGAACAGTGCATTCAGCAAACATAAAGATGTGATATTGACAATGGAACAGTACATTCAACAAACATAAAGATGTGATATTGACAATGGAACAATGCATTCAGCAAACATAAACATGTGATATTGACAATGGAGCAATGTATTCAGCAAACATAAAGATGTGATACTGACAATAGAACAATGCATTCAGCAAACATAAAGATGTGATATTGACAATGGAACAATGCATTCAGCAAACATAAAGATGTGATATTGACAATGGAACAATGCATTCAGAAAAAATAAAGATGTGATATTGACAATGGAACAATGCATTCAGCAAACATAAAGATGTGATACTGACAATGGAACAATGCATTCAGCAAACATACAGATGTGATATTGACAATGGAACAATGCATTCAGAAAAAATAAAGATGTGATATTGACAATGGAACAGTGCATTCAACAAACATAAAGATGTGATATTGACAATGGAACAATGCATTCAGCAAACATAAAGATGTGATATTCACAATGGAACAGTGCATTCAACAAACATAAAGATGTGATACTGACAATGGAACAGTGCATTCAACAAACATAAACATGTGATATTGACAATGGAACAATGCATTCAGCAAACATAAAGATGTGATATTGACAATGGAACAATGCATTCAGCAAACATAAAGAAGTGATATTGACAATGGAACAATGCATTCAGCAAAAATAAAGATGTGATACTGACAATGGAACAATGCATTCAGCAAACATAAATATGTGATATTGACAATGGAACAGTGCATTCAACAAACATAAAGATGTGATATTGACAATGGAACAATGCATTCAGCAAACATAAAGATGTGATATTGAATTTGGAACAGTGCATTCAACAAACATACAGATGTGATATTGACAATGGAACAATGCATTCAGCAAACATAAAGATGTGATATTGACAATGGAACAATGCATTCAGCAAACATAAACATGTGATATTGACAATGGAACAATGCATTCAGCAAACATAAAGATGTGATATTGACAATGGAACAGTGCATTCAGCAAACATACAGATGTGATATTGACAATGGAACAGTGCATTCAGCACACATAAAGATCACAACCAGAGCTCTGTGTGTGGACTGACAACTATTGATGTAATTGTTGTTGTTGTTGTTGTTGTCGTTGTCGTGGGTTATTATTGTTGTATGTGTTGCAGTTGTCATTTGTTTGTTTCTTTCTTTCTTTTTTGTTTGTTTGCTTGTTTGTTTGGGTAGTTCTTAGTGCTTGAACGTGTGTCTATGTTTTCGTGTTTATTTGTTACATTCTATTTGCTTGCTAGTTTCCACCACCACCACCACAAGCCCTGCTATGACAGCTCAATCGGCCCTATGAGAATTGCCGTTAGTTTTGCTGTCCTTCATTTAGTTTTCTTGCTGATGCAAATTTTCTTTGTCGCCCATTTGTATGGATGTCATTTTTTTTTTTTTTTTTTTTTTTGTCTTTCTGTTTCACTTCCATCTATCATACCTACAATAAAATCTGCATTATATTTTTTTCTGCTAAAACATGTCCCATTTTCTACAGTTATTATGATTTCAAGAATAATGACATTTAAAAACATCGGCCTAATATTCATTAGCGTGATAGTATTACCACTAGAGCTATGTCAGTTTTATGATGATGTGTTTCCGATGAGTTTGTGTGTGTGTGTGTGTTTGTGTGTGTTGTGTGTGTGTGTGTGTGTGTGTGTGTGTGTGTGGTGTGTGTGTGCATGTGTGTGTGTGTGCGTGCGTGTGTGTGTATGTGTGTGCGTGTGTCTGTGTGTGTGTGTGTGTGTGTGTGTGTGTGTGTGTGTGTGTCTGTGTCTGTGTGTGTGTGTGTGCGTACAATGTAGTTCAGCGGGTTTGCTTCCTGGTTGATAAGATGGGTTTGTTGATTAGATTGTTTACCTCTCTGGTTCACTGGTTGTTTTTCTTTGTTTTTGTTTTTGTTTTGTGTGTGTGTGTGTGGTTGGGTTGAATAAATATCTTTTATTCGTGCCAAGAGAATACGTTTATGTTACGCATTCAGTGCCAGCGACCCGCTTCATAAAACTCTGAGAGGTTAATAAATCAATTGCAAAGATGGCACCCTCAGCGCCATCTATGGTTAGTTTGATCTGTTGGTGGTGTAGTTGAATAGACCCATTTCACAATGTGCTGGTTGGGTCTTTTGAAAGAGCCGTGGGCTAAAAACCTCATGTCTCCAGATCGGTTCCATCCCACAACATAAAAGCTGGCTTGTTCGGTACCCATCTTCAGGTTCCAACCATTCTGGTGATGCCAGTGTTTCAAGTTGCCGATCCCGTCCCCATTTCAAGAATTTTACTAGTGCACAAAGCTTTGCCCAAGCTCAAAGATTATGCCAGACAACTGCTGACATGTTTTTGAGTAGGGCAAATTTGGGATCGTCAGATTGTGATAAATCCTTCTTGAACAAACACCAGACTCCAAACTACAGACTGCAGTTAAATAACAATAGTCAGTTTTTAAGAGATTGCTACATGTATGTGTGATGATTGCTATAGAAATGTTCAATTCCATAAAATTCGATTTTGTTGTTGTAAAAGTCGAGCCAGACTATTTGGTTATAAACATTGTACAACCTATGACTGACCCATAATGGCCTTCTGGGCTGTAGAAATGTGAAGTTAAAGTACTGTAATGCTATCGACCCAGCTTGTGAAACAACATGCAATCTATCACACCCGCTGAAGCAAAATCGACTCGGCATATTACATCGTTAATCTCTTCCCAAAGTTAGTGACTTAATGGAACTTTGTTGTGACCGGTACATGGGGTGAATTTCGGTTCCAATCCTGTCAACCGTCGCCTATACCGGTCTAGAAACGTACACCCTCTGGTGTTTCGCCAGAAGTCTGTTATACGAGCATATTCCCAACTATCTAACTGCGTTTCTTCTTAATTAAGCGCGACATTCTGTGACGTCTTGGTATGGTGTTCGGAGTCGAAAACAACATGTTTTGACCGTGACGTCATGTAATATAGCAAAACTGGAGAGAGGAGTAAAATACATGATGTAGATGGAAGACTGTAACGTCATAAAATATAGCAAAACTGGAGAGAAGTGAAATATATGATGAAAATGGAAGACTGTAACGTCATAAAACAGTAAACCTGGAGAAAGGGGCAAAAATAACATGATGGAAAAATGGAAAGACTGTAACGTCATAAAACAGTAAACCTGGAGAAAGGGGCAAAATACATGATGAAAATGGAAGACTGTAACGTCATAAAATATAGCAAAACTGGAGAGAGGAGTGAAATACATGATAAAAAATGGAAGACTGTAACGTCATAAAACAGTAAAACTGGAGACAGGGGCAAAATACATGATAAAAATGGAAGACTGTAACGTCATAAAATATAGCAAAACTGGAGAGAGGAGCAAAATACATGATGAAAATGGAAGACTGTCACGTCATAAAACAGCCAAACGGGAGAGGAGCAAAATACATGATGAAAATGCCAGACCTTTTTTGTTCCGATTGATTGCTTTCCAGTTTGTGCTCAGTACCAATGTAGAGCTTTACTAGTGTTCTTATGTGCACGATCACCACGTGTTAGGCCATCTATGGTCTTTTTCCTGTAAGAAACGGCTGTCTAACAATACACTTGCAAATGTCGCGAAAAGGACAGCTGATAAGACATGAATTTAGCTACTTTATGGAATTTTGCCATTAAACCTAAGTTTTGTTTAACACTGGTGTAAACATCGCGTCGATCATCAGCCTTGTGGGTGCTCAGCTTATCTCTGTCTACTGTCCACGTCCCTAAAGAGAGACAGATATTCATGTATAACTGGGTGGACTGCCATCTGTGACTATAATCAGTAAACTGATTACAAGACTGACTCTCCCTGTTTCTTCCTGTCTCTCTGTGTCTGTCTCTGTCTCTCTGTCTGTCTTTGTATGTCTCTCTGTCGTTCTCCATCTGCTGTCATTTCATTCGGCCAATCCACCTCTCTCAAAATGTCACACACACACACACATGCAAACACACAGTGAACATGAGATCGTAAACCTCATTAGAAAATAATAGTTTAACTTAAAAAAAATTCAGGCGGGTTTTTGTAATAATTACTCGGCAGTTGATGACACAGTGTATTTTCACTTTACATGCTATCATTCAGAAATGTGTGCATAAGAAAAGAATGAAATTATAAGTTGCTTTTGTTGATTTTAGAAAGACTTTTCGATTCTGTTAGGCATGATAAACTCCTGCATTGTATCAAATTAGAGTGTTACATGGAAATTTCCCGTGTCATTAATTGCAATGTACAACTCATTGATTTCATGTAAACGATAATCTTTCAGAGAAGTATCGGTGTCCAGCTGGAGTTAGACAGGGTTGTGTCTCGAGTTTGATGTTGTTTTAGATATTTATCAATCAGAGAATTACACGGATGACAAAGGTAAGCATGATATCCATTTATTATCCGGTATTATGGAACTGTTTGTTTTCAGCTACACTAACTGGTTCACAGAATCAGCTGAACGTTCTCTGCACAAGTTGTAACAACATGAACATGAACTTAATAATAAATATTGACAAAACAAGGGTTATGGTATGTAGAAAATGACGGTTTCTATGTAAAAGTAAAAAATGGTTCTATGATAAAAATGGATTGGATGTGGTGAACACTTACTGCTATTTTGGATTTAATTTTTACAACAATGGTAAGAGTAAACAAAAGGTACTGCACATTTAGTAACTAAGGGGAGAAAACTGTAGCACAGATTAGTAGAGCTTTCTGAAAATACAAGGAATGCCTATTGAGACACCAAATAAGATGGTATATGCTTATCTGGAAAGATATCCAATGTTTGCAAATTCTGCCGTTACATGATTAGGACATTGGTTTATACATTGCAAATGGATGTCAAAATATAACCCTATACAGCGTACCCAAATGCAGTTAGGATTAGATAGAAATGGGAAGGATTGTGGAGCATCAGACACAAGAATAATGTGAGAGAGATTTCAAACATTGTATGGCTGCAGTAAGGAGAAGGTGATGTAAAGCAACTCTTAAACATAATTAAGCAAATATTTGTTGATCTGTTTATCCAAGAATGGGCTAGACTATTAGAGATCATGACAGATACGAGTGCTATAGATCGTTGAAAACAATTTTTGAAAAAGACATGTATATCTGACATGGATACATACTGTTTCAAAATTGCAATTTTTCAGTTAAGATTTAATGTTATACCACTCGATAATGATTTACATTGATACACTGAGTGTGTTCACAAAGAGGCATGTCCCTTTGCAAGATACAAGTTAAAAACGAGTACAACTTCATTTAGTACTCAAAGCAGCAAATTCTCACAATTGATGCAATGTGCCCACACATTTTCCCATGCCAAAATCAAGCATAAGAAAATCTCAGATTAAGAAATACACAAAAGATACGAGTCTGGAAGTGACCAGCTAGTTATCACTAGTCCTATATCACTTCCTCAAATAGCAATTATGCAATGTTAAATAAATGTAATCAATGGTAAAGCGATTAATATATGTGCTGCAACAGTTGTCATCATTTTTATACGAAATGATATGGACTCACTGTTTCTTTGGCTGTATAATAAGCACAAGAATGCCAAAAAAGAACTTTGCTTTAAAACTTAATTGATTTGTTGATTGTTCGTTTTGTGAAATCATAATTGAATTGACTGTCCATTGATTGATTGATTAATTGATTGATTGGCTGGTTGGTTGGTTGGCTAGTTGGGTGTGTGTGTGTTTCGTTGGCTTGTTGATTTATCGATTTGCTGATTAGCTGGTTGATTGATTGACTGGTGATTGATTATTAATCAACTAATGGATTAGGAGATTAATTGATACCAAACTGATTAATTGTTGGCCGAGTAACTCGGTAACTCGATTGACCAGTAAATTGATGGGTGAGCAGTTTCACTGACGGACTGATTGGCGGTTATCTACTTGAATATTCAACTAATAGTTTTTGTATGGTTAATTGATGAATCAGTCAACTGGTCAGTTGATTGATCGGTATTTTACTTCAATTCGATGAATAACTGAACGATTGTGTATTTGTTGATTCGATTGGTTGAGTACCCTGCAAATCAATTAAGTCATTGATCATTTGTTGATTGATTGATGACTACCTTAATGGACAGGTTATCTAACTGCACAGAGAGACTGAAAGGTTGACCGGTAGATCAATTGGTGGAATAATATTTTTTATCGCCTGATTGGCCGTTGACGTACTGATTTAGTTTGTTGTTTGTCAAGTAGTGATTATTATGTTTCTTAACTGAATTATATTAGATCAGATCAGTGGACGATGCATCTGTTGACTGTTAATTTAATGAAACTGATTGGGGAAAAGAAGTACTGTCCGTCGCGATTCCAGTATGTAATTGTATGCATTGTAAAATATGTGTGAATCACGAAAGGCTTACTTCTCTCTCCATCCTATCACCTGTTGTGGTCTACGGCCGATGTACAGTAGCTGAACGTTCTGAGTTCTGACTGAGTTTTCTTTCTTCTCCATCCCACCATATCCCACCCGCAGTTCTGTGTTTCCAACGTTGGAAAGAAATTAATGTTCCACGTTTGCAAATGAGAAAGCCAATCTGTCGTTTTTAGTATCAGCGTTTGGGGGAAAATCACGTTAGTTTGGCAGTATTTCCCCTTTAAGATGCATGCAGATAGCGACTAGAACCAGACATTCCCGTGTCTTATCTCTCCAGTTTACATTGTTGTTAGGATCGATGTTGTGTATGGTATCAAAACGGGAGGGTACCGTATAACCCTATCATCCCTTACCCCATCTATCAGGCCTTCTATATGAAGCTGGTAAATAGGGTAAGGGAGAGAAAAGGTTAATCAATTTTAGCAGCCTTTAATCAGTTTTAGCAGCCTATCTCCAAATTGTGTTGCCTCAACCCCGACCACCGTAAACTAGCACTACCGTGGAAATCATTCAGCGCAGATTTCATGGAGATTATGTTGTGTAAAGGGAAGGGTTGCTTGTAACTTCAGTGTTTGCTGCTCATCATCATCATCAGGTGCCCTGCCGCTTGAGTTGGCGAACATGGACTTCCTTCTGTCTCTATCTCTTGCTGCTAGCAGCCAAAATAGGAGGAGATGTGCCAGGGCTCGATATAGGATTTTGATTTAACTGATACTGCAGCTCACGCAGCACATACTGCTACCAGTGATTTCCTAATATTGTGATTCTTTTCTTTTTAAAATGTGATTTGAAAACGCCTCGTAACCAGTTTCAGGACGCTGTTTAGAGAGAGAGAGAGAGAGAGAGAGAGAGAGAGAGAGAGAAAAGAGAGAGAGAGAGAGAGAGAGAGAGAGAAAATCACTTCAAAATGTCTGCTATCAATGAACCATTGCCGAATGAGTTTCCGTGACTGTTAAGTGTACAAAATTTCAGAATGAGTCAAATGTCGCTGATAGTCATTTTAGTATACTGCCGAATCTAAATGTAACTTGTATGGTCTTTCCAACCGTAGAACCCGTTTTAAAAACACATGTCCACTGTCCGAACGATCGGTGTTTAAAGATGGTGCCGCTCTGACACGAAGAAATGTGATTCACAATTTCAGCAAGAACTTTTTCTTAACAACCAGGACATCATCTATATGACATTTTGCATATACTTGAAGACACAGATTTCGAGTACACGAAACGAGGTCAGTTCCATCCTGCACCATACAAATCTGGCCTGTTTGCTGAAATCAGTCTGGTGGGGTCAGCTTCATGTCAGAGCGCCGCTCTCCATCTCTATATTTATATTTCAAA
>CM060306.1:60441124-60466124 GCA_030674185.1 Monoplex corrugatus | reverse complement strand
GCTGACTTTTGAATCAAAACAAAAGAAAATAAAAGTTTTATCAAAACCGACAAAATCCACAAACAGACACAAGCTCCTTTATTTCAACCCATAATGTCAAGCATAACAATTATATCACAAACAGTAGAGACAATGGTTCCCCAGAATGTTTCCCTGATCACCCCCAGCATTATCAAACTTTACAATGACTAGTATAGTACTCGATCATAACTTACATTATAAAAATATGAAGCCCATCCTATTTTCGAACCACAGTACGTCTTGATCCCCGTCTGACCTCACACCAGGATACACGGATGTCTTAATGACTGAATGGAAAATTACCATAAAGTTTTGTCTGAAAGTTTCTGTTTAAAATTTGTACTACTTACTAATTCAAGAATGTATGCATCTCCACCCACATACGCATTTGCATTTATGCATACACACTCTCTCTCTCTCCTCACTCTCTCTCTCTATCTCTCTCTCTCTCTCTCAAACAATTAAAGTTTCCATCAAGTCTTCAATAAAAAAGCCAATATATTTAAAATGTTCATGTACCAAGCTATTAACTGATAGCAGCAATGCGTTTTCCATTTCATATCTTGGTTTCAGAAATCTTTGAAACAGTTCTAAAAGACTGGTAAACTTTTGTTAAGTTTGCATGTATGTATAAAAAATTTCGCAAGTATCAAAATATAGTCAGAGGTTTTGTCAGACTTGTAGTTTGCATTATGTCCAAAAAGTATCATGATTGATTTAAGATTAATTACTATATATTTACACATTTATTGTTGGCTGTCTGTTGCAAGTGTTTCCAGAATTTTTTTTTAACATGTAGACAGTTACAAAATGTACGTTCAATACCTTCTTCTCTCTTCGACAGAAGGAACATTTGTCATCACCTGTTATACATGTATTCATATGTGATAAAACAATACGTGCAGTTAATATTCTATGCACTAACATTATCAGGAATCGCTTTAGTTTAACATCTCCAATGTACTGAATTTGTCTAAACATTTCTATCCAGTTTATATCTTCATGAAATTTATCGTTCTACTTTTCGCAGTATTTTGGCCTTTTTTCGTCATGAATTAAAGTATCATAGTACCCCCTTGCTCCTCTGTTTACCGAGATTAAAAGTGTAATATGTCGTGGTGTTTCATCACAGTTAATAGGTATGCTTAATTTGTTTACATTTTTTTTCTTATTAACTGATGCATACCTGAGAAAATTTGTTCGCATGTTATAATTAGCAACAAGTTTATCATAGATTAGTTAAGTTCCGACATTTTTACATATTTCTGCAATACAGCACACTTAGTTTAGAATCCATTCATTTGGTCACAGAGACAATGTTGAATTTACTTTTTCGTTACAAACATGGTTATGCAAGAACATGAGCAGCACTCGTGGGATTTACAGTATTGCCAGATTTTCTGTATGCTTGAAACACATCAAGCCAGAAAGCGTTCCCACTATCTAAGTTAACAGAAAACTTGGACCATATTTTTCCACAACTGCTAGTTTTGGCATAAGAGCATTTATGACCAATTTCCATTTATGCGTTGAAGTTTTGTTTTCTCCAGCCAATCTTTAGAGCCTATATGAAAATGCTTAGTTCTGGTTTCCCTATACCACCATTCATTGCACTCTTGTAAGCAGTCGTTCTGTTTATACTGTCTTATTGATTGTTCCAAACAAACTTAAAACAGATTGTTTGTAGACTGTTTTCAGATACATCTGGAGGATTAGGCAAACGAAGCCATAAGTAAACAAGTTTGGATAAGATTAATGACTTGAGAACAGCTATCCTACCTAAAGGCTAAAGTATCCTTTTGACTCATACTTTCTTCAGTTTTTGTTTTACTTCTGTAAACTTTTGCGAATAATTCATGTCCAAACAACTTTTAAGTCGGTGATAAGCCATAACCCGATATTTTGAATATTGAAGGATTCCATTCCATTTTTAGATGAGGCATATATTTTATATTGGAGAGTGTTTCACTGCCAAGCCAGACGACAGCCGTTTTTTCTTTCACAAATCATATTCAATCCTGATATTTTGCCAAACTTCTCTAACACTTTAAAAGTATCCTCAAAAGATTCTTGATCTCCTTTTAGTAATAACTGTGTATCATCAGCAAACTGATCTATTTTTTGTTCAGTCTCTTTTGGGAAAATGCCTTTAATATTTTTTTTCTCTGATTATAATGGCAAGGATTTCTATGCATGAAATAAATAAATAGGGGGACATGAGATCTTGTCTGCATTCTCAGTGAATCTGGAACCAGTCGGATGCTCGTCCATTAACTATTACCGTGGCTTTAATATTCTTTAAACGTAACTATCCAGTCGCAAATATTATTTCCAAACCCAACTTTAAACATGAATGTCCTGCCAATCGTGTCAAATGCCTTTTGAAAATCAATACACACAGGTAACCCAGGAAAATTATGGGCTTTTTTAAATACTGCATTAGATCATAAACCAATCCAATGTTATCTCCTACATACCTACCAGGCACAAATCCTGTTTGGTCTTCATTGATTAAATTTGGAAGAACAAATCTTTTCATGTTGACAATGCATGCTGATCCAATTTTGTATACCACGTTCAGTAAAGCAATTGGTCTCCAATTTATTTTATGTATTCTTCAGATCTACCTTCTTTGGGTATGCAAACAATGATACTTGTTTTTGAGTGTACGAAAGTTCTTTCCTTATTAAGCCTTTATTCAATGATCTTATTATAAACACTCCAATATCTTTCTAGAATAATTTAAAGAATTCACAAATGAATTTATCAATTCCAGGGCTTTTTGTTATTTTTCACGTTTTTAAAAACTGCAGCAGTTGTTTTTTTTGCTAGTGTTGTATCTCCTTATAATGTTTCTGATACTTCGTCTGTCAATTTTGGTAATTCATCGACTACGTATTCTAGTTTACATTCTTTTAGTCTTCTGCTCGTGTGGCTTTTTATAAAATTCATTGTTTTCGTCAGAGATGTCTTTTATGTCAGTCAAAACATTTCCATCTTTGTCATTGAGTTTAATGATTCGTTTTCTGATATAATGACGCTTTTCTAATCCACAAAAATAGCTTGTTAGTCTTTCACCTTGAGATATGCATCCTGCTCTCGATTTAAGTAATAGTCCTTCCATTTTCCCTTCCCTCATCTTTTGGGGGCCATCATTTTTCGTTTTCAGTTCTTTCATGCCTTCTTCAGTCTTGTCTTCTTTCTCTCTCTCTCTCTCTCTCTCTCTCTCTCTCTCTCTCTCTCTCTCTCTCTCTCTCTCTCTTTCTTTCTCATTTGTGTATTTCTTGTTTAAGCAGTTTGTTCTCTTCTTCTGTCTTCTTCTTTTAAGATCTTATGTAGGCAATGGTTTTAGAGCGAATTTTCATCAGTAACGCATCTAAAAATAATTTTGATGAGATAATGAAGTATATTTGAGTTAAACATGTTTGATCACATTTTTTTCCTCATTGTACTCTTCCGTGTACTAAAGAATTGTATCTTTTATGACTGTGTGTATTTCTGTAACGTACTTAGAATCTATTAGATGACAGCCCTTACGTTTCAAACAGTTACTAACTGGCTGATTTGTGCCATTTTCAAACTTGGAATGATCTGTTCGGTATCCATGCATAATATTGCTGTTAGCAACGTCAGACAATACATTTTCACTTACCAAAAAAAAAAATGTGTATACATATTATGTACATACATATATATATATATATATTTATATATATACATTTATATAATATATATATATATGTACGTACACACCCACACACACACACACACACACACACACACACACACACACCACACACATATTAATATATATATATATATATATAATATATATCTGCTTTTTTGTTTGGGCCGAGACGACCTCATATAAATCGTCTAATTCCTGGATTAAACTCTGTCCAGATATCAATTGTCTAAATTTGTTATGTCATCTACCTTCTCACAGGCCTTAACATTATTTACATGTTTGTAATTGTCATAATCAATGGTTGGATTCAGGACAAGGTTCCAGTCTCGTGCTAATATTAGATTGGTAATTCTCTATTGGTGTATACATTCTTAAACTTCCTGGTAAAAGTCTGGATTATCTCTATCAAGGCCATTCAGATTTAAGATCAAACATTCTTTGTTCATGCAACTAACAGAAACAGAAATGCAGTTTCCTTCCAAATCTGCACAGGCTTTCTCAAACTTTGCATTCAAAAGTTATTATTAAACAATATTGCCATCTTCTAGAATATGTACTGTGTGATGCAAAATAATATCGTTAACCCCATTCGGCTTTGGATCCAAATGTGTATCTTGGAGTAAGAATATGTTACGTCCTGTTTGTCTTAAGTAGTGAAATACAGATATAGACAAATGACTCGGCTGTTTTCGTCAGAGGTTATACAAGTAAGTAAACACTGCGTATACTGTATAGTAGGTCCACCCCTAGGCAAAGAGTTAATAGCATCAAATTTGACACTTTTGTTTTTGGTCAACATGCCGAACAATGGGAAAACAAAAGGAAAGAAAGTTCAGGCGAACAAAATAGTTCCTCAAGTCGGAATGCCCAGAGAAAGATCTACGAGCAAACGTAGGATGACAATGGAGAACAGGAGCAACAACATAAAACAACAATAAACAACAAAACACACACACACACACACACACACACACACACACACACACACACACACACCACACACAACACACACACACACACACACACACACACACACAACATATGTCAGCCTTGAGGAAGATGTCAGTGTACAAGGGAGGACGGCCACATATCGCTAACATCGTACGGCACATGATGATATCATTCTCTCCAAATTGGAATCTATGGACTCTTAAGATAACAGCCAGCAAGGATGAGTATAAACAAATGGACCAAGAGACAGAGAAAAGTTTGAGCGAGAATATTGAAATCCGGAAAGAAAATATGATTTTGAAAGAAAAAAAGATCTTTTAAGCAAACAAAAGACACTTCAGAAGAAGTGGCACGTTTGAAAAAAAAATGATAAAAGAGGAGAAAGAAATGACTTGGAACAATACACAAAAAGAAAAAAAAATCAAAATAATAAATCCGCGAGCAAACAAAGAGAGAAAGAGAGAGAGAGAGAGAGAGACAGACAGACAGACAGACAGACAGACAGACAAAGACAGACAGACAGACAGACAGAGAGCGGAAGAAACTGAAAACAGTGTCATAATTTTTTGACAATAAACAGGGACTCCCAGACAAAGCACATGACCAAATAAGTATCGCACTCAGAACAGGACCATTCAGACAACTTCAGAACAGACCCGTTATTGTCAAGTTCATCTCCAGAAAAAACCAAATGGTTGGTTATGAAAAACAGAAAAGTTCTGAAGAACAAAGAACCACAAATAATTATATGTCAATAATGATTTAACCAAGCTCAATTGCACAGCGTCTTTCAGAACAAAAGAAACATGTGATTGTCTTGTCAGCCTGGTCATTCCAAGGGAGCTCGTTGTTTGTTTGTTTGGAGTTTAACGTCCGCACCCACATAAGCGATACGGCAGACAGGTTCGTTATGAACAACTTAAAATTGTACATAATATTTTATACATATCAGTTTCCAAGGGAGCCTTTACTGCAAACTACCCAATCTACACGTCATCAAAATAAATACACCACCAACAGATGTACAACAGCAACTTCCCCGGGTGAACTTTCAAGACAAAGGTGAACGAGGGGGCCAAGGCAAAAGAAGAGGGAAATCACAAGGGCGTGGCAATCTTACATGTGGGCACAACCTGGCATTCACACGGGGAACGACAACTGAAAGCAGAAAACAGTCGACCAACCAGTGGTAAAGACAGCAAACACTCAGGCTGTGTTACCACGCCATTGTGAGGACATACACACACACATAAAGGTTGTGTACTAGAGGTTACGCACGGGCGCGTGTGTGACAGAGAGAGGGGGAAGAGGAAGAGGGAGGAGGGAGAAAAACAGGGCACTGACAAAATGTTATGTTTTCTGTTGATTTCTTTATTTCACTGTTTGAGGTGTACGCATTGTCTATGCTTCCACCCCCATTCCTTGACGGATATATAGAGAGTTCCATGGACAGCAAAGAAAACAAACGAGACAGTCTTGATGGAGGCAGACACAAGTAGATCACTCATAAGGAAGATCAGGAAAAGACAGGCAACATTTATAGGCCATTTTATGAGGAAGGTGGATTTGGAGCACCTGGTCACAACGGAAAAGCTGGAGGGAAAGAGAGCACCAGGTAGACCAAGGGAGAGAATGCTGGACGGACTTGCAGAGTGGCTGGGGATGAGGAGGGTGGGGGAGATGCTAGGAGCAACGAGAGATAGAGATGGATGGAAGTCCATGGTTGCCAACGCCATGCGGCAGGGCACCTGATGATGATGATGATGATATATATATATATATATATATATATATATATATATATGCTATATATATATATATATATATATATATATATATGCATGCATTTATTTCTATTATTATATAGTCTGAGTGAAATCAATGTAAATTGACTGAGGACACTGTAGCCTGTGTTTGCGATGGCATCATCTCCTGATAATTGTAATGATTACTGAAATAATGGTTTTTCAAGTTCCAGTAACTTATTTTCATGCAAATGTCTGCCGTTATTGTTAAGTATCATTACAATTACTGTTATTAGCATGTAAAAACTCTGTTTTGGGCACAGAGAGAGAGAGAGACAAAGAGACAGAGAGAGAATCGATATTGCAAGTTCATGTTCATATTGCTTATAGTCCAGCCGAATACTACAGCCATATCAGGGCTAAGACAAACCTGTGAATGCAATGTTCCAACATGTTTTATTTTACTCGGAGCAGTCCATGCTCACGTATTCATGACGTATTCTCACCATATTTTTTCATCGTACATGTCAACTGACAATGTCAAAAAGTGCACATTAGACATTTTGCAAAGTCGATGTTGTAAATTAACACATCTAACAGGAGTTGTGTATTCAATGATTTAGGCCAACTGAAACGTGCACAATGATTATTCATATCGATGTTTTATTCGATATAAACTGTAAACGTGCAAAATTGTTTCAAACTAAACTGTACATCCTTTTCCACAATTTAGATGTTTGCAGTTATGATCATGATTATCATTGCCAAAAAAGTAAATGTAAATTATCCACACGCACGAGCACACATATGCACGTTGATGACCACGCTCGCATGCATGCTCGTATCTAGGCACATATACATATGTACGCTTGCGGGTGCACACACACACACACACACACACACACACACACACACACACACACACACACACACACACACACACACACATACACACACACGCGCGCGCGCCACTTCATGTTTCATTTTGCTTGACACTATCACGCATGCACAACACACACACACACACACACACACACACAGACACACACACACACACACACACACACACACACACACACACACTCACACACAATACATGACGTGTCCCAGAGACACTTTGTTTTCGTCAGTGTTTCTCAGCTCATTCAAAGGCTTTTATGTGTAATGAAACAAGGAATGTTTAAAGGAAGAAGTGTGATGTGATGCGGTGCGAACTGCCCCAAGGAAAGAAAGAAACAAGTTGTTTCGTGCAACAGATGACCCTTCCCCGCCTGCCCGTGTTCGTGTTTATGTGTCTGTTCGCGTGTATGTTAAAGCAAGCCTCTTTAATGACAGTGTTCAAGCTTTGTATAACTCAGTCGTTCGCAATGCTTATTCATGTACCCCTTTTCTTGAACATTATGAATCGATGTATCCATCTGACAGTTTGAAGCAGGTTGCGTCTATGACAACTGGCTCAAGCGTACGGGAAGGGATATTTCTTGTATTTGCATTGAGAAGATAATAGTTTTTGACAAACCAAAATAAATCAAGATATGATTATTTGCTCATTGAATTGCCAAGGTCCTGGCAATTCCAAAAAAGAAGACATGTATTTCACTAGTTAAAACAGCAAAAGTCATTTTGCATTCGTATTGCTTTCAATATGACTTTAAATTGTACATGCAAAACGTATATGAACCATTTCAGTCAGTTGTCTTGCATTTATGAATCGTCATAGATACCTTTTTCCACAGGACATTTATTCCAAATTTACTTTTTTCCTCACGACATCGTTCACATTTTATCTGATCAGTTAGAACAATATTTTGGACATGTATCATCTGTTATGAGTTCATAGTAGGAAACACCTGCTTTGAGCAGCCTAACAGAAGAAAAAGGACTTGGATGAGTCCAGGAGATAATACCAAAAATCAAATTGACTACATCCTGATCAACAAAAGATTTAGAAATTCTTTGCTGTCAGCAAAAACACTACCAAGCGCAGACTGCAACAGTGACCACAATCCTGTAGTGGGAAGGTTTAGGCTGAAATTGAGGAAAAGGAAACAGACCAAAAGCAATATCAAACTAAATCTTGGACTCTTAAAGACAGATGAAATGGTACGTAAAAAATTTAATGTACGTGTTCAAAACAAATTCAGTGCTCTGAAAGATGTTGGTGACAGTGAGGAACAATGGACAAAGTTGAGAAATTCGATAAATGAAGCTTGTGAAGAAATCCCTAAGGCAAATAGAAAAGCAAAAAAGAGCTGGATGACTGATGAAATTTTGGGCCTGATGGAGGAAAGGAAGAAGGCAAAGAGAAACGAAGAGATATACAGGAAGATTAACAAAGAAATCAGGTATAGGTGCAATGAAGGTAAGGAAGCTTGGCTGAACACAAAATGCAAAGATATAGAAGAATGACACAAAATGGATCCTCAGGGTATGTACAGACGAATTGAAGAAATTGTCCACAGGAAAAATACATGCACATCAACTGGTTGCTTAAAATCGAAAGATGGCACGCTTATCATGGAAAAGACAAAATATTAGACAGATGGGGAGAGTACATTAAAGACCTTTTTGAGGATGACAGAAACGAAGAACTTATTATAAAAATTGAAATTTAAAGGACCACCCATAATGAAAGATGAAGTTAGAGCAGCACCGAAAAAGATGAAACCAGGAAAAGCCCCAGGACCAGACAACATTACTACAGAGATGATTGAAGCCCTGGAGGAATTTGGCATAGAAAAAATAACAGTCCTCCTAAATGAAATTTATGACACATGAAAAATCCCAAAAGATATGTCAAAATCAATTTTCATTGCACTTCCAAAGACGACAGGGGCTACAGAATGCGAACTCCATCGCACAATCAGTTTGATGAGTCATGTAACAAAAATCCTGTTAAGAATAATCATGATGAGGACAAGGAATAGAATCAAAAGAGAAATAGCAGAAGAACAGTGTGGATTTGTGGAGGGAAAAAGAACTATTAATGCTATATACATCCTAAGAACTATCATAGAGAGGTCAATTGAGATGGATAAGGATTTGTATTTATGTTTTGTTGACTATACCAAGGCTTTCGATCGGGTACGAGATGAAGAATTGATCAACCAACTAGAGAGACTCAATATTGATGGAAAAGATCTACGAATAAGCAGGAATATTACTGGGAACAAACAGCTGCAATGAGAATAGAAAACAATATAAGCTCTTTTCAAAACATCAAAAGAGGAGTCAGACAGGGTTGTGTATTGTCACCAGATCTGTTTTCACTATATAGCGAAAACATCATGAGAAACCTAGAAGAAGACCCTGAATTAAAGGTTGGAGGGAAAATGATAAACAACATTCGATACGCAGATGACACCGTGCTAATTGCAGAAAATGAAAGGGACCTACAAAACCTTGTGAATATACTAGAAATAGAAAGCAAATGTAAGGGGCTGGAACTAAACAGCAGGAAGACTGAAGTCATGGTGATCAGTAAAAAACATGAAATCCCCTCATGCAAAATAACAGCAAATGGCACAAACTTGACACAGGTTAATAAGTTCAAATACCTGGGAACGGTCATTCCATCAGACGGCAGATGCACATCGGAAATAGCTGGCAGAATCGGCCAAGCCAAAACAGCATTGAAGAAGATGACAAGCATTCTTACCAACAAATGCCTATCAATTAACCTCAGAAAGAGAGTACTTGAATGTTATATAGAACCAATACTGTTGTACGGATGTGAGGCGGGGACAGTCAGCAAGCAAAGCCAGAGCAGGATCGAGGCAGCCGAGATGTGATTTCTCAGAAGAATGTTGAGAGTTCCATGGACAGCAAAGAAAACAAACGATACAGTCTTGATGGAGGCAGACACAAGTAGATCACTCATAAGGAAGATTAGGAAAAGACAAGCAACATTTATAGGCCATTTCATGAGGAAGGGGGATTTGGAGCACCTGGTCACAGCGGGAAAGCTGGAGGGAAAGAGAGCACCAGGTAGACCAAGGGAGAGAATGCTGGACGGACTTGCAGAGTAGCTGGGGATGAGGAGGGTGGGGGAGATGCTGGGGGCAACGAGAGATAGAGATGGTTGGAAGTCTATGGTCGCCAACGCCATGCGGCAGGGCACCTGATGATGATGATGATCATCGTCATCTGTTATAGCACACCTTGTTCGTTTCGGTACATTTCCTTGTCCACATGGGACAACAACACAAGCAGGGCGACTTGGTGACATGGTGTTCATGATGACTGTGCATTCTGAGGTAATCAGTGATGAGACTTTACTTTTCTGATATGAAGTCAGGAGCGAAGGGACTTTGTTTTGGCGCATAACGTTTTTAGATATGGAACTGATTTTGTGGTCGGGGTTAACTGGACTCGTTTCTATTCAACACTGGAAGATTTTGCTTTCGTAGATGTCTTTCCAGGTGACTTGGCACTCGTCTCCCACACTCACTCACCAACACATGCAGGAAAAAAATCCACTCCTAACATGTTCGCACGTCAAGTGTGCCTAAAGCCCAGTCGGAAAAAAATGTGATGGTTCGAGAATTCCAAACCCTACGAATTACAAGTAGACGGAACAGACCTAACCACAACTAAAGAGTTCATCTACACACTGTCAGACGCTGACTGAGAAGTAAGCAATGACATCAAGAGCGGTCTCAGCAAAGTCAGAAACACCTTCAGAATGGTAAACAACGTGCCGAGGTTCCCCCAGTATAGCGCCAACAGCAAACTCAAACTGTACTGGAGCTGTGTGTCTTTCTCCCCACTTTACAGCTCAGAATGCGGACGGATAACAAAAACCATCTTACCAAATTACCAACGTTTTACATATGGAACTTTGGAATCAAACAGAGTGACAGCCGGACAGACAGACAGTCGGAGAAGCTGACAGACAGGTGGAGGGACAGAGAGATAGAATAGAGGCGGATGGCAACTAACTGACAGTAACAGTAGACAGAGCAACACAGAGAGAGAGAGAGACAGACAGACAGACAGACAGACAGACAGATGTAAGAAAAATAGCAAAGGAGAAACAGACAGGAGAGACAAACAGACAAACAGACAGACTGACGATGCTCACTAACCTGACACCAGGAGGTGAAGAGAGAGAAGGGCAGTGAGCCAGGACCGGGCGGTCAACACAGGCCATGACACTCGCATTGTGACTGCTGGTGGTCTCTGCCAAACAGCTCACCGTTCTTTCGATTCAGCTCATGCATGCAACCAGCCCAGCTGCTAGTCAGCATCCTCGCTCAAAAACTTATTTGTTGTCATGGTCAGGTTGAAGAAGTCAGTAGAAAAAAATCCGCCTTTGAAATATCGATGTTTCTTGCAAGTTGTTCACAGACAATATTGTAGAAATTCTCAATTCGTTTATTGGAGGATTACATGCAAAATTGTGAGAGAAAAAAATCTAAATTGTCAGTTTCAAGAAGTTTGTAAAAGAAATAAGCACACAAAATTGACGCTGACTTTCTTACTGAAATGATAAATTAGATATGCAAAAACTCAACAATATAGTGTATGAAGTATGAGAAAACCATCATCAAGAATAGTTCTGATAAAACAATGTATCATTAGAATCTCGTTCATAAATTGCACACCCGGGACTACTGAATCATTACCGTTTTTGGTTGGAAACCTAGTACTGACACTTTTTGCCACCAAACTGGTCTCTGAATCGGAATCTTGCTTCTCTTTTACACTACTGCTGAAGTGTAAGAGCAAAATGCATTTCTAGCAGCAGTAGCATCACACCAAAGCAAAGTGCATCGCTGTCAGCTGGTAGTCTTCGTCATGAACATTGCCATTATCAGTTTCTATCATGGAAAACAACTGAATTATACCAACTTCAATTTATGGGGAAAAAAAGGACGGATTTGTCCATGCCCAACTATTTTAGATTGCACATGAGGTTTGATATACATTAGATTAAGTTCTTATTGATAAGCCAGAAGACTACAAAGACCATGTTAGATCTGTTTGTTACCTTACGTGTTATGGAAATATGTACGCAGCGTTTGAAGAGTTGTTCTATTATTTAATGATGAACCTAATACGCTGTCGTCCAAAGTTAAGTTGTTTCTTAAAAGAATTACTCTTTGTTAACTGTGTTCACTGCAATATTTGATGACATTACAGAATAATGGCTCTTGTAATCTACAGAACAAATATTGGCAATCCTTATAAGAAAATCAATCCACACTAATAGTCATTGTAAGCCTACTGGTATTTAATTTTTTTATGCAAAACAAGTATATTATATATATGTATATATATATATATGTATATGTGTATATATACATATATGTATATATAGTAATATATTATACATATATATTATACATACATAATATATATAATAATACATATATATATATATATATATATATATATATATATATATTAATATATATATATATATATATATATTTACGAAAGTCGTTGTCAAGTTGAGAATAACAGACATTCAAAAAAATTCAAATAGAAACATTTAGAAACAACTCCCCGCCCCATTCCCTATCCCCCTCCGAAAAATTTAATAGGAGCGCCAGGCTTTTAAAGTCTTCCAGACGATGGAACGATGGAGGGTGAAAAGCTTCAACATTTTAGCGGGTAATATTCAATAACTGAACCTTTGAGCCGATTGATCATGTTACATTTTACTGGAGAGTATCTTCCCTGCCCCAGACAAGCTGGAGGACACAGGCTTTAGCACAGGGATCGTGATGTGAAATTGCAGGCTTATCTGGTTTTTTTTTCCTTCTTTGTTTTGATGGCTCTCTCAAAATGTGCACCGGAGATCTGTTGTCTGTCTGTCTGTCTGTCTGCTGTCTGTCTGTCTCTTTTCTTTCTCTCTCTCCTTCTGTCTCTCCGTTTATCTTTCTTCCTTTTTTCTTTCTGTCTCTCTCTTTCTCTCCCTCTCTTTTTCTGTCAGGCCGAAACCTGTAATAAACATTGTGTTTTAGCTTTTTTGATCACTTTCTCAATATGTATATTCTGACTGCTCTCTCTCTCTCTGTCTGTCTGTCTATCTGTCTGTCTGTCTCTGTCTCTCTCTCTGTCTCTCTGTCTGTCTGTTCTGTCTCTCTTTCTCTCTTTCTCTCTCTTCCTCTCTGTCTCTCTCTATATATATATATCTCTCTCTCCCTCCCTCTCTCTCCTTCTTCTTCTAAATGCGTATTCTGGCATTACAATATCAAGAAAAATATTCAATATGTTCAAGTGTCTTGTTGTTTTTATGCTGTTCAAGTTTTCTTAAAGGTCACTTAAACTCAGTTCTAAGCAGATAAAAAGTTTAGAGAACGAGCAGAGTGTAAATGTTCCCGTGATTTGTCCAGAATACAATATCAAATATGATCAATAATCAATATTCACTGCTTGATATTGGAGTGAAACTTGACAGAACGTAAATTTATGTCTGTTTGGCAGGCTGACTGTCTGTTTGTCTGTCTGTCTGTCTGTCTCTATGTCTGTCTCTATGTCTCTGTCTGTCTCTGTCTCTGTCTCTGTCTCAGTCTATCTGTCTGTCTGTCTGTCTGTCTCTTTCTCTCTCTCTCTCTCCCTCTGTCTGTTTATCTGTCTGTCTGTCTGTCTCTCTCTCTCTCTCTCTCTCTCTTTCTCTCTCTCTCTCTCTTCTCTCTCTCTCTCTCTCTCTCTCCCTCTCTGGATGTATTTTGGTATTACACACAATGTCCAAACAAGGAAAATATTCAATATGTTCAAGTGTCTTGTTGCTTTTATGCTCTTCAACTGTTCTCAAAGATCACTTAAACTCAGTTCAAAGCAGATAGAAAGTTTAGAGAACGAGCAGAGTGTAAATGGTCCCGGGATTTGTCCAGAATACAGTATAAAATACGATCAATAATCAATATTCACTGCGCAATGTTGGAGTGAACGTAAACAGTCACAAATCTCTCTCTCTCTCCCCTCTCTCTCTCTCTCTCTCTCTCTCTCTCTCTCTCTCTCTCTCTCTCTCTCTCTCTCTCTCTCTCTTCTCACTCTTATATCACATTGTACTCAACTACTGCAACGAATAATATTTTCTGTCAAACTTGAAAAATATACTAATATCAAACAATTGTTTCAAAGGTTACAAAATTTCAGCCGGAATGTACTACATATTTTCAACTGAAGTCTGTAAACATCCTTTCATTAGAAACTTCATAAAATGAAAAATTAACCAAACAGAAAAAAGAAAGCATTTATGTCTCTTTCTCCTTTATTCCATTCATCTGACTTCTGCAACGTATCACAAAGCACACACACAGTCCAGTGCAGTACCTTTTTAGGAGTCCACAAAAAACAAGTATCAATTACAAGAGGTCTTTGATCAGAAAAGAGTCTATGCAGCTGCCAAGTCATTTCGCTGATGAACATCAGTGCCTCTTACAATTAATCAGCATCTAGCATTATCGCTACTGATTAAAATAATTGCGTAGTAGCTAAACCAAACTAGGTGGGCGGGCCTCAAATATGGGGTCCACCATTATGTTCCCGTAACGACAACCCACCCATCCACTGTAACCCTTTTGAACTAGTACTGCTGACACCAACGGCATGGAAGCTGTAAAGGCATGGAAGCTGTAACGTAAAAGTAATGGTTGTCACAAAATCCACAGGTCTTAGCAGAGTAAACTGTTTTTCTCAAGCGTTATTCAGTCACTTGCACTCAAATTGACATATGCAGAGCCCGCCTCTGTGGTACTCAGGAACCACCGGTTAAGGAACAAAAACTGAAATCAACATGAAAACAGTACATGAAGTATCCTGGAATAAGAGTTAATTTTCTCAAAATGACACAAAGAAAGTTGTCAATTCCAAACTGTGCTGATTCTGAATGACAGGATTGTACTGTACACTCAGTTTACGATAATGACAGTATGTCCTGCGATAAGATAATGGAATCAAGACTATGGTAACTAACGCTGGGGATGTATTTTCATAACGTAAAGAGAATAAGTAGTTGTATACAGCTGAAATAGTTCCGGCTTTAAATCAAAAATGGTTCAATAGGTACAAATAAAATATTGTTTCAAATGCAACTTTGTGGAGTCTTCCTTCTGCACTTTTTGTGAAGAAAAGAAGAAATTATCTATTTTCAAAACAACTGCGACTGCCCACGTTCACGCAAACAGGAACCAGAAAAACACAAAAATAGAATCAGAACACGTATTTGATACAAGACAAGACGGGAGCAAATTTTCGGCCGACTGGCCTTTGTCAAGTGTAAGATTACAAACAAACAAACACCAGATACAAAAATTATGTGAAAAAGACTGAAACTTCCCTGTTGCTTCGTCCAGTTGGAGAAAGGCACTAAATGAAATTGCAATGTGTCTGTGAGTAATAGGTAAAAAGTGGGGAGAGGGGAGGCAAATATAATGCCAAAGGGGAAGTGAGACAAATTCTGCAATTTGAAAAATGGTCATGCCATATTGGTATTGTTTTGTCCTGAAGAGCTTAACTATGAGGTAAGGCTGATGTAAATGGATCGTGCCTAGTGCAACGAATCCAGTCTGGCCTTGGAATAAGAAGAGAAACATCCTAAACCAACAGACAAGGGGCTGAAGGGAAAACCGGAGCACCCGTAGTAAAAACCCTTAGTCAGACACGGCTGGACTTGTCTTGTGAACCGAAAATTAGAACAAATGGGAAAAAAAACAGCATTCCCTATTCTCAGCTCTTGCGACTACGACGCCTCTGGATGATTTCCATAACAAGACAGATGAAATGACCAGATTCTTTCTACGTAGACATTACCCACTCAGTGTCATCAATGAAGGCCGGGAAAAAGTCAACTCTGTCTCTCGGTCAAATGCCCTCCATTCTGAGCCTAAAGCTCCTACAGAGGATCGCCCAGTTCTCAGTTTAGTCTATCACCCGTCTATGCACTGTGTGAAAGGGATCATCTTGTCCAACTGGGACATTCTATAATCCAGTCCCGCTGTAGCTGAAATTTTTGACCAGCTCCCTTTAATCGTCTACAAAAGAGACACGAACCTCCGTGACTTGCTGGTACGTTCAAGTCTCAGAAAACCAGTCAGCCAACCTTCCAAGAACCTCTCCATGTAGCAAACCTAAATGCAGGACATGTCCTTTCGTGTGCTTGGCCACCACAGTCAAAGGCCCCAAATCCCATATGAAAATTACAAAACATTTCAATTGTCAAACCTATAACATTGTCTACGTGATCAGCTGCTCTAAATGTTTTCAAATGTATATTGGTGAAACTGGACGTACCCTTGATACACGTCTCAAAGAACAATTGGCTGATATCCGACATCAAAGAGATAAAACTATCTCAAATCATTTCAACCAATCAGACCACTCAAGCAACGACATCCGAGTGAAAGGTCTGTGGCTTCCATACAATAACAGCACCATAGACAGGAAAGACAGAGAATCCTGTCTCATAGATAAACTTGGAATACCCAAGCCACATGATCTCAATGACAAACCATAAAGAATTACTCACAGAATCCAGTGAATGCCACTTCATGTACTTTATCTGGACATGACTCTTTGTTCATGTACTTTTACCTCTGTGTGTGTGTGTGGTGTGTGGTTGTGTGTGTGTGTGTGTGTGTGTGTGTGTTTGTGTGTATGTGTGTGTGAGTGTGTGTGTGTGTGTATGTCTGTGTGTGTGTGCGTGTGTGTGTGTGTGTGTGTATGTATGTGTGTTGTGTGTGTGAGTGTGTGTGTGCATGTCTGTGTGTGTGTGTGTGTGTGTGTGTGTGTGTGTGTGTGTGTGTGTGTGTGTGTGTGTGTGTGTGTGTGTGTGTGTATTCGCTTGAATGTATAAGTATTAACTTCCTTGTATTTTACGCAGAGGTTTTGTTTATACAGCTTGGATAAATCTATGTATAGCATCTTCTTTTATTGTGCCCTTGAGTCCATGCATATTTTATTTATGATACTTTCTTTCCCCCTTTCCATATCTTATCCTACTGAAATTCCTGAAATGGACCATATCATCACCAACTTCCCATCTCAATGAGGTCTTAGCTATGCGGCTGCACATACCCCCCCCCCCCCACTTCCACCCCCCCTCCTTCTGTTCTAATTCTCGGTTCACAAGACAGGCCCAGCCGCGTCAGGGTTTATACTCCGGGTTCTCCGGTTTTCCCTTCAGCCCCTTGGCTGTTGGTTTAGGATGTTTTCTTCCTATTTCAAGGTCAGACTGGATTCGTTGCACAGGCACGATCCATTTACATCAGCCTTACCTCACAGTTATAGCCCTGGACCCTCTTCAGGACAAAACAATACTGATATGGCATGACCACTTTTCAAATTGCACAATTCGTCTCTCTTCCCCTTTGACATTATAATTTGCCTCCCCTCTCCCCACTTTTTACCATTACTCACAAACACATCGCAATTTCATTTAGTACCTTTCTCCAAATGGACGAAGCAACAGGGCAGTTTGTCTTTTTCACATAATTTTTGTATCTGGTGTTTGTTTGTAATCTTACGCTTGACAAAGGCCAGTTGGCCGAAAATTTGCGCCTGTCTTGTCTTATCCTACTTTTAGTTTGGGAAAGTAAAATAATGCGAAACGTTTCGGACACATTTACAAGAGCACATTAAAAAGAATCGTGTGCATTGCGATAACCTAACTTTTCTGGAGCAATGATTTTATTTCGAGTAAAATACAATGCGAAGACTGGTGACATACCAGATTTGACCATTTTGTTGGAGAAATCAAAATCATCATGAGCCATGCCACGCATCGGTGGGTATTATGGCCCTACATCTTTTGTCCCTGCAAGTATATCTCCTACCCCTTCTGTCTTCATCCCCTCTCCAAAACTGTCAAATAGATTTTTTCTCGGCCTACCTGGCGCAATTTTTCCCTCTAGTTTTCCTGTTGTGGATAGGTGCTCAAATTTCTCTTGCCTCATAAAATGTCCTGTTAAAGTTGCTTGTCTTTTCTTAATCTTCTTCATTACTGTTCTTTTTGTGTTTGATTTCTCGCTTGTCTACTTTGTTTTTTATGTGACTCTTAACACTCTTAGAAACTACATTGCAGCTGCCTCAATCTTTTTAATTGTCCAGGCTTTGCATCCAGACGACAAAACTGGTTGAATTCAACACTAAAAACGTCTCTTTCTGATTTTAATTGATAGAGAGATTTGTTGGAGAAAAAAACGCTTTTCATTTTCTTGAATGCTGGTCTAGCTCGACCATTTCTGCTGAATATTTCTAATGTGCATCTGTGCCGTCTGATGACATGACTTTCCCAGGTATTTCAACTTACCAACTTGCCCCTATGTTGTGCCATTTACTGTTATTTCACATGAAAGGATTTTTTTTCTTTTTCTTTTTTTTTCTTTTTTTTTTTTTACTGATTACCATGACTTCGGTCTTTTTACTATTTAGCTCTAGCCCTTTATTTCTGCATTCTATTTGTATTATATTCACAAGATTTTGTAGGTCTTTTTTCCTCCTCTGCGATTAGAACATTGTCATCTGCATAACAAAGATCGTTTATCATTTTTTCTCCAACCTTTATCCTAAGATATCCTTTTAGGTTTCTCATGATGGTTTCGCTGTAAAGTGGAAACAAATCTGGTGACAGAACACATCACTGTCTAACTCTCTTTTGACAATTGTAAAAGAGCTTCTATCATTTCGTACTCCCATTGTTGTTGTTTGTACCCAGCTGTTGTTTGTTCCCAACATATATTCTATATCATTCTTAGATCTTTTCCATCAGTACTCAGCTTTTCCAGACGTTGATCAATTTTTGTGTCTTACCAGATTAAAAGTTTTGGTATAATCAACAAAACACGAATGTTTAGCCTTAATCAACTCAACTGGTCAACAGTTTCTTTCCCGTCCACAAATTCACTTTGTCTTTTGCTATTTCTCTTTTGATTCTGTTCCTTATCCTCATCATGATTATTCTTGATAAATCTTTATCACATGATTCATCAAGCTGATTGTACGATGGAGGTCGCATTTTATAGCCCCTGCTTTCTTTGGAAGTGCAATAAAAACTGATTCTGACACATCTTTAGGGATTTTTGAGGCGTCATAAAATTCATTTAGTAGTTTTGTTACTTTTTCAATACCACATTCATTATATTGTTCTGGTGCTTTTGCCTGTTTCGTCTTTTTTCGACGCTGCTCTAACTTCATCTTTCATTATTCGTGGTCCTTCAACGTTCTTTCTTGATGTTTTTCTCTTTTCTCTCATCGTCGAAAAGGTCTTTAACGTACCTCCCTGTCTATTTAATATTTTGTTATTGCTTTTTACCCATAATAACCGTATCATCTTTTGATTTTAAGTAACCACTTAGTCTGCATGTCTTTTTTCCTGTGAGTAATTTATTCAGTGTTTCTGTACACACACTTAAGGTTTGTATTGTGTTGGTCTTCTATTTCTTTGCGCTTTGTTTCTAGCCAAGCTTCTTTAGCTGAATTGCACTTACATCTGGTTTCTTTATCTATATTTTTGACTTCCTCTTTTCCTTTTACCTTCCTTCGTTCATCCGTCGATCCTAAAATTTCTTTTGTCATCAAATTCTTCTGTTTTTCTTTGAACTCTAGGTATTTGTTCACAAGGATCATTTACTGACATGTTCAAATTATCCATTGTTCCTCACCGTTCCCAACGTCCTTCAGAGCAATGAATTTGTTTTGACATATATAGTAAAATTTTGCACTATCGATTCATCTGTCTTTAAGAGTCCAAGATCTAGTTTGATATTATTTTTGGTCTGTTTTCTTCTCTTTAGTTTCAGTCTAAATTGTCCCATTACAGTCTGCACCTGGTAATGTTTTGCTATCTGTAAAGAATTTCTAAATCTCTCATTAATCAAGATGTAATCAATCTGATCCCCTGTGTTGTCTGCAGGATTCATCCATATGAATTCATTACTTTCATTACGTGTGCCCACTCAACAAGTTTCTTTCCCCTTTCATTTCGTGTTCCAAGATCAGGAGGTTCAACTATGTCATCTACTTTTTCCTGTCCCACTTGAGCATTAAAATTCTCTCATTATTTATTTGATGTCTTGTGATTTACATTGAGGTATCTCTTATTCTATAAGTTGTCAATTTCTTCTTAAGTACTTGCTGATGATGTTGCTTACCCTACGATCTGACTGGTAAAACACGATCTGATATAGCCCAGTATCCTTTGACAGACTTTGACTTGTCACGTTCCATTATGATGTCTACCCCTCTTTCATTTGCGTCCCCAACAGAATATATAAGTTGATATTAAATATCTAAATATGCACAACAAGGACATACACTAAATCAACATTTCTTGGCTGCTTTAAATATCGATATAATGTAGAAAGATGTGCAAGTTTATGCTAGCATAGAACCCACTTATTTAACGAGAAATGGTATTCTTGCTTTCATCTTCTAAACCATAATTAAATAAATGCCACTCTCCACTCTAGTTTTAATGAACAATACAAAAATAAGTACAATGTGAAATATATAAAATTATATTTTTTTGGAATTAGGTATGTACAAATGCATTCTATGTGTTATTAATTCCTATGTTAAATGTTGTGTTTAGTATGAACGTTTGCTCCAGTTCATTGTATGCATGTTTGTGTATACATAATTGTTTTTATTGGTTATAGGTCTGTAATCATTTTTGTGTCTTTGATTTTTTCAAACTGTTAATGAAGCAGGCGTGTAAGACTGAGGAAAAGAAAGCAGTGTATAATGTAAGAACTGAAATTTATGTCTCTCTGAAGAGGAACAGCACGTGTACATGTAGGTGTGTGCGCGTGTGTGTGAAGGGATGAGTGGATGTGAGTATGAGTGAAGTATGTCTTGTGCTGAAAAAAAATAAAACAGATTGTTTTTCAGCGGGTTCACGGGTGTTGAATTCATTTAACAAATCTTGTGAAATTTGTATGAAGATGATGATGCTGAGGAGGAGAAGGAGGGTATGTATAAGTATATGTGAATGTGTGTATTATATTTACATATCTGTATATCTCTCTCTCTATATATATATATGTATATATATATTATATATCTGTATATATATATATATATGTATATATATGTATATATATATATATATATATATTATATATATATATATATGTGTGTGTGTGTGTGTGTGTATGAATACGTATATATGTATATACATACATATACATATATATATAAATATTTATATACATATGTACATACATATATATTTGTATATATATATAAATATATATATATATTGTGTGTGGTGTGTGTGTGTGTGTGTGTGTGTGTGTGTGTGTGTGTGTGTGTGTGTGTGTGTGTGTGTGTGTGTGTGTGAATGTATAATGTATTTTCCCTCATTGATCATTGTTAAAGCTTATGAATTTGCATTCGTAACTTATCTTTGGAAAGACAACAATATTTTTTGCAATATGAAAAGAAAACAAGAAAGTTTATACTTACGAACAATAGTAAAGGTAGTAATAGTTAATTATATGCCCACACTTTTGCACTTCAAGTCGCAATTAAATTAAAACTTATCTGTTCACCTGGGCCAGAGTATGCTCTGAAATCAATTATGCATGAGAGCTGTAGACAAGAATGGTTAGGTTTAGAATTAAACTAAACTGAATCAAATTAAACCAAATCAAATGAAGCAGGCAAACGATATCTGCGAACATTCATATATGCAGTGCTAAACACTTGATTATATATTCCCGTTGAAGGGCCTCTCTTAATGCTAAGTCATCTTAGCTGAATTAGGAGCATGCTTAAATCTGTACAGGGCATAGTCAGAACAAAATAAAAAGACAATTATTGTTTTGGAGAGATAGGGATTCAAATGTGAGCCTTCCATTCATCTTTGGTTGATGTAACCATTGCATTTCCGTGAACAGAAGACAGGAAAAGCAGGCCATTCTCCCGCACGTCTTTGAAATGTCAGATTCTGTCCATTTTTTCTTTTTGACAGAAATGTATGTGGACAGAACAGTTTTCATTGATATTCCCTTTCAGACGGCTATTCTGGCAAATTCTCAAAACTCTTCCATTCCTCCAAAATAGAAGGGCGACTTATAAAACCTGAAATAAAATTTATCAGGGTTTCATGGCGCTTATGTTATTTTAGCCTGTACACTAGACCCGATGAAAATTGCCTAAAGAGGCCATGAAGGAGTGTGGTGTGTGTGTGTGTGTGGTGTGTATGTGTGTGTGTGTGTGTGCGCGCGCGCGTGTGTGTGTTTTCTTTTCGTGTGTTGTGTGTGTGTGTGTGTGTGTGTGTGTGTGTGTGTGTGTGTGTGTGTGTTGTGTGTGTTGTGGTGCATGCGTGTTGCCTGTGAGTGTTGAGTGTGGTGTGTGTGTGTGTGTGTGTGTGTGTGTGTGTGTGTGTGTGTGTGTGTGTGTGTATGTGTGTGTGTGTGTGTGTGTTCACAGAATGTGACAGATAAAACCATAGATGATATAGTAAGCTATTTCACTCACAGAATTTGACAGAAGTAGGCACGAATAATGATATGGTGTGTGAATGGTCAACATGTTTTCGGGGGAATTTTCCCATTACTCAAAACATTATCGTCTGTGTAGGTGAATTAGCATTGAAATGCCAAACAAAAGCGAGATTTAGGTGGCTATTTCTCGATGATGAAGTGAGAAACAAGTTGGCATCTGTAATTGTTCAAACCACATTAGCCTACGTATCAATTAAATAACAAGTACCGGGATTTTCAAACGTTTAACGTTTTTCGTGATGATATAACGTTTTAATCCAGTCACTTAAAAAATTCCTTTTATACATAATGAGAGTCCTTTTTACAAATAATGAAAAGCCTCTTTACTAATAATGAAAATCGTTTTTTCCAAATAATGAAAATATCATTTAAGAAAATTCACCTTACAAATAATCAAAAATCCCTAATTATTAAAAACAATGACAACCCATTTTACAAATAGTGAAAATCCCCATCAGAATAACGAAAAATCCCTTCTACAAATAATGAAAATCCTCTTTGTAAATAATGAAAATCCCCTTAACAAACATTGAACATCCCTTTCGTCCTCTTTACAAATATTGAATACCCCCCTAAGTACAAATAAGGTAAAAATTCCCTTTGAAAATGATGAAAACGCAAATTTTCCATGACGTTGCAAACAATTCACTCTTTCGGATTTTCATTTACATTACAAATGTTGATAATCCCGATGTCCAAGAAACAAGATCAAAAATGAATATTGCTGCTACTGTACAAACTTCACTTCATTCTATCTGCATGCAAGTAGTGTGACATGAAAGTTATAATGACGTTGTAGGTGGTCAGAATAACATTCAATAAACTTAACAACATATAGAAGGAAAAAATGTGAACAAAATAGAAGTGTCAGGCTTTTAACATATTCCCGACGATGGATGGGAAAAATTTTAGCATTTCTAGAGGGCGACACTCAATAGCTGAACTCTTGAGCTGACTGATCGCCTTGCTTCGCCAGAGGATATTTCCACGGCCTCAGACAAGCTGGAAGATGCAGGCTTTAGCAAGGGATCGTGATGTGAAATCTGAATAAATTGCAGGCTTGGCTTGTTTCGGCGTTCTCAACATGTGCAGTGCAGATCTCTTTCTCTCTCTCTCCCTCTCTCTCTCTCTCTCTCTCTTCCTCTCTCTCTCTCTCTCTCTCTCCTCTCTCCTCTCTCCTCTCTCTCTCTCTCTCTCTCTCTCTCTTTTCTCTTCCTCTCTCTCTCTCTCTTCCTCTCTCTCTCTCTCTCTCTCTCTCTCTCTCTCTCTCTCTCCCCTCTCTCTCTCTCTCTCTCTCTCTCTCTCTCTCCTCAGTATTGTTTTTTTCACTTTGAGACGCTGTGTCAAGAAAATATTGTAAATCTCCCAAAATTTCATTTCTTGTAGTTTATTTGGGTTTTTACATCATCAAAGAAAAAATAAAAACAAAATTGAAAAATTGCAGGATCCAAGCACAGTATAAAGTGCTTTGGAGATTTGCTCAGAGCGCAGCATATAATCAATAATAATGTTCCGTAATCAGCGCTGGATATGCATGAGTTGCATGATACATAAAATAACCCATCCCGACGAGCTCTTTCTATCTCCTCTTTCTCCCTCTTTTTCAGCCATTGAAAGAAGGTCCTTTTCTATGAAGTGGAAAAAGACAACAATTTCAATCCACCTGTACTCACAAATGTTCAACTTGAAACAAACGTGAATACAATTGACAAACCTATTCACAAATTGTAATCATTTGACAAAACTTATTTTAAAATTGGTGAACTATTGATCCAGATTTTCATTAATTCAAAACTTTTTTTCATTAACAAGCATCATTTCACGCTGCCCCATTTCTCGTGCTGCTTTATTGTCATCGATCTGAGTCACTCTGCAACACTCTGGGCACTGTCAGACCTAAGTTCATTCAGTGCAAGTCCCAGTCATTTCATTAGAAACATAGTGATGTGACAAATCATTGAAAAGACAACGTTTGTTTTTCGTTCTGTATGTTGTCTCATTGTAGTGCTGCCCTTATACCATTGATTCCTGCCCTCTATCAAAGCCCAAGTAAAGCCAGCTCCCACATTGATATTCCCAACACGGAGTAAAATCAGAAACGCACATGTATGTAAAATGCCTTTGCCAAGAAGAAC
>CM060306.1:60403624-60436124 GCA_030674185.1 Monoplex corrugatus | reverse complement strand
AGAACAATCATGATGAGGACAAGGAACAGAACCAAAGGATAAAATAGCAGAAAAATGTGTGGGTTTTTCGAAAGGACAGGAACTATTAATGCTATATACATCCTAACAACCATTATAGAGAGGTCAGTCGAGTTAAAGAAGGATTTTGAAAAAGTTATGCTTTGTTGATTATACCAAGGCTTTGATCGGATAAGACACAAAGAATTGATCAACCAGCTAGAAAGGCTCAATATTGATGGAAAAGATCTAAGAATAATCAGAAAATGTATTGGGAACAAACAGCAGCAATGAGAATAGAAAAAGATATTAGCTCTTTTCAAAATATCAGAAAAGGGGTTAGGCAGGGTTGTGTTCTGTCACGAGATTTCTTTTCACTTCACAGCAAAACTATCATAAAAGACCTAGAAGAATGCCTTGGGATAAAGATTGGAAGAAAAATGATAAACAACAATTTTTAAGCAGATGACAACGTGCTAATTGCAGAAAATGAAAAAAGGCCTACAAAATTTTGTGAATATAATAGAAATAGAAAGCAAAAATAAAGGGCTTGGAGCTAAATGGCAAGAAGACTAAAGTCATGGTAATGAGTAAAAAACACTAAATCACCTCATGCAAAATAGCAAATGGCTTAACATTGAGACAGGTTAATAAGTTTAAATATCTGGGAACGGTCACCTAACCATACGGCAGATGCACATCAGAAATAGCCAGCAGAATTGGCCAAGCCAAAATAGCGTTCAAGAAGATGAAAAGCGTTCTTGAGTGTTATATAGAACTGTTACTGTTATACGATTGTGAGGCTTGGACAGTCAACACTCGAAGCCAGAACAAAATCTGGTTTCTAAGAAGAATGTTGAGAGTTCCATGGACAGCAAAGAAAACAAAGGAGACAGTCTTGATGAAGCAGACACAAGATCTTTGATAAGGAAGATTAACAAAAGACAAGCAACATTTATAGGCCATTTTATGAGGAAAGGGGAATTTTAAAGCACCTGGTCACAACAGGAAAGTTGGAGGGAAAGATAACACCAGGTAGACCCATAAAGCAAAGGCAGCATTAACAAAAAGTGGGGGATATGTAAACTCTATTGCAATGATGAAAACAGACAAACTCTAACATACACATGTCAAAGAAGTAATAAAAAGAATAAATATAAATAAATATCGACTTTCAAATAACAAACAGTTAAGCATTTCACAAAAATAGGTGAGACAAAGGCAGAGTACACGTGATCTTAGTATATGGAATCTGAAAACGGCAACAGCAATAAAAAATGACAATAACAAACATCACAGTAATATAGTAGTAATACTTTAAATGTATATATTTACACACACACACCTATACACCCACACACATACATACACAGACACACACGCACACATAGCTATATAGATAGCATATGTATGTATATATATGTATACATACATATATATATATATATATATATAAAGAGGGAAGAGAGAGAGAAAGAGAGAGAAACAGACAGATAGACAGACAGACAGACAGATTGATGGATAGGTAGATAGACAGACAGACAGACAGACAGATAGATAGATAGATAGATAGATAGATATAGATAGATAGATAGATAGATAGATAGATAGATAGATAGATAGATAGATAGATAGATAGATACCATGTTTATCGTGTATACATACATATGTATAGCGAGCGAGAGAGAGATGGGGGGGTGGCAGACAGATAGACAGACACAGGCAGATACAGAGAGAGAGAGAGAGAGAGAAGAGAAGAGAGAGCATCACCAAGAACAGATTATATCATGGTTCTGTGTACAGCCCTTAATCTCATTCAGTGTGTCCCATAGGTCCATGATGCAGCACGCAGATCACCACAGCATAATATTAAAGAATATGACGTGATTGATTGGCCACCCTTCACTCTCTATGGACTATGGAGACGCACAACCAGACTTGTGTTCCTTCAGCCTTAGGACTTTACAAACGCTCCTCTGGGTTGATGTTTTCATGGCACAAATCTAACCATTGTGATATGAAGAATCTGCTATCATCCATGCAACAGACTTCTTTTCCCCGGGATATCGGAGGAGCCAGGGAAGATGATGCCATTACACGTTAACATTTTAGTGCTCTGGTTTTTTTCCCCTTATAGTTAGCTATCTGTACATTTTTTGTTATAATTATATAGAGAAAAATGTTTGTAATATTAATACTGCGACTTGAGTCTCAGCATATTTGACACGCTGTACTTACTTTTGCTTGTGTGTTTTGTTGTTGGGTTTTTCTTTTTCTGTTTGTGTTTATGTTTGTATTTGGTTTTGTTGTTTGTTTGTTTGTTTGTTTGTTTGTTTGTTTAGGTTTTCTTTTTTCTTTTTTCTTTTGAGGCACGACTAAAATTGTGTCATTGCTTATAATCTGAAAGGTCTCTGATCAGTTTGTCCTCACACATGTATGTATCTTCTTTGCTTCACAATTATGCTCCTAAATTAAACATTCCCGACATTTTAACAGTCCACACTTTTGTTGCAAATGTGGTAAAAATACCTCCAATAACAGCTTAGAAACTCTTACTAATACAATTCGATAACACACAGATACACATCGCTGCCGGATAATAGGAAATAACCTCGTTATTTTCTCAAAAAGAAGAGATGGGATGAATACAAAGTGTGTTAAGTATGCAAGCGCGTATACTCACTGACGATGAAATCGATAACACCGACTGTTCAGTTTTATGTAAGACATGAAAGAAAGAGACAGAAGACATTTGAAACGTTCTGCTTGCTAGCAGTTCAGAACTTTAAAATTTGTGATGCTAATGTTACCCAGTGACCAATACCTGATGTTTCTCACTCAGCAAGCTTTTACGTTTCATCTCTCTCCCTCTCTCTCTCTCTCTCTCTCTCTCTCTCTCTCTCACCCACCCACTGCCCATTAACAGATGTCTTTCATGTAAAAAAAAAAAAACGCTTGTACTAAAGAGAAGCTTCAGGAAAAGTGCAACTTTCTCTCGCATGCAAGAAACTTCTAAAGCAGTGTTATTTGTCTTTGATCTTTAGTGTTCTTTGTCTTTGATCTTTGCGTTCGTTGAAGAACTGCCTTCATAAGCGATTTTTCAATTCCAAATGGGACTGTCCGCTCTTTCAAGCTAATGAACTGGCCGACGGAACAGCACGGGCATAACATTACGATCCTTTGTAGACTGTATCGAGATGAAGGTGTCAGCCCATGTCGTTAAACAGATCTGTTGATGGAAAATGTCCATTGGTCAAATTTCCAATTCCAATTTTGAATTTTGAGTTTTTGAGAATTCTCGCTTTATATATGTGCTCCACCAGTATTGTAGACTTTGTAAGGCTGCACAATAATACATAATTATGCTGGTATAATCTTGAAAGTGTGGGGGTGGGGTGACGGGGCTGATGAAACACTAAGCTGACAACAATCTTTCATCAAAGCCAAAACTGGGGTTTTAGTTAGATTTAGGGTCATAATTGTGGTTAACGTTAGGGTTGGGATCAGCGTTAGAGCGATAATAGGCCAATCTACAAAGGTGCGTTAAAATATATATCCGCTTTAAACATTACAATTGTGATGATCATTATAGTTCAAACGAATTTTGTGACCAAGCATACCAGGTAGGAAATATGGTTTGGTCACGACCTATTTGTCCCCAATGGATATGGAAGACGACTTAATAGAATTCAGTTCTTTCTCGTAACGTCACAATCCATGGCATTATTGGGGCAACATGAAATGACCAAGCTTGCACCAGACAATCAGGATCGTGTACCAGATTAAAATGACGCACCGGGACATGGGGCACCTGTGCTCATCCCAGCTGTAGCTAATAAACAGCGAATGGGAGGTAGCAGAGGGTGGGGTGTGTTTGTTATATATACATACTTTGTTTGAAAAATAATGATGATGATGGTGATAATAGTGATGATGAGGAGGAGGAGGCTACCTACTACTACCACCACCACCACCACCACCACTACTACTACTACTACTACTACTACTACTACTACTACTACTACTACTACTACTACTACAACTACTACTACTAATATTAAGAAGAAGATTGATACTGATGATGATGTTGATGATGATGTTGATGATGATGTTGATGATGATGATACTGATGATGATGAGAAGGAGGATAATACCAAGAAGACGAAGAAGAAAAAGACTGATGATGATGAGGAGGAGAAGGAGGAGGATAGTAATGATAATGATGATGATGATAATAATAATAATAACAATGATAATATGATAGTAATAATAATAATAATAACAATAATAATAACAACAACAATAATATAATAGTAATTATAATAATAATAATAATGATAATAGTAAATAATAATAATAATAAAATAATATTAATGATGATGATGATGATGAAAAAAGCGAACACACTGTTAAGTGATATACTATACAAATAGTTCCCAGTTTGCAATCGATTATTTTAGAAGTAAACAATGCAGTTGCTAGATGAAGCTTGTGTGACAACATAAATGGTGAAGAGATAACACAGACAAATACAAAATAAAATAAAGATTTCAAAGCTTGAAGGAAAGGTAATGAACAAACAAACAAACAAACAAACAAACAAACAAAAGAAAACTCGTTTCAGTTATGAAAATGACAGTAAAACTAGAGTAAAGATTTAAACATGAGTTGATTTTTTTGCTGAATGAAAAGGGATACAAATTGTCTCGTATACCTAACACTGATACAAGCAGTTCCATTCCACCGGAGAAGAAGAGACCAAAAGTCTATATAGTCTTCCAAAGACCTATAAGGCAAACGTTCCATCCGGGACTATCGTTTCATATAGAAGTAGCATCATCTATACAGATTTTAAATAATTTCCTCCATGTCTTAATATCGTATGTAATGTGAACTGAAAGCTGTAAAAGACTGTCAAGATTTTACCTGATTTAATATCTGCCCCAGTGTAAAGTTTGGTATGACAGTTTTAATGTTACCGCTTTTAACAAACAGTGTAACTGGGGGAAAACTTTTTCATATGGAGAGTCGAACAACCGTAGAGCAGCAGTAGTAGTAACCCTCTTTCAGTCCGTGTCGATTATGGAAGATGGGCCCTGTTTTTTTGTCGGTTTTTCTGCTGTTTTGGCAGCGTCGAGTGCAATCTCCAGAGTGTAAGACTAAGCAAGATGATATGTAAAATCAACTGTTGCCCATGCATTCGGTCCTTCCTCTTCACTGGTTGACGGATCCATAGGAATGGTGAGGCCAGTACAGTCTGGCGTCAGCAGCGTTGCAGGTTTTGCCAGAATGATGCTGAAATCAGAGTCAGTCTGCCTTCGGGACTCAGACTCTGGATGTTTTACCCGGGATTGACTCCCGAGGTCTTTCCTTGGATGGGTATGGCTGCGGCTGCATGGCAGCGGAAGTTTGAAATTCGAGTTTACCTTCTCCTAAATGGACTACCTTCCCAGGTTGGCAAGCCTTGTCTGCCCGGATCGATCATGAGCAGGTAGTATGGGATTACTGATAGCAGACCAAGTGGCCTGACCTGACAAACAAGAGCAGAAAATGTTGACTATAGCTCTATTACCATCACTCATAAGTGAGGTATTTAGAAGCCATCAATGATGGAAGTTTCTAATAAAGTTATAGGAAGATCAATTACTCTTCGTCTCGACAGTCATTCTCCAATTAGTGTATGGAAGAGTCCGAGGAGACTCCTTCATTGAGCTCTTCGTTCCAAAGCAATGTAGAGATATGTGAATAACACACTCACTAACAAAGTAAACATAGAATTCAACACTTCACTATCAGCTCAGCACACTAGACCTACTCGCCAACTTCTCAGTCAAGACAAAAACACAAGAACGGGTGTTTTGAGACATGTTGGTGTCTGTTGCAGATGACTGAGCCCCTGTGCGTATACTATGTCGCAAACGTCCACATGAAGATGAGGTTAAGGGAAGGTTGCCATAGGTGAGTAATGTAGTAGAGATCTAAGCTTTTCTCTGGGCAGAGTGGCAGAATGGTTCAGACGTTCGCCTGTCAATAACTAAACTCAGGTTCCAGGTATCACTCGCCGTAAGGCTTTGACTTTTCTCCTCAGTTTGACAGGAACATCGAACTGAACGTCTATTCCTTCGGAAGGGGACGAAAAATGAGTCGGACCCGTGTGCCTTCTGGCTGCGCACGTTAAAGATCCCAGGGCAGTTGAAAATCGTGAAGAGAAGGGTATTGCCCGGCTGCCTTGGTATAAAACATTGGAGAGATGAGTTATTTCCCAGGTCCCACTCCTTGAAGACCAATTAGTCTTCTTGCCTTTCTGAAGTCTTGGTGAAAGAAATGTGAATATTAATTTGAAGCGAGGAAGAGGGGATGGGCGCCGCCCTCGTGGTGCTGGCCCCTGGAAAAGTTGAGATTTCTGCCACCTCATTCCTCTACAACCCCAGGGTTATGGAACTATCTAGGTAGTGCCTGAAGACCTGGCCAGCTCGTGGGACTATGTGCAGGTTTAAGGTTTGTGCCGTGATCATTCTGGATCTTCTCCATCACATGGCACTTGTGACATTAGTGCACACGGAATTCATTCCGAGCGCGGAGACGTCATCTTGGAAAATTGAAACTGACACTGAAACTGGGGCAGCATAATGAGGCCCAGATCTTTGCCTACCCATCTCCTCTCCCTCAATGCTTCACACTCCTCACCCATAATAATGGTCAGGTATATATTGATATCTGGGTGGATTGGAGGCTGCATGTACAGAATGTTGTTCACATTCGCACTAATCCACACAGTGAGGCAGAAAGGTGGAACCTCTACTTTTACTCCAGCCAGGATTTATGAGAACCTTGCTTGAATTTCCAAATGAACAGTAGCCTGGCGCAAATATGCTTAATTGTCAGAACTCCTCACTACAAAGGCACATTGAAAAACCACGACATAATGGCAAAAATCTCTTTATAAAAATCATTGCACAAATTCCAGGTTTTTATATTTCATACTTAAAGAAGCTTCAACTGAAATGAACGTTGACACGAAGACAGGAGAAAAAGAAAAAGAGACAAGCCAGGAAACCGATTGCTCAGTTAGAAATGGATGTGACGCGTACTACTGATGAGTTTGACAAAAGAATAGAACTTTTATCTACAAAACACTACATTTCACAACTTTGAGCAGATATGAACAAAATAGTGTCAGCTGTGAATAGTCGCATTGATAAAATGGAAAGTGCCCCGTTTCACCTTGACAACGAAAAAGATAAACTTAAAAGAAAAAGTGGTTAAACTGCAAGAGAACAATAATGAATTACGGAGTCAGTTGAGTCAATGCATGAAAGAGAACAATGACTTGAAGAAAGCACTGAACGACGAGGAACAGCATGGCAGGTCGTGGAACTTGCGGGTGTTTGGGGTGAAAGAAGTTGGAAGAAACTGGGAAGTGGAAACAGTTCATGATTGTGTAAAAAGTGTATTCATGTGTTTACCAATAAAGTCGGTGTTCCAATGAAAGAGACTGACATTGAAACTGCACACCACACTGGCAAACCAGGAAGAGACAGACCACGACCTATCATTGTCGGTTTTTACTCCAGGCTCTCAAATCTGCTCTGTTGACACGCAGAAAACAAACAATCTGGAGTATATATCACACAGGCCAACTATAAATTGTTGATGAATAAAAAATCATAATGCCACAATGTCATCATGGTCGGCCAACGGGACATTTTTGGTTAAACTTAAAAACGGACAAACTGCATTGACATCGACACAAACATCGATGAGATGTTTAAAAAATTGATGTAATTGACCTAGTGTAAGCCTGCTTGGTCAGCGGTAAAGCACTCACTTCCCGATATGATTACACGGTTTTGCATAAGAACAAAGCTTTGTGCTTGAAGCCACTAGTCCATCAAGCTTTAACTGCCTTTCTTCATAGTTTAGGAAGACAAAACAACGAGGAAGAGGACATGCGCACCACCCTTATAAGAGTCATCCCCTTGAAAAATTGAGGTCTCTACCACCTCTCTTCCCCATGACTTCAGGGTTCTCATGGGATCACCTTTACTTGTAGGGTAGTTGCAGAGTATAAAGGTAGGCTTGGGCGCTCCTTTTTTGAGGAGTGTTCTGAGCTTACTGTTTTTGTGCTTTGTGTCTGTTTCTATGCTAGCTGAATGGGTAGCGCAAACTGTGTTAGATTTGAGAAGTTCTATACAACATGGGAGATAATTCTCAAGAGTTATGTCCTTTGATTATATTATGAAAAAATTCTCCCTGCTTCCCTCTTATTTCTTTGGTATGACATAAAGCAGTTTACAAAACAAGTTAAAATTTATCTGGATACGAAAATTAAACAATATAAAGCATAAATGGAAATACATTATAACTGTTATGTTTCCCATGATGAATAATCTCAGTATGTATGAATCATGTCTACCAGTTAACACCAAAGTCAACATGTTTTGGCAACACGTGTTAGATGCGTATAAAGAATTAACAGTAAAAACCACACCCAGCAACTTCTGAAGAATTTGCTACTGAACCTATATCTTATAAGAAAAATGATCCTTGATATTCATAATAACTGTACTTAACGAATATGATGGCAGATCATGTCTAGGCTTTCTGAACACACACACACACACACGCACACACACACACCACACACACACACACACACACACACACACACACACATACATACATACATACACACACACAGCACGCACGCACACCGCACACACGCATACATCTATACATATATATGATATATATGTGTATATACATATGCACATACATATAGTATACATTATATATTATGTGTCCATATAATAATATATACGTATATACGCGTTCGTGTGTGTGTGTGTGCGTGCGCGTGCGCGTGCGCGCGCGCGCGTGGTGTGTGTGTGTGTGTGTGTGTGTGTGTGTGTGTGTGTGTGTGTGTGTGTGTGTGTGTGTGTGAACGTTTGTGTCATAAGGGGTATAATTTTTCATGCAAATATTGAGGCGGAGCGGGAGATGGGCAGTAAGTGGGGTGCAGTAGAATGAGAGTGTAAAATAAATTTTTAATTGCTGAAAGCGATGGGGGTAGGTAGTTTTAAAAAGAGGAAGAAATCGAAAAAAATGTTGAATGTATAACATTTAAGCCAATATTGATATGTGGTAATGTGTGTGAGTGTGTGAGTGTACACACACACACACACACACACACACACCCTCTCTCTCTCTCTCTCTCTCTCTCTCTCTCTCTCTCTCTCTCTCTCTAAAACACACTCTCACTCATTCTCTCAATCCCTCACAAATAGAAAACCAAACAAACAAATATATAAAACGAAAATCTCAAAGTGAATTACGAACATTTCGATGAGACTACAACATCAATGAACAGAAATATTTGACGTCAACCAAATAACAATTAAAAAAAGATGATGAATCGATTTGTGACACTCTGTCTCCTTGCATACAAATAATGTTATAGATATCCAGATTTCGTTCTTCTCAAGTCAGCGTGACACCGAAATAGCATCAGATGAAATCAAAATTGATGTGTAGCGAAGACAATGGTAGACTATCACAACAGTGAAATAAATATCAACAAAAGTTTCTAAACAAAAGTAGTGTTCGCGCACCTTCCATAAATAGTGCTGATTATAAGACATTTAGACCTCGTTTGTGACCATAGCGTATATATCAAAACTGACAAACCTAGACATTCGCGATTCCTCGAGGTCTACATGTTTGACCACAAGTTTGATAACAAAAAGTCCATCCAGAAACAGGTAAGAAAATCTTGCTAACACATTTTGGTAACACACAAATCCACAGACGAATGGACACACAGACACACAGATAGATACACACCACCCTCCAGGCGATATGAAACTTTTTCTCTTTCCTTTTAATAAAGAAAGACTCACAAAAACAACAAACGAAAAACAAAAGAAAAACAACTGAAAAGAAGTTAAAGTACCAAGAAACACTTACATCAATCACGAGGACTATAGTCCTTAGTGCTGAGTATGACACATCAATATTCATTCTGCCTGAAGATGCTGTCATGAGGAAATCGCAATTTGCCACCTAATTTGAAGCTGATTGAATTATGAGCGCTCATTTTACATTTGTTACAGTTTCATGAAAATAAACCCAAAAAAAAGAGAAAGACAGAAACAAGGACACAGAGAAAGAAAGAAAGAGAAAAAGAGATAGAGATAGAGACCGAGAGAGACAGAGAGAGACAGAGACAGAGACCGAGAGAGACAGAGGGAGGAGTGAGACAGAAGGGGGAGGGGGTACTGGAGACAGAAAAATTGCGACTTAGCCTAACAGTGCATTCTTCAAGCACGTTTTATATCTAATAAAGCATCAATTTGATTACATTTTGTGAAAAAATGACAGTCGTTTAATTAGACCTCTTTTTTTGTATCTGTTTGCTTTGCAAACAATTCCAAAGAAAAAAGTGTTGAGCACATTAAAAGCCTGACTTTATCATGTAACAGAAACCACTTTCATAGGTACACAGAAATCCAGGCAGTACATCAAAATTTCACGTGGTAAATCCACTTTGACAAAACAAAAGAAAAAAAAGTACAAATACCAAAAACACCGTTTTTCTTTTCTCCACGACAGTTTATATTTTGATTCGTGCATTGTGTCTTTGAAAAAACAGGACATCCGACGGAAAAGAAGAATATAATCTCGGGCAATCCTTGACAAACTCTCTTTATTTCCGCGTAGTTTTATTTTCTTTTGTAAATTTAGTGTACAGAAAACCTAACGGCAAGTAATATTTGTGTGGACGTTTTTTTTAATAATGCAAAAGGCCTTGGTTTAAGTATTTGTTTGCTTATTTGATATTGTCTTGGATTGTTTCGTTTCTTTTGTTGTTCATTCGCGTTAGCCATGAATTCTTCTAAGCATTTTATGCGCGTTCTTTTTCTCCCACTCGCGCATTCGTACAGGACACCACACACATGTTCAGTCTGATTGTCTCTTTTACCTGCCGTGTGTGGACATTGTAAGTCACATGTATGACAGCAGTTCGTTCAGTAATCAGTTGATTGCCATCATTGTGTTGTTATTTTTAGGACACATCAATTTAACGAAGCTGGATTAACCGGTCATACCTTGAGATAATTAAATGACAAGAAGATTCCACGCTAGTGGTCGTAACAGTTAACTGGGAATTACAATGTGGACAGTAATCAGTAGACTACGTGTATGTTTGTGTCTGTGTGTGAGGTGTGTGAGAGAGAGAATTATTGTTTTCAGGGAAAACCGCCCCCTCCCCCCTTCATGTCCACAAACAAAGTATTACTTTACCGAGGCAGAATACCGTCGTGATTATGAAGCAAACCAGACGACTTCATCATCTACACAACAGACGATCAGACGTTCTTGGCGCTGATCTTCGCATCAATTCGGTACAAGGGTTTCCCGTATGACCACCCAAAGTGACCGACTTCAACGCAGTTACAGAGCCGATCCTATTGACAAGACTAATCACAAGCACAGAATAAATAGCTGCCTAAAATCTGTGCACACAACGTGAATAAATTTAACTAGTTTCTATAAGATCTCAACGCCAAAGACGCATTCATTTTTCCAGCTTCATGTAAGACTGGGTGTTAGACAACAACAACAACAACAACAACAACAACAACAACAACAACAAAGGATTGCCGGGGAATAATCATAAATTACTGCACCTGCGTATCATAACTAATCATTTTGTCAATAAATCCGCCGTCTAATAACCAAATCCAAATATTGACTTTTTAACAAACAATTCCTGCTTTACCTGTCACTACTAACAATGCAGTTAAACAGACTTTGTTAAAGAAAAGAAAATTACTAATTATAAAAACGCTGCTTGACTAGAAACTATACACAAATAAGCACACATTTTGTCTTTTGTCTACAATAACACTAATCGGGCATCAGTACCAAAATAAGGATATTTTTAAATTAACCTTCATGAATTGAGTGATATCATAATATTATATACCCTGAAAAAATAAATGAGTGAATTTTCACATTTCGTTACATTATCATTTTCATTTATTTTGACCTGTTCTTTCAATAAATCTGCTGCTGACCTACAATCAAATTTTGCATGGATATTTTGGATTTTTTCCCAACAAATTATTAGGCTCACTAGTGACAAGACGACAGCTGAGAAACTACATAAAAAAAATTTGAATAAAATGATGCAGTATTATCACACACACAAAAAAAAAAAAAAAAAAAAAAAAACACGCACACAAAAATGTACACAAAGCTTGCACAAACCTTTACCAAGAATGTTGTCTGTGAATCTATCCTGCTACATTAGAGAAGGAACGTTGGGATAGTTTACTTTGAGTTTTCACACAAAAGTCAGCAACAACCATCTACTCCTCCAAAGAACACAACCAAACAAAAAAGTCTGAAACTTGGCTCAGAGAAATGCACGCGCGCGCACACATACACACGTCTGCACAAATGCAGGGCTGGCAGCGTATGTGTGAGCTGCTGATATTGCCGCTGCTGTGGCAGTGGCACGGCGAACACCAAAGAGCAGTGGCACGGCGAACACCAAAGAGCAGTGGCTCAGCAGCGATAGGACTGTGACTGAATTTGTCACCACGTCTATAACTCTTCCACTCGCCCTATCCATCAGTTTCCTGCAGCAAGTTGATGGATAGGACGAGGGAGTGGAAGTGTTAATTGTGTGGCTCCTTCACTGCCCTCTGGGCAGCGTACGACATACGGTTATTCTGGCGTTGTTTGCCTTCGTTAGTGGTAGCGGTGGTCAATAGTTCAGTTGTACTTCATTCACATGAACACAGAGTAATGGTAGTGATGCCAATGTGCCATGTCATATAGTTTTGTTTACTTGTGTTTGTCTCTGTTTGTGTGTGTTTGTGTGTGTTTTGTGTGTGTGTGTGTGTGTGTGTGTGTGTGTGTGTGTGTATATGTGTGTGTGTGTGTGTGTATGTGTGTGGTATGTGTGTGTATGTGTGTGTGTGTGCGTGCGTGTGTGTGTGTGTGTGTGTGTATGTGTGTGTTCGTTCGTTCTTTGATTTTAACGTCTTTTCAATATAAGTGATATTAGACGGGGGAGAGGGGAGGGGGAAATACAAAATGAATAAATAAAATAAAATGTAGAACGTTAGTTGGGCGGGTTGGATTGGGGCAGAGGGGAAATAGAGTAAAAAGATATAATTAGGTCGGACAACAACAAAATGGAACGAAAACATAACACTAACAATTAACTTCAACAATGTGAAGGGAAATTGTAACACTAAAATACAAACTGCATAAAGTTAAAGTAATGCATTAACAGGACTGTGAACTAATGATTCTGAAATTTTAACTAATAAAGATTGATCTGATGTAAATTTTTGGAAATGAGTTTCAGAATACTTTTCTTGAGTAAACATTTTCGGTAAAAAGGAACGTAGCATTTTGCAGTAGAATAAGCATTGAAAAAGTGGGAACTATTCGCCGCAAATACACTTGACATTTTTACAATATTTTGTTTTCAACGCGTTTAGCTGAATACGAAAACGAACAGCAACAATCGATCTCAAATGATACATGGAAGAATACTGCAATTTTTACATACATTTTGAACGGTAAGTTTTATCATTTGTTGTGACACAAATTGTTCATTTAAATAGAATTATCAGAATTATGCGAGCCTTGCTTAGCTGCTCTATCAACTACTTCGTTGCCGTGAAGACCAACATGTGAAGGCACCCAGCATAAACTAATATATGTACCTTTGACCCTTAAACGATGTATAAGATGATTTGCCTCAGTAATTAAATCAGGTCTTGTGTCGGTATCAAAAGACCGTAAGGCATATAATACAGATTTTGAGTCAACAACTGTGTGTGTTGTGTGTGTATGTGTGTGTGTGTGTGTGTGTGTGTGTGTTTAATGTTCTAACTTCCTTAGATACGAAGTGAAACATCTGGAGCAGTATCACAGATATGAGACCGGATACCTGGCCTCAATGAAGAACGACAAAAAATCTAAAGGAATGATTTACAAAACATTAGATTTATTCGCTCTGACAAAATTGACTAACACTGTAGCAGTGGGTGATATCTCAGTTGTTTACAATACGAAAAATACCCGCCAAAAATGGTAATAACCAGAAACCACGAGTCATACTGGTCAGCCTAACCTCATGAAAGTCATCAAAAGCTACATGTACATACATGACGAAGCGTCAACTAACGAAAAATTGTGAAGAACAGTTACTTGAATGCTGACATGACGCCCCTCTGTTTTAAATTATTTTCACCTGTCTCATCTGTTGGTGTCACCGGTTTCGGTGTTGGCTGCTGCACATCTGGATGCAACCATCTCCCTCCAGTCCTCTCTGTCTTGACTTTTGTGGACAACTTCTTGAATATTTAGGCCACTGATGTTGGTTATGTTCTCGATGTATGACATTGGAGGTCTGCCTTTCCTCCTTTTTGCCACTGTTTTTCCTTGAAAGACGGTTGCCATGAAGTCCATGTTCTTGCTGCTTGACACATGGCCAATGTATTTTAGTCTTTTCTTGTTGATGTCTGCTAGTAGTTTTCTGGTGGTCCCAAGTTCTTCCAGGACACTTTCATTTGCTTTTCTGTCTGTCTATTTGACACGTAGTAGTTTCGTATAAAACCACATCTCTGCTGCCTCGATTCTTCTGCAATTAGTTGGGGGGTTTTCTCAGAGTCTAGGCTTCGCAGCCATAAATCATGACTGGCTAGATCAAACATTTTAGAAGTCTAACTTTCAGGCCATTTCGTATGCCTCTGTCTTTCCAAATGTTCTTGAGTTGGACCATTTTTGTTTTCCCATTCCAATTCTTATTTTGATGTCTTTGGAGCAGATTCCATCATCGGGTTTTACAAAGCCAAGATATTAACAATATTTAACATTTTCTGTGGAACTTTGTTAATTGTGATGTCATGATTATTTTCAGTGTCTTTGCCTTTGATATGTAGCATTTTTGCTTTCTTGGCGTTCAAGTTTTTCCCCTCTGCATCTACCCTGTATAGAATTCTTTTTATGCTGGTAATGTTGTCTGCTAACAATGCAGTATCATCGGCATAGCGTAGATTTGAAAGATTTCTTCCTCCCATCTTTATGCCCACACCTTCTATGTCAGCATCTCTCGTGAATTGTTCCGTGTAGATGTTAAAGAGATAAAGTGAGAGGATACAACCTTGTCTGACTCCCCTGTGGATGTTAAAGAATTCACATTTTTGATTGTTCCATCTAACTGTAGCCTTTTGCTCTTTACATAATGAGGCAATTAATGCAGTGAAGTATTTTGGAAAGCCCATTTTGACCATTGTGCTGAACAGGTGGAGATGAATGACGCTGTCAAATGCTTTGCTAAAGTCTATGAAGGTGATAAAAGCTTGTTTTTCTGTGCTTTTAGTTTCTCTATGAGTATTTGTAGCACACAGAGCATGTCAGTTGTGCTTCTATTGGATCTGTAGTCTGCTTGGCAGTCAGATAGTTCTTCTATTTTGGGCTTCAATCTGTTGAGAATAATTATGAGCAGGATCTTACAGACATGGCTGATTAGGGCAATGGTTCTGTAGTTGTTGCAATCTTTGACACTGCCACTCTTGTGAAGCATCACAAATTCTTGAAGTTTCAATCTGTTGGCCACTGATGAGTATTCCAGATTATACAGCAAAGATGATGCTTTGCTTTTAGACCTTCTTTTCGGGGATTTTTTAACAGTTTTCCCGGAATGTTATCAATTCCTACGGATTTTTTTGGTTTTTAATCGCTTGGTGGCTGCTTCAGTTTTACTTAACCCTCATCCTCATCCTCACCCTAAACCTGACCCTAACCCTAACCCAACTAACCCTAACCCTACCCCTAACATCTAACCACTAACCCTAACTTGTTTTTCTATAATTAAGATATATTTGAACGGATGACTTGACCAACGAATTAACTAATACTTTAGTAGACTACATGGTTATTGATTGATTAATTGATTGATTGATTGATTGAGTGAGTGAGTGAGTGAGTGAGTAAGTGAGTGAGCGAGTGAGTGAGTGAGTGAGTGAATGAGTTGTTAAGTGAGTGACCATTGAGTGAGTGATTAAATGAGTGACCATTGAGTAAGTGATTCATTGGTTGATTCAATTGTTCTTTTGAACGATTGGTGATCAACTCGGTAATCGGCCAAATTACGTTATCCTTTGATAAATTGTGTTTTGTTGATTGAAGACTTGATGAATCAGTGGATTGATGGGGTGGGACTTATTATAAAGTAAAATGATCGGTCGATTGAATGAACGATTGTTAACATATTGGCATTTTGATTGATTGATCAATCAGTATGATTGATTGATAAGTTGATAAGTTTGACAGTCTGATCGATGAGTTCTTGATTGATGAATGGACTGCGTGGACTTGATAAACAGTCATATGGATGAATGATTCATCGACTGACTGATCAATAGGTAGATTGATTTAATGATTGAATGCATTATTTTCTTTTTTTTATTAAATGATTGATCAACTGAGAGTGTTCTCCTTCCCTCCAGCTTTCCTGTTGTGACCAGGTGTTCTAATTCCCCTTTCCTCATAAAATGTCCTATAAATGTTGCTTGTATTTTCTTAATCTTCTTTATTAATGGTCTTTTTGTGCCTTCCTCCTTCAAGACTGTCTCGGTTTTTTTTGTGTGTGTGTTGTTTTGTTTTGTTTTTTGTTTGTTTGTTTGTTTGTTTTGTTTGTTTGTTTGTTTGTTTGTTTTTTTGTTTTGTCTACCTCATTCAAATCTTCCAGTTGTCTTTTACAAAATACGTTGGCCAGAATTTGCCAATTGTTTCAGGGTGGATCTTTTTAAAAAATGGGGTGAAAGGGAGTAGATCGCTTAAAGAATCGTAAATGTGTAAGTCTGAAGTCATGGTGTCGAGCCAAGGCCACATGCAACAAAGTGATAAAATCAGCACTTTGTGGGTTTGAAAACGCTATGTGAACTTCTGACAGTACCCACATTCTGTTTTCACTGTTCTGATTGTCCACCATAAAGTTTCATTTTATTTTGTGTTTATTCAAAGTATGTATTTTGTATTGTATTGGCATCCGTCTGTCTCGGGAGACAATGGAGATTGCGCCTTGGAAGTCATTCTGCGGTGGAACTACAGGGTCGGCTGTGGCTGTAGAGCTCGATCCTCGAACGGCAGGTCTTGTTGCAGTTGCTGCACGTGAAGACGGTGTCGTCCGAAGGCGCTGACCCTGCTTTCTGGCGTCTGCGTGCTCTTCTTACCTCCCACTGCTCCTCTCTCCTCTGCTCTGATGTCTTGATGGCCGAATTGATGGCAAGTTTCCAGCTGCTGCGGTCTGCTGCTACCACTTCGAAGCCTGCTGGTGCAATGCCACCCGCCTTGAGGTCCCGCTTGCACACATCTTTGTAGCGGAGTATGGGCCTTCCCGTGGGTCTGGAGCCAGTAGCAAGCTCGCTTACAAAATGTCTGTGGGTATTCTGCCATCTTGCATGCGGGTAACATAGCCAAGCCAGCGCAAGCGTCTCTTTGTGAGCAGGGCAAACATGCTGAGAGTTCCTGCACGTGCTAGGACGTCTTTGTTGGGGACGTGGTCCTGCCATGAAATGCCAAGAATCCTTCTGAGGCAGCGTAGGTGAAAGGTGTTGAACCTGCGTTCTTGACGGGAGTAGAGTCCTGGTCCCGCACCTATACAACAGTGTGCTCAGCACGCAAGCTTGGTACACTTTAGACTTTGTCTTGATGGTCAGCATGGAGTTTTCCCACACTCTCTTTGACAGGCGGGCCATTGCTGCAGATGCCTTGCCGATCCTTGAGTTCAGCTCGGTGTCCAGGTTGAGACTGCTGGAGATGGTGGAACCAAGGTATGTGAAGTCTTCCACCACGTCGAGAGTGCAGTCACCGATGGAAATGCGAGGAGCCGAGCTAACATCTTGACCCAGGACGTTGGTCTTCTTTAGGCTGATCGTGAGGCCAAATTCTTTGCAGGCATGAGCGAAACGGTTAATGAGCTCTTGGAGGGCAGCCTCAGTGTGTGCCGTCAAGGAGGCATCGTCAGCAAACAGCATCTCTCGAATGAGAACTTTTCGCACTTTCGTCTTTGCACTGAGGCGTGCGAGGTTGAACAGGCTGTGAAGATAGACGCCTTCTTCGGATTGACTGAAGGCATAGCGCAGCAGCAGGGAGAACAGGATGCCGAAAAGTGTCGGGGCAAGGACACACCCCTGTTTGACTCCGCTTTTGATGGGGAATGGGTCCGAGGAGGAGCCAACGTACTGGACGGTGCCTTTCATATCCTCATGAAAGGATATGATCATCCTCAGGAGCTTGGGGGGACATCCAATTCTCTGCAGTAGTGTAAACATACCTGTCCTGCTGACCAAATCGAACGCCTTGGTCAGGTCTATGAAGGCAATGTACAGAGGGCGTCTCTGCTCGCGGCATTTCTCTTGCAGCTGCCTCATAGAGAATATCATGTTGATCGTTGATCTCTCAGCTCTAAACCCGCACTGCGCCTCTGGGTAGACGCGTTCTGCGAGCAACTGCAGTCTGTTCAGTACGACGCGGGCGAAGGGTCTTCCCGACAATGCTTAGGAGAGATATTCCGCGATAGTTGTTACAATCACTGCGATCGCCTTTGTTCTTGTAGAGCGTGATGATGTTGGCATCTCGCATGTCCTGAGGCACAGTTCCTTCCTCCCAGCACTGTAGCAAGAGTTCGTGGAGATGATCGAAGAGGCTGGTATCTTTGCCTGCTTTGATGACCTCGGGGGAGATGCCATCGTTTCCTGGGGCTTTGCCGCTGGCTAGAGAGTCGATAGCCATGCTGAGCTCCTCGGTGGTGGGTGGGTCGTCGAGCTCTTCCATGACTGGCAGGAGGCTCGTGTTTTCCACCGCTGAGTCTGTAACAATGGTCTCCCTCGAGTATAGCTCTTGGTAGTGTTCTGCCCATCTCTCCATTTGCTTTGCACGATCGATGATGATTTCGCCAGTGGTGGATTTCAGCGGGACGATCTTGATGGTGCATGGGCCAAAGGCCTTTTTCATACCCTCGTACATACCTCGAATGTTGCCGCAGTCGGCGGACAGTTGGATGCTTTGACATAGGTTCTGCCAGTAGTTGTTGGCGCACTGTCTAGCGATCCGTTGGGCGTCGCTTCTGGCCCTCCTAAGGGCGGCAAGTATCTTTTCACAGGGGTCTTGTTTGTAGTTGAGTAAGGCAGTTCTCTTGAATGAGATGGCTGGCTCAAGGTCCACAATTCCGGCTTCAAACCAGTCGGGATTTCTCTGCTCTTTCTTTCCAAAAGCGCCAACAGCAGATTTGTATGTGGCATCACGGGTGTGTTTCCATCTCTCTTCCGCAGTGCTGGTTGGGCAGTTGCGAAGGGCCTCTTGGATGGCGTCTGCAAAGCGTTCGCTTAGTTCAGGGACTGATGACATGGCTGTGTTGATGCGAGGGCGTCCTTTCTGCTTTGATCGATGGATTCGCTTGGGTTGAAGACGCACCTTGCTGGCGGCCAGAGAGTGGTCAGTGTCGCAGTCAGCGCTATGAGAGCTGCGAGTAGTGAGAACACAATTCAGCAAGGGTCTTTGAGTGATGACGAGATCCAACTGGTGCCAGTGTCGAGATCTGGGATGCCGCCAGGACACTCTGTGGCTGAGTTTTGACTGGGAAGAAAGTGTTCGTGATGCAGAGGTCATGAAAGGAGCATAGCTCAAGGAGTCGTTGCCCGTTCTCGTTAAGTTTGCCGACGCCAAAGTGGCCGATGCATCGGGGCTATGAGATAAGGTCTGAACCAATCCGAGCATTAAAATCACCGAGAAGGTACAAGTGTTCTGAGGTGGGTAGCTTCTTGATGGCGGTCTCAAGCTCCTCGTAGAACTCGTCCTTCGCCTCTGCTGAAGAGCAAAGTGTGGGGGCGTAGACGCTTATGATGTTCACAGAGCCTGAGGTGGTTAAGAGACGAAGAGAAAGGATGCGAGCTGTGCCTTCTGAGGGCGTTTCGATTGAAGACAGTAGAGAGTTTCTCACTGCAAAACCTACGCTGTGCACTCGGTTCTCCTCCGGGGCCTTCCCCTGCCAGAAGAATGTATAGTCCTTTTCTTTTAGGCTGCCGTTTGACGGAAGTCTGGTTTCCTGCAGTGCAGCGATATCAATGTCTTTCTTGCATCGTCAACCTGTTGGAGATTGTCAGAGAGGCCAGGACACATGGTCCTGACATTCCAGGTTGCCAGTCTCAGCACTGGCGGCTTTGTTTTATTTCTTTTTTCTTTGCCTGGTGCAGGGTTTACAGTCTGCTCTTCGGTATTTTCCTGAGCTCCAAGCACCCATTGAAGCTGGCAGACAATGACGGGTCAGCACCTTACTGGCTGGGGGCTGCCCAGCTTGAGGCGGGCGATAGCTGACCAGTGGGATACAATGATCCCTCCCACCGTCGGAGGCAACCCGTAGCCCCCGAGCTCACGCCAATGTGCTCTAGACTTATAACTCATAACTGCTGCCTCCCGTGTTGTTTCTGCCGCTGAGACAGCGGCACTGGAGTGACCTCTCCAGGGCGCAAGCCTGGGCAAGATATATGGAGTCCTGGGTTACCCAGTCATCAAGACCCCCCTCTCGGCCTCGCCGGTGTACTCCAAAGGAATGCAAAGCAGTACGTTTGGCACCGGGTTGGCTGCAGAAGCTGCCGGAGTCAGTGAGCACAGCGCATGGTCCGCCTTTGGGGCTTCACTCCTGATTTTAAAGGTTTACTCCCCTACTCTTGGACGTTGAAAAATACGGAGTCTGGATTTTCTGTGATGATTTATGTCTGGACAACGGAGATGTTAAAATGGCTTGACCGTTTTGTTATTATTCCACATGATGATAGCTATTTCGTAAACGTCACGTTATAATTAACAAACATTGCATCGATGTCAGCGTAGATCTAATATTACGGTAATGGTGATATGTCAAAGGTATACTCTGCAAGTTCACAGCGTTTTACTATGAGAAAATCAATGCATGAGTTTGTGACGGATGTGTTGTATATATTTTCATAGTGCTGTTTTTACATTTTCACTTTTGTGTAGGGTTTTGGCTCATTTTTGCTTTTTGTGGATTGGAGCACCCAGCGCTGTTTTCAGTGTCTTTATTCTCGTTGGTTGAAATGGGAAATGTTTTTGGATTGGCTTTGAAGTAAAAGCGTGGAGTGCGTGGAGCGTGGAATGCGTGGAGCGTGGAGTGTGTGTTGAAAAATCTGTGAACTTCAATTCAGTTCTACAGAGATTTCCAGGTAGAGTGGTTGCGTTTCCTTGCTGCCTGAAGAGAACTAAGTCTGTTTTGTTTCAAGCTGCTAATATGTTAGCAGGTTGGTGAATCTTTTATGTTTTTTGAGATTACTAATGTTTGAACAAAAGTTTCTTTTTGCAACATTAATTGACCTTCGGGGTAATCTTGTAGAATAGAATACGAAAATAATTGGAGCTAATTTCACGCACTTATACGGGTGTTTTCGGTTCTGCTCGATGTAAAGAGACGTAAGACACCCTTACCTACTCACTTTGACCAGTCCTTCCCCACAAACATGCACAAAATATCCCTGAATGACTGGCGACCAAAGCTCCAGCAGTCACCTGCACGCCATTTTGGTTGCTGATCACATGGGCACAACGTCATCACTAGTGGGGAGTTGTCTATAAATATGGCGTGCAGGTGACTGCTGGAGCTGTGGTCGCCAGTCATTCAGGGATATTTTGTGCATGTTTGTGGGGAAGGACTGGTCAAAGTGAGTAGGTAAGTGTGTCTTACGTCTCTTTACATCCAGCAGAACCGAAAACGCCCGTATAAGTGCGTGAAATTAGCTCCAATTATTTTCGTATTCTATTCTACAAGATTACCGACCTTCGGGTTTGTAGAGTGTTTATTTGCCAAAAATTGATACTTGTAAAGATTACGAAGGAGCTAGTTGAATTGGCCTATTGTGAAACAAGTTATAGGAAAGGATTCATGGATGAATGATAGATAAGGGAAACAATTTATAATCTTTTGATGTGAAGAAACGTAGTTGTGTAAAAGTGAAGTGAATTAAGTATTTTGGCAGTCAAAATTGAATGATGCACAGTCAGTGTGAATTTTATGGACAATTTTATGTATTGAGAGTTTAGACTTTTGAAACATGAATGGCGAATTTTGTGTTGAATTCTTTATTGTAAGATGTTTTTTTGTTAATTGAATATGAAGTTAAGTTGGTGGTCATCTTTTGGAAATTGATAGTTAGTGTGGAGTGTTTGCTGTATGGCACTGTGAATGTAATTTGCCTGCGAGCTTTTAAAAGGCAAACGATATTATTTTGGGATAAACGTCTGTCAACCATATAACATTAAAATATGGCGTGGCTATTGACTGGATATATTTTATTGACATATTAAATTAAAATTTTGTAGATGGAAGTACTTAGTAAATTCTTTCCTATCTACAGCTTCTGACGTGGGGAGCTGTCTGGTCTGATTAGCTCATACGTACGTGACTTTGGTTGGGGGGTGGATGCCTGATCCAGTCCCTGGTCCTGGGCTGTTGGGGCTTGACTGCATACCTGGGCGTTTCCGACTGATGACGCCTCTGTGATTGCTCCCTGGGATTGTGCCGTAACAACGTCTAAATACAGCGATGAACTGAATCCTGAACAATGATTTCGATGCTGTGAAACGAACTGTCCGTGAAGTGTTGATGCAGTGAAAGATTCTCTGTGAAAGGACTGTTTGGGTCAGAAACCTGAAATGATTACTTTCTATTGAACTATGGACGTTGAACATTTATCTCTGTCTTATGTGTTCGTTGATCCAGTTGGATGAAAAATGATCTGAGGATATTTGATTAATTATAAACATTGAAATATGTCTTGTTTACAGAGGTGGATGAGGTGACTGAATGGAAGGTTGTGTGTGATTGGGGAAAACACATAGAACACGCACCTACACACACACAGTTTACATATCTCTAGTCGACTCTCATTCTCTTATCAGTCACCCATAACTCAACTTCTGTAACAGAGTTACTTATGAATATTTATTTTTATTTTTTTTTGTTCATCAATTCATTTAATCACGTATTTTCACGTATTTATTCATGTATTTATTTACCAAAAAGGAGATTGTTAGAAAGGAATAATCATCTTGTGTATATTACCATTCTATAAACCTAAGGAGAATGTTATCAAGAATATCTCGTAGGTGACTGCACATGGGTTGGGATCTAACGGTTAATTTACCTGCTTATAACATAGAAATTACCAAGTTCGAATCCCGAACTAGGCAGAAAGTTTCCCCGTATTCGGAGAGCTGGAGCTTTAATACAGATCTGAGTGACCATTCTCCCATTGTTCATCACCTACCCTTTCGTCCTTTAAACCCAATGTAAAAACCCACCTCTTTTCCCCACAATGAATTCTGCAACTGCCATCAGGTTTTTGTTTGTTTACGTGTCTTGTAAGGTGGTCTGCGTGGGTGCCCCTTGATTCGAATTGTCAAGATTTTATGCCGTATAAACATTGTAAAGGCCCGTTTATACAGAGCGCGAACGCGAACGCGGTTTTTCGTCCTGGAATTCCCAAGTCATTTTTAGAGGCCCTGTTCATACAGAGCGCGAACGCGAACGCGAACAAATATTTGTTCGCGCGGTCGACCGCCGAGATTGCCTCCAGAGCGAATTTTTCAGAACGCCGCGGCGGCTTTCTTGCTATCAAGTTGTATCAACCAATCAGCTAGTACCAACCTCCCTTGCATCATTTCCGAAAATAGAAACTTGTAGGCATGGCTTTTCCTATGCAGATCTAGTCTACTTTGCTTGTAGGGTATGGCCGATGCCGAGACAATGGATAAAACGGAAGTTTTGATTTTAGAAGTTGCAAAGAATCCGGTTTTGTTCGACAAAGCTGAAAAAGCTTACAAAGAGACAGTAAAAAAGAAAGATATTTGGAAGCGAATTGGAGAGAAAGTTGGACTGACAGGTATGTGATTGAAATTAATTTCAATTTATTTTGCCTGTTTCAACAATGGTATGGAACTTTAAAAGAAAATAACATAACTGTATGGACCAATTCATTAATTAAGGCAAGCCCTATTCGTAGTAGTACTACCAATAGGCCAAAAGCCATGTTTTTCCCTATTCGTAGTACTTATAGATTAGAAGATATCCCAAACCCTAACCCTAGAAACCCTAACCTATCACCTAAAACACCACCCTAACCCTAAAACCAAACCCTAATCACTAGATTCTAACCCTAACCCTAAATCCTCCCGATTCTAGATCTAGAAGATCTAGATCTAATCCAGATCTAGATCTAGTACTACGAATAGTCACTTCGCATGTTTTCCCTATTCGTAGTACTTAGATCTAGATCTAGTACTACGAATAGTCACTTCGTTAATTAAACACGTTTTAACTTTCATGTCAGCAGTCTTCATAATGACACCATTTTAGATCTGAAAGAAATGGAATTACGATAAAGTCTGCGTTCCGCACTGACAGATCTGATACACAGGAAGTACAATAAACACTGCATTAATGAATACAGGCAATCTGTCTGTCTGTTTGTCTATCTGTTCTTGTCATTAACGTCTAGACAGAGAGCTGTGAATGATATTATCTTCTTTGGGGAAATTGACTGTTGTCACACTTTGTTTAAAACGTCCTCTGCCGGCGTGGGTGCATGTCTATGTCCTAATTAGCATGTCCAAAGCATGCTTCCATTTGCCATGTGACTGCTCCTGCTGGGGAGACGAAGTAGTTTTTGAAATGTTCTCGCACCTCAATGGCTGCATTACTGGGTCGATGTCCTTCTCGACTGAAAGGCCTCAATACACCATCGTGGATGTCTGTTGTCATGGTCTCAACGTCAGCCCTGTGTGCACCGACCTCATCAAGTTCACCACACAGCATGTTATGTAAAACTATGGTTGCTTTCACAGCACAGTCCACATTTTCAGGTGACAGAGAGAGTTTTCTGTGATACATCCTCCACCGATTTGCCAGTATGCCAAACGCGTTTTCGGAGATTCTCCTTGCTCGCGATAATCTGTAATTATATATCCGCTTTGCATCATTCAGATCAGAACCTGGATACGGGCGCATCAAATTGGTCATGAGCGGGAAACCTTCATCTCCTACTATTACATGAGGACAGGGTTGATCATCCACGATCAATGGTTTGTCATCCGGTATAGCAAGCGTTTTGTTTTCCATCTTTCGAAACAATGCAGTGTTTTTGAAAATGCCAGAATCACTGTTTGACCCGTATGAACCAATATCCACAAATGTAAAGCGATACCGATAATCAACGAGGGCCAGAAGAACGATTGAGAAAGATTTTTTGTAATTGAAGTATTTACTTCCTGAACAGGGAGGCGCCTGAATCAATACGTGCTTTCCATCTAAAGCACCAATGCAGTTTGGGAACTGCCATCTTTCACGAAATCCACTTTCAGTTTGCCGCCACATTTCTTCAGTTGGCTGAGGTAGATGAATTGGTTGTAGTTGAACCCAAATCGCCTCGCATACTTCACGTACGATTGTCGCCACTGTGGCAACCCCCACACGGTAACTCGATGCTATGGTATGGTAGGAATCCCCCGTTGTCAAGAACCTGAAAGCAAAAATAAAAAAATTAATAGAGATCTGCATTTCTGTTTCAGGTAAAGAAGTGGAAACTCGTTGGAAGAATGTGCGTGATGGCTTTTGTAAATATCGAAGGAAGCTGAAATGTCAGAGCGGGGATGCAGCTAAATCAGTGAAGGAATACAAGTACGCAAAAGCTCTGTCCTTTCTAACCCCCTACTTGGGTGACAGACCCACCAGCAGCAACTTGGCAGAGGGATCAGATGAGGACCCATTGCAACCAGACAACTTCACTGACGAAGAAGATGATGCAAGTCAAATATCTGACTTCCAGCCACGACAGGATCGTCCAGTTACACCATTGAACACCAGTGTTGCCTCCTCAAGTCAGTCCACGTCCAAGCGAAAACAAAAGCGCACTCAGGATGATTTGGACGCCACCTTATGTCGGTATTTGAAGAAGAAGTCACGTACTCCTGAGAAAACAGAGGAAAAGCAAGATGATGTGGATTTATTCCTTCAGTCAATGGCCGGAACAATCAGAAAGCTACCTGCACGTAAACGGGCCGAGGTCAAGTTCAAAATACATAGCATCGTACATGAAGCGGAAATGCAGTGCTGCTTCCCTCAAATGACGACACCATTTGACATGCAGTCCATGAGGGAACGTCCGAATTTGACATCCACCCGTTTGATGACATCTCCTGCGCCTGGCATGCAGCCAATGGGCAGCCAACACACTGTCAGCAGCAACTTGGAATCAACCTTTCAGGGCTTCCAGTCATACACCCAGTTTTTGGACTCTCAGTGATCGTGATGACCACAAGGGTGTCTTTGGTTCTTTGAGTTATTAGAATTTTAATTTGCAGATGGCAAGTTCTTGATTTAGGAAAATATTGCTAAACAAAATGAGAAACACACAACAGTGTTTATGCTAATTTTGAACATTTGAACTGTTTTCATAAAGATTCGATGGGAAAGAAATTATTATTTTCTTCATTTTGAACTGTTTTAATCACAAGATTCGATGGAACAAACTGTAATTATTTTCATTTTGGACATTTGAATCGATAAATAATCGATAGTACAATAATTATGATTCTTTTTACAAATGGTTCTTTTTCACTCAAACCTGTTATAACGATTTACTGCACTTAACACACGCATACATAATAAATGTTTGAAATGCTATTCAAGTATTATTTTAGTTAACGAATGCATTGTATAATTACAATCTTTTAATCATAATTTTACACGGATGGATCAATATAGTTTGAACCTTTTGTTTCTTCTTCTTCTTCTTCTTCTTCTTCTTCTTCTTCTTCTTCTTCTTCTTCTTCTCCTTCTTCTTCTTCTTCTTCTTCTTTCATGATGGAGGTAGCCCACTTACAGGTTTCTATCTATACTCCACTTTTGAAAGTCTTAAAAATTATTTTTCCATCCTTGTCAATGTGTGTCTGCTACAGTATTTCCCACTCAAATATAAACATTGCAGATCCAAAATTAACTTGGTATAGGGAAAACACTAAAACTTTACTTACCTCAAACAAATGGCCAGTCGTTCTCTTGGGGTGATGGCCTTCTTCCAATTAGTATCTTGTTTGCAAATGTCGTCTCGAATTAATTCCAAAATGTAGTCAAATCGCTCCTCAGTCATTCGAAAATATTGCTGGAATTTTGCAGGATGAAAATGCAGTTCTTGGACGAGGTGGTGGTACTCTCCATATTCACTTCTTCTCTGTAAAATTTCATGCACTGACACACGCCTCTTTCTCTTTCTACGCTGTTTTGTGTATAAATACAGAGCTATAATCTCCTCCGTGTCTGACTCTGCCTGTGCCATGATTCCAAAATGACCAAATTTTAACTCTCACAACAAGAAAAAGGCGATCCGCCTCGAAAGCCGTCGACGGTTTTCCGCGTTCGTGTTCGCGCTCTATTTGAATGGCTGAACTGCTAAAAAGTCGCGTTCGCGTTCGCGTTGGCCGCGTCCGCGTTCGCGTTCGCGCTCTGTATAAACGGGCCTTAATTGTTCATTATTTGTATGAGTATCAGTCTTTCAGTTAAGATGATCAATCTATGAGCAGCATGCAGTCAGAGTGGAGACGCTCTCTTTCTAAAGGACTGTCCGAATTTTGCACGGAAAAGTTGCAATTAGATCTAATGGCATTACAATACACTACACTACACAATACGACATGACAAAACACGGGAATATAATAGAACACAATACTTCTCTCGACAACACACACAATCGCCACCGTGTTACACATGAACGCTACCATTTCAATCACGCTTTTTGCCTGTAAACCGGTTCCAACTGTTCAGCGACATTTAAATGGCCGCTTTAAAATCTGTCGGTTCCTGAACCCTTTGACTCCCACACCCTATCCACCAACTGCAAAACCTTAAGTCTGTGACTCTCACCCTATCCACCAGCTTCCTGCAGGGAGAGTAAGGGAGTCATAGGATTAAGATTGATTCAGTGTGCTGGTGGATAAGTTGCGGGAGCCAAAGGGTTAAAGCATACACAACAAAATCACAAAAGGCCGCGGTAGAGAAGCATTCTATACGTCACGATGCCTTTAATTCACCACAGTACACTTGTCACATTTAACGGATCACAGCAGTCAACTGACCATGTCCAGAACCAGTTAAACCGACACAACTTATCCTCTCTGAAAATGTCCACCTCCCTCTTATCTAACTGTTCTATTATGGTGCCCGGAGTTTCTGTTCAAGGCTGTTTTTCTACGCGTCCTATGTACAATGATTTTCTCGACAAAGCCACTGTCGCCAAGGACTACAATGTTGAGCCATGTTTCCTTTTTTATAAGCGAGTGGAAGACCTTTACTGTTTGCAGGCAAAATCACAAAAATATGTTTGCATCAGTATGTTTCATTGTTTGAGTTTTTATTCTTTCCTTGCACATAATATATCAGAAACACAAAATATTCAATGACCTACAGTCATGACATTTTTATGGTACGCACACGAGATACAGCATGCTTTCTATCTTGTTTTTTTGTTTTTCTTTGATTTTTCTTGACACATTCCAGTGTCACTTCGTGTAATACCAAAAAGTTAACTTCTTAAAACTACCAATGTTGCCTAGAATGTTTCCTTTTAAAATCTCAGGTAATTATCATTCCCTTACATCCACTGTACATACTCATGCACGCTTCCTCAGAGACCCAGAACATGTGCGAACACACACACAGAGAGAGAGAGAAAGAGAGAGAGAGAGAGAGAGAGAGAGAGAGAGAGAGAGAGAGAGATATTGCAATAACAACAGCCACGTACCACTAACTACAACGGCAAAAAACATTCACACACACACACATACATGTACGCACGCACGCACACGCACACACACACACACACACACACACACACACACACACACACACACACACACACACACACACACACACACACACACAAAAGCAATTAACCATGATTCATATCAGCATTCACCCTTTTCTTGTGTCGTTAGAAAAAAATATTTGTTAATTGTGACAATGACAGCTGACCACAGCCTTCATGCCATGTAAGTAATCTTTGCTTTTAGAACTTTAGATGTATAGCATGTTTTGTGTTTTTAGTGCGGGTTTCAGTATGTGTGGTTTGTTAGATAGTTGACTGAATCGTTGATTGTTAACGTGTGTGCAAAGTACAATATATGTCACTATATCGTGTATGTGTAAGCCTGTATTTGGTCGTCAGTTTGGTTGGTTGGTTGATTGCTTGGTTGATTGTTTGGTTGGTTGTTTGGTTAATTGGTTAATTGGTTGGTTGCTTGGTTGGTTGGTTGGTGTTCTTATTTTTTTCTGTTGATATGTAGACAGGTATTTCTGATTGGGACAAAAAGTTGACGTCTCGACTGCCAAAGAGATCATTTGCTTTAATGTGTATACTGCTTAAAGCGGCAACATCCGATCCAGTGGATCGGGACACATGCGCATTGAATGCTGGCATGGCTTTTCTTAACAAAGCAGTGCCCCTGGTCGGCAGCAGTAAACAAAAGTTGTGTGCTAGAAGTAGCTTTTCTCCCGCCTCACCCCCACTTTGCACTCACAGATCCAGTGCAGTTTCTCTGGTGCTACCAATCCCTGACCCAAGGCACTGTCCCCGTATATTTACTGACAAGTTTTTAGCTGCCCTCACAACACACACTACTATTACCCCAGTCCCACATATATCTGGTTATGAGGTTGTGTGTTTCTGCTGTAGACTGTCCGGCCATACCCCTCTCTCCAGCTTCCCAGCTCCCTTGTCCACACACAGTCCTAATCTCAAGCCCTCCCCTCTCTCTCGCTTTCTCTGTGAAGTAGAGCAATGAAAAAAATTTCTTTTGGTGTCCTCTCGCTTCTGCTACCATGCTTGTGATGTTCTTCTTTGATTGGTTAATTATATTTTCCATTTCATGTAACAGTCAAACAAATTGTGATTGTAACCGAAGGTGGTAAACTGTTTAAAATTTTGATTATTAATTATCCAGCATAAATTCTGAGACAGATGGGGGGAGAGGGTACACGCGGGAAGGCAGGGTTTCCTGGTTAAACTGACTCGGTTGCCACGCGATATAGGAGGCCTCATAAGGGATACATTCCACTGAGAAAGATTAGAGAAGCAGAAAAGTGTTAGACTCGCTTGACACTAAACGTACCAAGTGTTTATCCCCTGCACAGCCTCTTATGGCGGGAAAGATAAACAAATCACAGGAAATGAAGCAGCAAGGTCGCGGTCAGCCTTCTGCCGCCAATTATATTTCCGCGACCATTCTTTCTTCACAGAAAATGCAGGCAGATGTGTGCTTATTTTATGTTGTATCAAATGAAAATAGTGGTTGTAATTCTCACACTGTTGGATATAAACGTAGAAGAGAAAGAAATAGTAAGACAACTGTGGGGTAATCGTGACTGGAATGGCAGTGTGCTCGTGAAACAGTACTATCTCATGTGACAATGTGTTGTACTGACACTAGTGACAATGTTGATGACAACAGGTCTGTGTCACCGACATATCTTAGCATATCAGCATAGTTAACTCGATGCTTCTAGATCCACTTCATGTCATCCTTTTATCCCATTGGGCTTTTTCACATTTGGCAGGTGTAGGATTTCACAGGGCAGTATGTACGTTAGGCCTATAGACGTTGTCACATCTGGTAGATGTCTACTAGTGAGTTTCAGTGTTGATGTCAGTAGATAGGCACAGAGAGTAAGCCAGACAGAACAGCTGCCTCTTTGTTTTGGAGCTGTGATGCATCACAGTAAATAGTCAGCAGTGGACTCGCAGTGGATGTGCTCATGTTTTAGTATTCAGGCTCTAGGCTATACCCCTATTTATTTATCAAAGAAATCGGGACATGATGTTGTTTGACAAAACTGTAGTAGTGGTAGAACCGAGTTTGTGAAATCGTGTCAGACTGTGTGTGCTGTTGCTGGTGAGAAGTTTGAACCTCCAGCCTTATCGATAATCCAGATTTCGGCAAAGGCTGTTATCACCAGAGGTCAGTGTTGCTTTTATTTACTCTTCAGGTGTGTGTGTGTGTGTGTGTGTGTGTGTGGTGTGTGTGTGTGTGTGTGTGCGTGGTGTGTGTGTGTGTGTGTGTGGTGTGTGTGTGTTCAGGCAGCATGACTGTTTTGCTTTGCAATTTCCTTCCACGTGCTTTTCTATTTTCGGTGGACGTGCCAATCAAGTTAACATAGCTCCGCCCCAATTCCTTCGATTCGGATTTCATTCTCCAAATAAAGGCACACAACCACACTTTTTGTTACAAAAATTATAACTAAAAGCAATGTTTGATACTTAAGTCTGTGACAAAAACGAGCGATGTAGATTCCCTCTACTTCGAGTAATCTGCGTTTAATTGAGAGCAGACAGTGTGTGTTACCTCGCCGATGGTTTGAATTCAAGTGACTTTCCCACTGCCTCCCGCCTTATATACTCCTGCTGTCCCTTTAAACATCGAGACGGTTAGATATAGACGAAACACAACGTAATTTTTTTGGTTTTAAGAAATATCACCAAAATTGAGACGTATGTCAATTTCCTCTCTCTCTCCTAGTGGGAGAGATGTTGTCGCTCCCTGCGTAACCTCCTCATGCCATCCTGCCTTCCAATCCCTCCTGACCCTGATGCCGGCTGTTTCAAGTGTTCAGCTAAACAGTGCATCATTTGTGAACAACACTTGATTGAAGGTGTAACTTTCAGCAGTTTCAACACGAGTGAAACTTTCCAAATAAGACACAATCTGACATGTACATCTACCAACGTAATGTATCTCCACTGCGATATCTGCCCTAAAACTCAATACATAGGACAAACGAAAAATTCTCTCAAAACCAGACTCTACCAACAAAACATCCAAAAAAATACAGGCACTCAGGTCACCAAACACTTCAACCAAACTGGCCATTCACTTCAAAATGTAAAATGTATCGCAGTGGAGAAGGTGCACTCTGAGAACCTGGACACCAAAGACTGAGGAGGGAGTCTTTTTGGATGAACAAAATGAAAACCATAATTATTTCCTCTGGGCCTGAACTCTGTCAATTGACGTCACAACAATATCGAGTCAAGACTACGTAATGTAGCCTACGTAAAATATTCTGATGTGTTTGTGTAGCATATCGTAGTCAGTGACTAAAGTCCCCTTGAGGAAGGCGGGTGTACCTCCGAAAAGTTGGGAATTTTTTACATCGATTTGTTGCCTTTTCTGTACACATGCTGCTTCAATTATATATATATATATATATATATATCCGTCCGCTTGTACCTTACGGCGGTTATCGAGGACAGAAAAAACTGGTACATGGTGGTCAGCAGCGAGCTGGTGAAAGCCCAAAGCAGTGTTGGCAAAGTTGTTATGCATGTCAAAAGAAAAAAAGTACCAGAACCGTAAC
>CM060306.1:60381124-60398624 GCA_030674185.1 Monoplex corrugatus | reverse complement strand
ACTGTTTGATTATCTTTTGCAACATCAGTTAGCTATTCTTTTGTTAGTAAACTTCATTTAGCCAGTTCCTTTTGCTGTATTATGATTCAAACTTGCTTGAGTCTTACTTACAACTGGTAGGCTATACATGACGCAAACGGCGAAAAATAATTATGCAGCTCTTAGCTCATATTCAGCAGTTTCTCTCAGGCCCTCTCGGTGTGTGTGTGTGTGTGTGTGTGTGTGTGTGTGTGTGTGTGTGTGTGTGTGTGTGTGTGTTGTGTGTGTGTTGTGTGTGTGTGTGTTGTGTGTGTGTGTGTGTGTGTGTGTGTGTGTGTGTGTGTGTGTGCGTGTGTTGTGTATGTGTGTGTGTGTGTGTGTGTGTGTGTATGTGTGTGTGTGTGTGTGTGTGTGTGTGTTGTGTGTGTGTGTGTACTCTGTGTGTGTGTATGTTGTGTGTATGTGTGTGTTGTGTGTGTGTGTGTGTGTGTGTGTGTGTGTGTGTGTGTGTGTGTTGTGTGTGTGTGTGTGTGTTGTGTGTGTGTGTATGTGTGTGTTGTGTGTGTGTGTTGTGTATTGTTGTGTGTGTGTGTGTGTTGTGTGTATGTTGTATGTGTGTGTGTGTGTGTGTGTGTGTGTGTGGTGTGTGTGTCTGTGTCTGTGGTGTGTGTGTGTGTGTGTGTGTGTGTGTGTGTGTGTGTGTGTGTGTGTGTGTGGTGTGTGTGTGTGTGTGTGTGTGTGTGTGTGTGCCTGCGCGCGCACGCGTACGTATGTGTGTGTGTGTATGGTGTGTGTGTGCGTCCGTGCGTACGCGCGCGTTTTTGCACGCATTTGCTTACACAACCATGAAACGATGTGTCTAAATGCGCGTGCCTGCCACTGTGATTGTCACAGATACAGGCTTACATGCAACCACATACTGACTGTACAAGGTAAGCCATCAGAGACAACATTTCTCAATACAACTGTTCTAAAATATGATTACTCACTTAAAAAAATGAATGCATTCTACGATTACGATAAATTCCTCATGCCTATACATACAAGGGGGCATACCTCAGTGGCTTAGAGCACATACAGGAATATATTGAAAGAAATCTAAGATGAGGCGCTCAGAAAGTACTTTTGTTTTACATTTGTATCAAAATACGCATCGTCGAATTTACAGGAATTTATTCCATGTTTCCATTATTGTTATACTTCTATGTGAAAACACCCGTAAACTTCATTTAAAAAAAATCGGCGTCACGACCCATAGGTTACAATGACAGACTCACTGCCAAACTTCGTCACCAATGTTTTCCATTCGCATAGCTGCCTTTTTGTGATCCAATTAACTCCCCCATCAACCCACCCACCCACTTTTTTCTTTTCTATTACTTCCTTTTTTTATATAGGTGTACATTCGATAAACTGCACCAATGTGTAATGACATGTTGGTATTGGTGTTTTCTAATAGCTGTGGTCTTTTAGTTTCTCAGCTGTGTGGAGGTTTGAAATGAGAAATGCATGTGTTAAAAATAATCATCTTTTTGTTTTCACCAGTTTTTGTATAAAAATAGAGGTCAAAGAATTGCTTGACCGTCTTGTTTTTATTTCTGTCTTCCTTCCTTTCTTTTTCTCCTTTGTTCCCCCTCCAATCTTTTAAATATGTAAGATCGATATGGATCATGAATTCTTCGTCTTTTTTCCTTCTTTTATTCATCTATTTGTTTCTTTGTTTGTTTTTCATCTTTTCACATTGTGGACATGAGTAATTTAGATCTCGTTGTTTTTTTCTTTTCTTATTTCTTTCTTTCCACCGTCTTATCTAACATTCATTGTCCTTCTTTTGTTGCTTTCATTCTTTTTTGTTTTTCTTTTCCTTTCGGTTTTCCCCTATCTTTCAAGTATGTAAGATAAATATCGAAAGTGTATTAAATCTTCATTACTTCTTTTCTTTCCTCTTTTTTTCTTCTTCTTCTTCAAAAGTTTTGTAGGTATTCAGCATAATATAACGGCACATGGCTTCCATGGAACGTGAAACTGATTGTATGGATCTTTTACATTACTGACCTTCTCCTTTTTTTTCTGTTTGTTTGTTTGTTTGCTTCTTGTTTGTTGTTTGTTGTTTGTTTGTTTGTTTGTTTGCTTGTTTGTTTGTTGTTTGTTTGTTTCTTGTTGTTTGTTTGTTTGCTTGTTTTTAACGACTCCTTTTTTTTCTTTTCAATCCGTCTGTCTTTGTTTTTGTTTCTTTGTTGTTTCTTACCTTAATCCTTTCTTCACTTTATTTTCTGATTTCACGTAGATTATAATTATATGGTCGACTATCGTGGTCGATAAAGTCCAACCTGGTACTTTATTTGTGTACCCTGATGTGGGATCTCAGGTCAAAGTCTGATGCACACAGGCGGCTGCATACTGGACACTCGGTGGAACGCTCTGCAGAGTTGGTTCTGGCCTTTATTACTGCATGCATTTCAGTTTGGCTGCTTCGTCTTTTATTTTCATAAGCTTCTGTTCCCTTGCGAATAGCTTGCCTCCATTCACACCTGCTTGTGGCCATGATTTCTCATTGTTCTACATCAATATAATATTTCTGGAGGGAATTTTTTCAAGGTATCTTTGTAGCGAAGCTTTGGCCGTCTTCTTGGTCTATTGCCCTTTGTCAGTTCACCGTAGAAGAGCTGCTTCGGAAGTCTGTTATCCTACATGCGCACGAGATGTCCAGACCATCTTAGCTGAGACTGTGTTAGCAGTGCATCTATGCTTGGCATCTGGGCTCGCGAAAGTACATTCACGTTTGAGATTGTTTTTCCATTTGATGTTTAAGATACGTCGGAGTTGTGAGGGGGGTTGGGGCTAGGTGCCATGCGCATATGTAAGTTACTGTTGTTTGCGAAGAGCCACAACTCTCTCCACCTGCCTCCACAAGTCCAGGGCAAACCGAGGTAAGACAGCTCATAGGAGACACAGACTGCTGAACAGTAGATGGCAAGTCGCAGTATATGGCCAAGATCACAAGCAGTGTGGCAATGCCTTTTATGCAGTATGCGTCTGCAGGATTTTCTGTCTGGGTTTACTCCCATAGCCTCTCCCCACCCAAGTGGTAACCCATTAGGCAGTGGAGACAAGCGCAGGTCGTACAGTCTACTGTCATACTGTAGCAGAGACTTAGCTCTGACCTGACATACGTACATTAATTTAACAAGCTGACAAATAAAGATGCAAACGCAGACGAACACACACACACACAAACAAACAAGCTAACAGGTCAGCACAAACAAACAGAACAAAAAAGAAAGAAGGAATGTGCAATAAAACAAACACACCAACTCAGTCTGGTCACTTCAATAACAAGGCAGGCGGTTGTTCCCAAAAACAACACAAAGAACACTCGTGTGTGTGGCGTGTGCTGCGTGTGTGTGTGTGTGTGTGTGTGTGTGTGTGTGCGTGTGCGTGTGCGTGTGCGTGTGCGTGTGCGTGTGTGTATGCACGAGAAAGAGAGGGAGAAAGAGAGAGAGAGAGAGAGAGAGAGGGGGGGACTTCAGACCTCAGATTTCAGAATATTTTATTACTCAAGGGTAGCAGCATTAGATCCCATCGACGTCTTACAGCTAGAGAGAGAGAGAGGCAGAGACAGAGACAGAGACAGAGACAGACAGACAGACAGACAGACAGACAGACAGACAGAGAGACACAGAGAGAGACAGAGAGAGAAACAGAGAGAGAGAGAGAGAGCGTCTGATTTGTGTGCCACATTATATCATGAATTTTATTTTTGCCGTTTGTTTGTTTGTTTGTTGTTGTTGTTTTTAGTTAATAGGTTTTTACAGTTATTGGGCCATATGTACTTTTCTAAGATAATTACAAAGTTGTAAGTTCTGGTTAGTCCAAATCTGTTTTGGGATCGCAGTGACCCAACTAAAATAAATAATGCGGACACCATTTTAGGTAGATATATGTGTGGCCAGAGTCTGACAAAATGTGGATTGCACTGAATTCACAAAAACTCATCATCGACATCTGTTTGCTGTTTTCCTGAACCATCAATGGGTTCATAGTTGCCCCCAAAATACTCGTACAAACTTTCTTTGTACGATTTCCCAAGATATTTTTTTCGGTAAATGTTTTCCAACTTTCGTGCCAAGAACGAACATAGAAGCTAATATTGTCCCTTTAAATTTGAATTGCATTTGCGCTGGTCCACATTTTTGTTCACGAGAATCCTTTTTATAGAAATTTTTAAGGGATTGGTTGGGATTCGAACCGACAATCTTCCAGTCAGTGGTCCGTTGCACTAACCAATACAGCACGGCGACTGGTCCTAATGAAATAAAAATTTCAAGTGTGTCGAGGACAATAGTCCAACTGACACAACTCTGAAAACAGATTTTACATATTATTGGAATTTACTGAAAAAGTGTTGTTTGACAGTATTTTCAAAAATGCTAATTTTAAACACTTTTTGGATACGTGTGACCTTGACTTTGGTGCCATGACTTTCGGACGTGCATTTATGACTCTTCACAAATTTACCTCTTGAAGTAAAGTTTGTAAAGATCCATCCTAAAACACCTGAGAAAATAGTGCTGACATTTTTTTCTCATTCCGACTCCCTCTATCTCTGTCTATATCTCTCTGTCTGTCCGTCTACCTCTCTCTCTCTGTCTTTCTCTCTCTCTCTCTCACTCTCTCTATCTATCTCTCCCTAACACACACACACACACACACACACACACTCTCTCTCTCTCTCTCTGTCTCTCTCTCTCTCTCCCTAACACACACACACACACACACACACACCACACACACACACACACACACACACACACACACACACACACACACACACACACACACACACACACACAACACAATACACTTCTCTTCACTAGATATGACGAAAAAAGAATATCAGTAATGATTATGATGATGATGATGATGACAGTGAATAATATTGTTGATGAGGATACGGAACGGTAATGTGACATATGTAATTGGAGCGGTATATGAATATGATTCTTTCATTTTCTCTTTGTTCTCTTGTCATAATTTTCAGATAATATATATGTATATGTATATAATATATATATATTTATATTTATACATATATATATACATGTTTATATATATATATATATTCGAGATAGATACATAGATACATAGATAGATACATAGATACATCTTTTTCTTCTGTTGTGTAGCCACAATCAACACTTTGATTATTTTGCCACAGAATAGAATAGGGGTTTCCACGAACCGGCTGCCTGACTTTATTAAAAAAAAAATTTGCTCCTCACATTCCCTGCCCACTAACTGGATCAGAGGGGACGAGAAGTGACGGGTAGGCATCCTAATGATGGCCCCCCGGCACCCCCCGCCGCAGCGGCCCTCCTACCAGCACACCCCCTACCCACTACCTACCTGACCAAGCACTCTCACATTCATACAGGACAGTTTGGGTTTGTGTTTGTTCGAGCTTACTCCTGAAGTTTCGCAGTAGCGAGACTGTCTAGAGTGTCAGCATTGAGGTGGAGGTGACTCTGTTTTTGAAACTGTCGGGGGAGTCTGCCTCTACAATATGTGCTGAGAATTCATCCCACCCACGGATGGCTCGGGGGAAGAATGAGAAGAGTCTGTATTGCTGTTTATGGTCTGCAATTCGTTTAAACTACTGACCATGTGATCTTCTGTCTCTTACTATAGGTTTTTCCAGGACACTTTTATTGACCTGCACCAGGTTATTGTGGATTTTGTACAACATGGTGATCCTTGACGCTTGGCGTCGCTTCTGAACAGACGGCCACTTGAGTTTTTTAAGCATTTCTGTTACGCTCGCACGTCCGATGGTAGCGGTTCAGGACGAATCTAGCTGCACTTCGCTGGATGTTTTCCATTTTCTTGATACAGCCTATCTTGTGGGGTCCCATACTGAGCTGGAGTACTCTAGCAAAGGTCTAACTAAGGTTAGGTACGCCTTTTCTCTCAGCTCGTTGGAAGCAACTTTCAGATTACGTCTCAAGAATCCGAGGGTTTTGCTTGCTTTCTTTGTGATAGTGTCAATGTGTTCTGACCACTCTAGATCTGTCCTCAAAGTAACCCCCAGGTACGATACTAATTGTATTGTTGCTAGAGTGTGTCCGTGCATCTGGTATTTGTCGCTGATGGTGCTTTTGCAGCGCGTGACCCTTAGCGTAGCACATTTGCCTGGGTTGAAGGCCATCTCCCATTTCTGTTTCCAGACCTGGAGACGTTCTAGATCTTCTTGTAGGTGGGCATGATCTTCTTTGGATGTTATTGTGCGGTAGATGGCGGTGTCGTCAGCAAACATTCTTGTTTTTGAGGTCAGTTTCTCGGGAAGGTCATTAATAAAGACCAGGAAGAGACATGGTCCAAGGACCGACCCCTGCGGAACTCCTGACTTGACGTCGATGAAGTCTGACTGAGCCCCCTCGACGACAACTGCTTGGCGTCTATTGGCGAGGAAGTTAGAGATCCATTTGTTGATCTTGCCTCGTATACCATAGCTGTGGAGTTTATGCAACAAAAGTGAATGGTTCACCTTGTCGAAGGCCTTGGCGAAGTCCAGCACAAGGATGTCTGTTCGCCGTCCGGAAGCCATGTCGGAGGTCAACTCTTCGACTAGCTCTATGAGATAGATAGATAGATACATAGATAGATACACAGATAGATACATACATAGATAGATATATACATTCATTCTAGATGACACTCAACAAGAGCACTGACTGCTATATTTCCATATTTTGGCCCTTGGCCTTCCTCAGGGTAAAATGACAATGAAATGGTATGAACTCATCTCCTTTGGAGAAATCATCTCACTTCCTTTAAATTATCGCATAAAATAATGTGAGGCATGAATGCACACACAAACACATAGCTGTCCGTATTCACAATCACACATACACATACATGTAGGTGAACACACACACACACACACCACACACACACACACACACACACACACACACATCACACACACACACACACTCGCACACACGCGCGCGCGCGCACACACGCACACACACACACACACACACACACATTCCTCGCGCACAGGCACCTGAACAATGATATCAATACACATGAACTTCATAGATCTACCCTCTATCTGGTTCCATCCTATCTAACCAAACTTTGTGCACTTTACGCACTCATACATACATATATGTATATACATATATTCTCCTTCGAAATGTGATTTAAAACATTATATGTTCATTGTTATGAGTAAATATGCATCTTGGAAGGGGAAGATGTGTGTTTCAGCATATGTATGTATCTGTGTGCGCACGCACGCGCATGTTTCATACGTGCGTACTTACATATTATAAGTGTATTTAGATTCGGAATGCATTGTGAAGTATACATTTTTCCGTTATCAGGATTTTGTGGCTGTTGTTGTTGTTGTTGTGTTGTTGTTGTGTTGTTGTTGCTGTTGTTTGTTGTTGTTGTTGTTGTTGTTGTTGTTGTTGTTGTTGTTTTCAGAAATATCTGTACATGAATTGTTTCGTTTTAACGATGTTTTTAAATTTGTGTTCCAATAATTGTACAGCATTTCCGCGCGTGTCAGTAAATTGTCTTGTGAGATAAATTCGTTCTTATCTTTTTTGATTATGATAATAATGAAAATGATGATTATTATATAGATGATCTGACGATAACGATGAACTAACAGTATTTAATAATTGTTTCTTTTCTTCTACATGAAGTTCACCGTTTGAATTTCGGCTGTTCTCTCGTTTTCATTTTCTTTCTTCCTTTCTTTTTCCCTCCCCCCCCCCCTTTTTTTTTCTTTTCTTTGTTGTGTGTGTGCCTGTGTGTGTTACTGTTGACCTGTGCTGGTGAATTTTGCGACAGAATTTTGTCGTAGGTTCTTTAGCGTACACGTACATAGGACTGACCTTGATTTATTTGCCTCATCCGGAAGACTGTTAGTGGAGGGGGGAAAGAGAGAACTCTTGTTGACCATGGAAAGTATCCGGGACTTTAAACATGGCAAGCAGTGCTTTATCCACTAGACCACGGCTCCGTTGAGCAGCACTGTCCAAGAAAATGACGCATACATAACCCCTTTCTGTGTACTCGCCTTAAGAGTTCATTCAGCCTCTCACCAGTAGTGGCATTATTATACAAAAATTCATAAGTACAAAGTCATATCGTTACACACCCGTGTCAGCGATTCATGGCTGTCCAACAGATACGATGGCCAAGTGGTTAAAGCGTGGGACTTGCAATGAGAAGGTATATCTGTGTTCGGTTCTGCCAGGTGACAACTGTTTGCTAATTTTTGTTTTGTTTTGTTTTTCTGTTGATGGTAGAGATGCGTCTCCGATCCCCCACGTCATCTGTATGCATGCCTGCCCCACGTCAGTCTGTATGCATGCCTGCCCCACGTCAGTCTGTATGCATGCCTGCCCCACGTCAGTCTGTATGGATGCCTGCCCCACGTCAGTCTGTATGTGTGCCTGCCCCACGTCAGTCTGTATGTATGCCTGCCCCACGTCAGTCTGTATGCATGCCTGCCCCACGTCAGTCTGTATGTGTGCCTGCCCCACGTCAGTCTGTATGCGTGCCTGCCCCACGTCAGTCTGTGTGCATGCCTGCCCCACGTCAGTCTGTATGCATGCCTGCCCCACGTCAGTCTGTATGCATGCCTGCCCCACGTCAGTCTCTATGCATGCCTGGCCCACGTCAGTCTGTATGTGTGCCTGCCCCACGTCAGTCTGTATGCGTGCCTGCCCCACGTCAGTCTGTATGCGTGCCTGCCCCACGTCAGTCTGTGTGAATGCCTGCCCCACGTCAGTCTGTGTGAATGCCTGCCCCACGTCATCTGTATGCATGCCTGCCCCACGTCAGTCTGTATGGATGCCTGCCCCACGTCAGTCTGTGTGAATGCCTGCCCCACGTCAGTCTGTATGTATGCCTACCCCACGTCAGTCTGTATGCATGCCTGCCCCACGTCAGTCTGTGTGCATGCCTGCCCCACGTCAGTCTGTATGCATGCATGCCCCATGTCAGTCTGTATGCATGCCTGCCCCACGTCAGTCTGTATGCATGCCTGCCCCACGTCAGTCTGTATGCGTGCCTGCCCCACGTCAGTCTGTATGCATGCCTGCCCCACGTCAGTCTGTATGCTTGCCTGCCCCACGTCAGTGTGTATGCGTGCCTGCCCCACGTCAGTCTGTATGCATGCCTGCCCCACGTCAGTCTGTATGCATGCCTGCCCCATGTCAGTCTGTGTGCATGCCTGCCCCATGTCAGTCTGTATGCATGCCTGCCCCACGTCAGCCTGTATGCGTGCCTGCCCCACGTCAGTCTGTATGCATGCCTGCCCCACGTCAGTCTGTATGCATGCATGCCCCACGTCAGTCTGTATGCATGCCTGCCTAACGTCAGTCTGTATGCATGCCTGCTCCACGTCAGTCTGTATGCATGCCTGCCCCACGTCAGTCTGTATGTGTTCCTGCCCCACGTCAGTCTGTATGCATGCCTGCAGGTGTCCGATCTCTGTTCATGTGCACGCTGAATATCGAACACACACTCTCAGCCATGTCAGTGTTTGACGGTTCATAGAAAACAGAAATATCCAGCATGCAAACTCACTGAAGAGGGACTTCAAGAATATGCAGCAACATAACTGACTGCACAGTGTGGGTGAGACAACGTACACGCACACATCTGAGAAAATTCAGAAACAACAACCTCTCTCTCTCTGTCTTTCTCTCTCTCACTCTCTCTATCTATCTCTCCCTAACACACACACACACACACACACACACACACACACACACACACTCTCTCTCTCTCTCTCTCTCTGTCTCTCCCTAACACACACACACACACACACACACACACACACACACACACACATACACACACACACACACACACACACACACACACAACACTACACACACACACACACACACACACACAAACACAATACACTTCTCTTCACTAGATATGACGAAAAAAGAATATCAGTAATGATTATGATGATGATGATGATGACAGTGAATAATATTGTTGATGAGGATACGGAACGGTAATGTGACATATGTAATTGGAGCGGTATATGAATATGATTCTTTCATTTTCTCTTTGTTCTCTTGTCATAATTTTCAGATAATATATATGTATATGTATATAATTAATATATATATTTATATTTATACATATATATATATACATGTTTATATGTATATATATATATATATATATATATATATATACATATATATATATATATATATATATATATATATATATATATATATATATATATATACATATCGAGAGATGAATAAACTCATCATTTGAGTTCTGACCACGCTCGACTCACAGAAGAAGTAATCGACCTGGTTTTTTGTTGTTGTTGTTGTTATTGTTTAGTATGTTTTGTTTTGTTTTGTTTTGTTTTTTCCGACTGTAACAGTGTTAAAACATCACAGTTCTCATAACGAGAAGAAAAAAAGCCCAGCTGTGCTCTTTTCTCAAAGTGAATAGTTATGTTGCCACGCTCTTCATGTTTTAAAGACAGATTGTTAATATTCTTCTTCTTCTATGTTCGTGGGCTGAAACTCCCACATGCACTTTCTTACATTTATACGGTTTTTAGCGGTATATGCATTAACGCGGCCTTATTAGCAGTCATACCCCGTTGTAAGGGGTGTGTATTCTTCTTTTTCATGTTTCCATAACCTACGATTACCAAACACTGACTCGGCTTGTATAATGATCTTTAATGTGCGTATTTCATGTTCTTCACACGAACATACACGAAAGGATTCGTGCATCAGCATGTCTGTACATAATAGATAGATTATGTTGACCTGGGGGATTGAAGAACAGTCCACGTTTTTACCCTCTAAGCGCTACAAGGCAGGGTAAAATCAAACTTTGTGCTGAAAGTCTGACATCGTGCGGCTTGGCTTTATCACCCATCGTCCGCTGACATTATGCAACTGACTGGAACGAAAGAATCAACCACACCACCATGTCGTTCTCAAAGAGAATAATAGCTTTGTCGTACTATTCTTGCAAGGTTGGGATAGGGTTAGTTCGTGGATAGAGCATAATACTACTCCCAAAACTGGACTTGGGATTCAAATTAAAACTGAGCATAGAGTTAAGCCCAAGGTAAGGTTTTCAAAACATGTGGAAACTGTGGCGGAAAAGGTCAACAGATTGAATCGAAGCTCGTCTGGGTCATAGAGCGTAGAAGGAAGCTTCCATGTACGCTTAATGGTCTGGGTTTTGGTGACCTCCTCCCAGCAACAGATCCCCTCTCCTTTCCCCCCCCCCCCCCACCCCACGCCTGCACTTTCTCACTATGTACAAAAGTTCAGGCACGCACAGACCATAAATCGTAAAAATAAGGGGAATGGCGATGCCTCAGGATGACAGCGGGGCAGAGCGTGGAGGTGGGCCGTCATGATAGCGGTTCCACCTGGCCGGGCCACAGACAGTCCACAGTGTACTTATCACTTTGACAAGCTGCCTAGCAATCAACTGCAGTAATCGTGATAGCAACAAGAATAGGCAAAAAGAAATGACTCTCCATAAATGTCTATGTTTGTTTATATGTAGTCATATGAATGGGATCATAGGATTTTATTCGCTTCAATACAGGATCATATAAGGGCTTAAGTTTATTACAGCTGTAGCAATTGTTGTTTGTTTATATGTGTTGTGTGTGTGTGTGTATGTGTGTATGTATGTGTGTGTGCGTGAGTGTGTGTGTGTGTGCGCGCGCGCGCACGGGCATGTTCAACCAGCAGATAAAAATAACTGGGTCTATCAGAATCACTTTCAAATGATGTTGAATGGTGATAACCTCAGATGGCGTGATAAACGTAAATTCAGGCATGGCACTTTTAGTGTGAGTACCTAAGAGGCATTTTATACAGAAACGTAGCTCTAATTGGTTTTAATTCTATCACTTCCAAATTTCCTTTCAGCAATCCAGAACAACTACAAAATGAATTGTTAACGGGAAACGTGTTGACCCAGGTGGCAAACTAAGGGTGCTCTGAACACTTTGCTCCTGAATGCTTCGATGGAACTGGTCAGCCCTGCTCAAATGGTCTACAGGGAAAAGGTTGCTTGCCCATAACGTGTGCTGGACGCGTCGGGAAATATACACATGTCATACGAAAATTGCAGAATTTGCGTGGCAAACATAATTTACGTATGACGTTGACCCATTGCATTAATGTATATACCTACATATATATAATAAAACATGAACATCTAGTTGCATAACATTTGTGTTAATTGCCGTTGACACCCAATGGCTAGGGGATATGGCTTCTTTGAATAAAACATCCTGTATCCTCTTTTTTTCTCTCTCTTCTCTCTCTCTCTCTATCTCTCTCTCTCTCTCTCTCTCCTCTCTCTCTCTTCTTCTCTCTGTCTGTCTGTCTCTCTCTCTCTTTTCTCCTCTCTCTCTCTCTGTCTCTCTGTCTCTCTGTCTCTCTGTCTCTCTGTCTCTCTCTCTCTCTCTCTCTCTCTCTCTCTCTCTATCTCTCTCTCTCACCATATAATCGACGGATGTACATAATTAAACTAACATGACTATTATTACTCTTTTTGTTGCTGATAATTGTTTTACTGAGACAGTAAAATGTTATCTATTGTTTTTCGATCTAATGTTCCATATGTATCGATAGTTTAACCAGGGCGGATGTTTCATTATTACTGTTCAAACTAATTTTCGGCAGCTGATATGTAACACCAATAACACTCAAAGCCTGCACAATTTCAAATGTTCACGGGATCTGTGTGTGGGAGGGGGAGGAGAGGGAGGGGCAGAGGTAGGTAAATAAAAAGAAGAGAAGAGAGAGAGAGAAGAGAGAGAGGAGAAGAGAGAGCAGAGAGACAGAGAGAGAGAGGGAGACAGAGAGAGAGGAGAGAGAAGAGAGAGAGAGAGAGAGAGAGAAAGATGAAATAAATAATTATTCGTTTCAAATATTGGGCATTGAACACTTCCTCTTTTCTCTTTCTGTTACTTTTCTTTGCTTTTTTTGTCTTGACAACATTGGATGATTTTTATTTTCATTGAAATGTAATCCTGTTGTGCCACCAGTTAAATACTTAAACAAATTCACTGCACATTGGTTAACATGCTCGTTTGCTTTTGTGTATTTTCATTTCCGATACTTTTTTCTTCCGTGAAGAGAGAAAACGTAAGACCTAAATTCTCTTTCTTAGAGCACTTCTATTCCTTAGTATCGCCTTCACTGACAGAGCATAGTTTAGATGTTGAACTGGTTTCCCACATCAGTACGGCACGTAGGTGTACTATATAGGTGAAAACAAGAACGTGCTGTTTAACACAGAAAATAGATCGATTAAGCAAACGTCACAGGGAGTTTCTTATACGTTAGCAAATAAAGATTAAGCTAGACTCTAGTGGCTCGCTAATCTGGGAGTGAGCGTGTGTATGAAACTGTCGTAGCAAACCTAGCAAATACAAAATGGTGGAAGGGACGAAAGTGGAGAAAGATAACTTTTACGAGAAACAAAACAACTAGATTTACAGGATTGCATGCAAAATGGCACACAGAAAGAAGAACGAAAAACACAAATATTCTTTCCGATATTCAGTTCAAAGATTGCCATATTTTCTTTCTAGCGATTGACATGGGGGTGGGGGATATTTAAAACATCTAGAAAGATTGTGATCAAAAATACTTTTAAGCTTCACTGAAATCATTTGCAAACTGAAAAGAAATAACTTACAGAATCCATTCAGCTCAAACACCACCTTCAATAGGCCACAAGCTTAACAAAATTCCAAAATCAAGGCGACACATTCAGTACGATAGACTACAGGGCTGAAACTGTCCAGATCAAAATAAACATGGGGTCGAAAATCACATAGGTTGCGAAGTGCCAAATCATTATGGAAATTCCTGAAATAGGCAGTCCATAAAACCCACAAAGCAGTCAGTTTGCTTGAGTACTCGAGAACACTCGTTCCCGTTTTTGGTTCTGTCCCGAAAAGTTTGGTTCACTCGCGTTAAAAAAAAATTCCGTCGTTAAACACACAAGTTAAACAAACAGTCGCCATATTGATGTTCTAAGCTAGCACTTCATCAGACCGCTAAGTTTCGCTAAAGTAGCCGTTAAGTTTGTTAGCGCGAGGGGAACGCTTGAAACACCCTCCCTTGATTGGCTCACTTTGGCTAATTTGTCTCATTTTTTACGCCTAAAATATCACCACTGAACACGGAAACTTAAGCGGACTTGATTTAACCCTTTGACTCTCGAGCCCTGTCCACCAGCTTCCTGCATTGTCAACCATGCTCACCTGTTCACCTGTCGGCGACATCATTCTTAATGGCAGCCGCTGATGCATGCCCGGTCAACTGTCTCCATCTCCTTCTGTCTACAGTCGTTCTGTAGATTTCGTTTTAAGGCAACCTCGTCCACTTGGCCATGTTCTCTACATAGGAAGTCGGCGGTCTTGTCGTCTCTTGCCCTCCCTTTTGCCCTGGGTCACAGTCTTCATTACATGGCAGCTCTGATGTCTCATAGCATGTCCAACCATGCTAGCACAACAAAAACTTAACCCTTTGATCCCTCACCCTATCCACCAGTTTCTTGCAGGAAGCTGTGGATAGGTGAGGATATCAAAGGGTTAAGTTTTTGCAGTTGGTGGATAGGTTGCGGGAGTCAAAGGGTTAAGCTTGGTAGGCATGTGGGCCTTCTCGTAGCACAGCTCATGTAGACAAATTGTATAGTCAGCCTTCCCATTTGGCACATGATATCTGGAAACAATGAATATATTTAAACACCAGAATGCTACCATGAGTTGACTTCATGCTTTCTTTAAAACATAAGCCTTTTGTATGTACAACCCCGTCTGAGGTGTATTTGTTTCAAGCGCACTGATTGGTTTGCTCGGCATTGTAAAGAGCATTATAATAATAATGAATATTTATTAAGCGCCACCCCAATGAATTTTCATTAAGCGCCACCCCACTACTGACGCTTGGAGCTTCTTACATTATAGCTACGATGCAGCAGATAGAACTCATATTTACGAAGTAGATAATAGTTACACACACTCACAGACACACAGACACACACACACACACACACACACACACACACACACACACACACACACACACACACACACACACAAACACAGATATATATGAATATATATATATATATATATATGTATACATATATATGTATAATTTATGTATAATTAGTTATTTAGTTGGTTAGTTAGTTAATTAGTTAGTTAATTAATTGGTTAGTTAATGCTGGCATACAATCAAAGAAAAGAGCAACACACATTTTTTCTCTTTCCTACGAGTTATTTTGAACTCTTCGGTCAATCTCAGGAAGCTTTGATGGTAGTAAGATAAAGTACAACTGCACAATCTTTAAACACATTTCATGATTCTACAATATTCTTCAGTGACATTCTGTCCCCTCTCCCAGCTCTCTCTCTCTCTCTCCTTCGCATGTAGTCATACATACATGCCCCTCGCACGCATTCATACACATAAGCCTGTTATATCTGGACGGTTGAGCCCCATACATACATACATACATACATACAGACATATATACATATATACATACATACACATAGACACACACACATACATACATATATGTATATATGTATGTATGTATATATACATACATATACATATACTTATACACATATACCTATATGTATATGTACACACACACACACCACACACACACACACACACACACACACACACACACACACACACACACACACACACACATATATATATACATTGCATTACTTTAAGTTAATGAAGTTTTTACTTTAGCGTTAAATGTTCCCTTCACATTGTTGATGTTCATTTTAGTGTTAAGTTCTTGTTCCATTTTTCTATTCTCCCACCTACTTATGTCTCTTACTCTGTCTCTCCTCTGCCCCCAATCCAACCAACCCAACTCTCATCCTCCATTTTCCCCCGTCTAATATCACTCACAGTGAAAAGACATTAAATCAAAGAAAACAACACACACACACACACACACACACACACACACACACACACAACACACACACACACACACACACACACACTTATATAAATTATAATATATATACATATATACATATATTATATATTGGTGTATATAATATACATGTATATATACATATATATATAGAGAGAGACGCAAACACACCACACACACATATACGGATATACGTGTGTGTGTGTGTGTGTGTGTGTGTGTTGTGTGTGTGTGTGTGTGTGTGTGTGTGTGGTGTGTGTTGTGTGTGTGTGTGTGTGTGTGTGTGTGTGTGTGTGTAAGAAACGTTATAGAAATAGTGGGGAAGAGGCCCAGGATTCAGCAGGTATGATGGATACGAAGTGCCTTCCATCTGCCAGCCACTACCAGCCCCATGTGAACACAAGAAAAAAACATCAAACGAGAGTTGAGTCGGCCTCACAAGAGAATACCATTTGATCAAAATCTCAGGATATGCACTGAAAACCTCGACAGATCCGGTCACTTTGTATACTTTGCGCATATGGCGTTATCGCTGTAGACGTACTGTAACTGATTTTGTTTTGTTCATGTTGACGTCGTTTCTTTGTTTGTCCGTTTGTTGGTTATTTTTCTGTTGTTTCTATTCTGCTTTTCTTTTTATCAATCATGTCGTCGTTGTTATTGTTACATTGATGACGCCATTTTCCTCTATGACAGCAACGGTTGTGGCATCCTGCAGTTTCAGAAAGCCTTGCTGCTCGTGATGTGTCTGTATGCACTATATAGTGGAATCTGGTTCCACTACTGGTACGTCTTCCCCTTAATCAGGTGGAGGAAGGAGGCGTCTTCCTGGTTGACTCCGGCCCCTTTTCCAGACCCTGAGCCTCCACACGTTCACTGGTGGGTGAATGTAACAGACAGGCAGGCTGAGGAGATACGCCACGTGTTCTTTGTCAAGGTAAGTTTCGGTTTCAGTCAAAGTTTTCTCTTTTTTTTTCTCTTTCTGTTCTCTCGAGTAAGCTCCTCAACGAGTGATGATTCTGTATCTCGTTCAACAGCTCGTGATCGTGGTAGACCACATACCATGGGCCTGTGGATTTACTTACGATTTGGCAAGGTCTAGAATTTCTACACGGTATATCTATCTATCTATCTACACACACACACACACACACACACACACACACACACACACACACACACACACACACACACACACACACACACACACACACACACACAGAGAGAGAAGGGGGGGTCGTCATCTTCTCCTATAATCTGTATTGTTGTCAGTGTAGTGTATTGATGGGATGTGTCAGAGAGAATGATCCATTTATTCACGTATTCCAATGGACGTCTTCCTGTATAAACCTCAAACTACGGTCAGCTTCAAAGGATTCATGAACGTCATTTTTGAAGAGCGTGTCTTGATGGATGACCTGACCAAACTGAACAAGCTGGTGTCACATCAGTGATACCAGAAATGCGTCTGGTTGGCCAACAAGTTGTT
>CM060306.1:60323624-60376124 GCA_030674185.1 Monoplex corrugatus | reverse complement strand
TTGCATGATACTATATTTGTTGTGCTGTATTGTGCTGTGTTGTGTTGTGTTGTGCTGTGTCGTGTGGTGATGTGATGTGTTGTGATGTGTTGTGATGTCTGTGTTGTCTATGCCCCATTTAAGTATAGTTACACAGAAGAAGATTGGCTACAGTTTTACAAAGCGCTAAGCGCCTGCCTGGATAAGATCAAAGACAGCGAAGAACTTAATGTAATGGACGATTTTAACAAAAGGGTAGGAAGTAGGAGAGAACCATGGTATGGACATTCAGGCCCTTTCAGTGATCAGGAGACTGAGTGTAACTCAAATGGCGAGATGTTGAATAACATGTGCTGAGCATGAACTTTTCATCACCAGTACCTTCTTCAAACACAAAATCAGTTATGTGGAAATGTGATAGAAGTGGAATGACCTAGATTAAGCTTCCCAGATTAATTTAATTTCCACAAGGAAAAGATTTAGGGTCACAATGAAAGATGGGAGAGCAATCCTAAACTACGTCATTAACACTGACACAAAATTGTTGTTATGGTGCACATACCAAGAGAAATGAGATCAAGTCACCGTCACAAAGCTAAATATGAAAAATATGAAGAACATAAAGAAAATTACTGAAAAAAGTGTCAAGGCGGAAGTAATTTCAGACATTGAAGAAGCCTATCAAAATTTGCCACATGAAGTTGGCCCGATAGAAAAAGAATGGAATGTTTTCAAACAGAAATTACAAGCATTTTGGAAATGAGCAAGGACAGGGAAAAAGAAAAGAAAAGACTGCTTGGTGGAATGACTCAATCAAGGAAGCCTTAAAAGTCAAGAAGAACTAAACAAATAATGGATGAAATTTAAAAAGGAGGAAGCCTGTAGAACAACGAAAAGAGAAGCAAGAAGAAAAGTCAAAGCCCTAAGGATGAATCTTGGAAGAATTATGATGAACAACTGGCACAACTTTGTGGGTGGTCACCGCGAGAATTTTATTAAAATGTCAAGAGCTCAAATGAGGCTGAGGGATGAGTCATTCAAGCCAACCACCATTATGAATGATACAAAGGGAAGCCCACTTTTTGCCCCAAACAAGCTCAAGGAGAGATGGAAGGAATATTCCCATGGCCTGTTGAACCCAACAGAGAACAGGAAAGTGATGCATTATTTGAGTTTAAAAAATATGATGAAGAGGAGCCTGACACGATCAAAAGTGAAATCAAGGAAGCAATCAGATCAAGCCCCACAGAAAAAGCAGCTAGACCAGATCATATAACATCTGAGATTGTCAAAGCATGCGGAAAGACTGGCATAGCATGGCTACATACGATTTTCAAGCAGCCATGGAAGGGAAAGAAAAGTCCCTGATGACCGGCAAAAAGCAATTGTCATACACCTTTGGAATAAAAAAAAAAAAGGAGACAAGAGCCATTGTTAGATATACCAGGGCATCTCGCATCTCGGCCATATAGGGGAATGGATACTTAAGTGCTGGAACAGAGAATCAGACCTATTACAGAACCCCAACTAAGTGAAGCACAGTTCGGACTTAGGAAAGGAAGAGGATATACAGATGCAGTCTTCTTCCTTAGACAGATATCTGAAAAGACCATTGAGTATGAAAAAGAACTAAACCATGGTATTAACTGACCAAGAGAAAGCTTCCGACAAAATAGAGAGAAGTATGCTGTGGGCAGTTCTAGAGACATACTGAGTTCGAGGACAGTTATCAGAGAATATCTTGGCGCTGTACCAACACAGTCGAAGTGCAGTGAGAACACCAGACGGTCTCAGTGACTGGTTTGATGCTCCATCATATCTTTGCGATACACCAATATTTACAACCAACTCGCATCTTACGCTCAGCTTCAGATACTCTTTTTCTTCAGAGCCCTAAGATTTAAACTGTTGGCCAGCGTTCTTTAACGGTCTCAGGGCCGTCAGCCTGGGATAGAATTCCGCTCTGCCTTCACCTAACGCCTACTATTTCTGCTTTTAAATCCAATTTCAACCCTACCTCCTTTCCCAGCAATGAATTCCGCAACTACTTCTTTTCCTCAACTTGTATACTTTTTTTTAAAGATTAAATATTGTGAGGTAGTCTTTGTCCATGTTGTGCATATGCCCGGTGCGTGTGTGTGCTTTGATTTGAATTGTCAAGATCTGGCGCCATATAAATACTGTAATTTATTAAAAACTGGAGTGCGCCGAGGTTGCTTTTTTGTCCCCTCGATTGTTCATCATTTACATGGACAGGATCAAAAAAGACGCAAATCCAAATCCTAAAGACCTGAATGAATTACTATCTGCTGATGACCAAGACCCAATTAAGGAAGACGCAGAAGAGTTACAGGAACACCCCCCAGTAACTGGAATAGAAGCTGTGAAGACTATAGCATGAAAAAAGCGTGTCCAAAACATAGGTTATGAAGATGAGCAGAATTACAGGTCAACAACATGGATCTGAAACAAGTTGAGATATTCAATTATTTAGGAAGCATCTTTACACAGAATAGCAACATGGATAGGGAAACTGAAACAAGAATCCAGAAAGCAAATGTAGTGACTTATCAGCAGGCCCCCCTACTGCTATCACATCCACACATACTTATGGACACATAGCGTCCATTAATAAGATCTATTTTTATATCAAAGCTTTGTTATCAGTGCCAGACATGGACACTTAACCAAAGACAAAATGCAAAATAACAACTTGCGATATGAGGTGTCTCAGAAAGACATTGAATGTCACACGTCGAGACAAGATCAGAAATGAGGTCATTAGAGACACTGTGGGCACTGTGCCATGTCTAAAACATATAGAAAACAGAGGCTGAAATGGTTTGGTCACCTCATGAGGCTTCCATTCGAGCAGCCAGCACAGAAAGCTTATAACATGAAAAGGCATTATTCCAAAGGAAGGGGGCTTCCTTGGAAAAGATGGATATAAAGTTTGAAAGAAACAACTGAAAGAATCAACCTAACTATGGCAGACACTACCCATCTGGTCCACGTCCAAAAGCTGCATCTCTTCTCAACGCTTAACGGCACAAGAGGACAGAAAAAGTAAAAAAGTAAAGTAAAACATTTCGATACAGTTTTGGTTTATTGCTATTATTAACCATGACTTCATATGTTACATCGATGACAATATTTTGAAATTCTTCTTGATCTTTTCTTACGTTATTAAAAAAAGAAATTGTAACATTTTCAGGCTTGATTATTTTTCTTTTTTGTTCCTTACAGGTCCATTCAGCCTATGACTACTTCAGGAATACACACTTCAGTGAGAAATATCTGATGCGGTCTTCCAACTTCACCGACTTCATGTCCAGACAAGCCGAGTACGAACATCACGACCCGTACTACTCCTTCACCAACAACAGAATGGCTTTGGACCTGGGTCTGCCCGTTCACCAACTCCACAACACCTCCTATATCCCCACATTCCTCAAAGAAGTGGACGACATTTTTGATTTGGTGCTCATTGTAGAGCGATTCGACGAATCCATGATTTTACTGAAACGACGACTGAGATGGACAATGAAAGACGTCATGTACATAGCCAGCAACAAGAGGTACGCAAAAGCCACAGGTCCACCAAAAAATGGACCCTTCCATAGAAGCGAAGTTTAAACAGTTTGATCAATTCGACATTGCTTTGTATGGTCACTTTACAAAACAGTTTGACCATCTTGTACACGAAGCAGGGCCAGACTTTCAAGAAGAGGTGAAAACATTCCAAGCTTTCCTGCAAATGGTAGACGACTTTTGTAGAGTCTTAACAATTCAAAAACATATCATAATTCCCCAATGCAAGTGGAGCAGTTCGTTCCAGATACCGTCTACAGAGTGTGACACATTAAATTTGCAGGAAAATTTTTTAGTCCATCGTGTAAGATACTGGCAGACAGCGAGGATGAATTCGAAGGCGACATGACATTTCCTGCAATACGTGTCATCTGTTGTCCAAATTTGTCGTGATGTGCTTTTCAATGTTCGTATTTGTAAAATGTAACGAGGTAATTTTAGAGTAGGAGTAATAAATAAATTTTCAATGCAGCATGAAAAAGTGAATTTTGTTTGGTGGAGAATGCAACAAAACTGTTCGTTAGTCCACTCTTTGTTTGAGAAAGGGAACAATTCATATTTGATGAAGTATAGGTTTGTTTTATCTTTAAGTAAACAATTTCTATTTTTCGAACTGTCTAATATTAGAAGTCAGAATTTTGAGTCTTTTTGTGGTATTAACATTTTCCACAGCATCAGTATTAACGGTATCATCATCATCATTATCATCATCATCATAATCATAATAATCATCATCATGGTTCAATCTAGTCAACAACTTAAGGAAATTCCGGCTTCCAAGTCAAAGTCCTCGTCATAGAATTTGGAGCAAGGGAGTCGGTAGGCATATCCGCCAATGGCCTCATTAAACTATTCTCGGTTTCAGCCAAAAAAAAGAAGACCAGAGCTCTAACGGCAAAGGTAAAAGCAGCTGAAAAGATTTCCAACTGGATCTAGTCGAAGAGGAACAAAAATAAAATTCATGAGCCTCACAACTTCCCTACGTATAACAGGTATCCAATAGCTAAGTTGTTAAAACATCCATCACAAGGATGATTGGCCTTGAGGCGCTCGATCATCTCGGATGCATGGGTTCGAAGCCGGGTGGATAAAAGATGGCAACAGTGTGAAGGCATCAATGAGTCATGACCTGGGGCGCCTTAGCTCTCTCAGAATGTAAGGAGTGTACGACTGGATTGGGGTTCTCCTTCATGGTCCTTCTGCTATCCAGCTTTCCTCAGAGTTATTTGCTACTGTAGACCCGAGAATGAGTAAACATACTGATCGTGATCACCTAGTACGGGCTTCGTGTGGGATACAAGACCAGTCCTGAAATCAATGTTCTTCCACAGGCGCTGTATGGGAAGGACTCCTGTGGCCTCATATTCTGATTCTGTCTATCCCTGTTCTGATGAATAGCAGCTGTTTTGTGCTGTTCAAATATAAGTGTGTTCCACACTCACTGCTTTCGCCAATATATTCTGTTGTTGGCAATGCCTTCAGAGTTAGTAGTATTGATGTCTCGGCTGATGAGAATGGCCTTCAGAGTACCTATGTATTGCGTTGATGGTCTTACATTATAAAAAAAAAACTTTGAAGGATCACCCATAATGAAAGATGAAGTTAGAGCAGCACTGAAAATGATGAAACCAGGAAAAGCCCCAGGACCAGACAACATTACTACAGAGATGATTGAAGCCCTGGAGGAATTTGGTGTAGGAAAAATAACAGACCTCCTAAATGAAATTTACGACACTGGAAAAATCCCAGAGATATATCAAAATCAATTTTCATCGCACTTCCAAAGAAGACAGGGGCTATAGAATGCGAACTCCATCGCACAATCAGTTTGATGAGTCATGTAACAAAAGAATAATCATGATGAGGACAAGGAATAGAATCAAAAGAGAAATAGCAGATGAACAGTGTGGATTCGTGGAAGGGAAAGGAACTATTAATGCCATATACATCCTAAGAACTATCATAAAGAGGTCAATCGAGATGAACAAAGACTTGTATTTATGTTTTGTTGATTATACCAAGGCTTACGATCGGGTAAGACATGAAGAATTGATCAACCAACTAGAAAGACTCAATATTTATGGAAAAGATCCACGAATAATCAGAAATATGCACTGGGAACAAACAGCTGCAATGAGAATAGAAAACGATACAAGCTCTTTCTAAAACATCAAAAGAGGAGTCAGACAGGGTTGTGTTTTTTCACCAGATTTGTTTTCACTATACAGCGAAAACATCATGAGAAACCGAGAAGAAGACCCTGGATTAAAGGTTGGAGGGAAAATGATAAACAACATTCGATACGCAGATGACACCGTGCTAATTGCAGAAAATGAAAGGGACCTACAAAACCTTGTGAATATACTAGAAATAGAAAGCAAAGGTAAGGGATTGGAACTAAACAGCAGAAAGACTGAAGTCATGGTGATCAGTAAAAAACATGAAATCCCCTCATGCAAAATAACAGCAAATGGCACAACCTTGACACAGGTTAATAAGTTCAAATACCTGGGAACGGTCATTTCATCAGATGGCAGATGCACATCGGAAATAGCTTGTAGAATCGACCAAGCCAAAACAGCATTCAAGAAGATGACAAGCATTCTTACCAACAAATGCCTATCAGGAAGAGAGTCCTTGAATGTTATATAGAACCAATACTGTTGTACGGATGTGAGGCGTGGACAGTAAGCAAGCAAAGCCAGAACAAGATTGAGGCAGCTGAGATGTGGTTTCTAAGAAGAATGTTGAGAGTTCCATGGACAGCAAAGAAAACAAACGAGACAGTCTTGGTGGAGGCAGACACAAGTAGATCACTCATAAGGAAGATTAGGAAAAGACAGGCAACATTTATAGGCCATTTTATGAGGAAGGGGGATTTGGAGCACCTGGTCACAACGGGAAAGCTGGATGGAAAGAGAGCACCAGGTAGACCCAGGGAGAGAATGCTGGACGGACTTGCAGAATGGCTTGGGATGAGGAGGGTGGGGGAGATGCTAGGGGCAACGAGAGATAGAGATGGATGGGAGTCCATGGTCGCCAACGCCATGCGGCAGGGCACCTGATAATGATGATGATGATATCTCTAAAACCATGCGTCGTTCAGTTTCTTCAGATGATGTCTATGCTCTCTCTGTCTCTTTTTTTTCTGTCTGTCTGTCTGTCTGTCTGTCCGTCTGTCTGTCTATGTTTGTTTCTCCCTCCCTCTCTCTCTCTCTCTCCCTCTCTTTCTTTCTCTCACACGTGCATTCACACATGCACACGCAAAAAACACACACACACGCGCGCGCGCGCGCGCGCGCACACAACACACACATACACACACATGAAGCACATACACAAGTCACGCACACACAAGTCACACACATACACCACACACACACACACACACACACAACAACACACACACAACACACAAACACACACACACACACACACAAACACACACACACGCACACACACGCACACACACATGCACGCACACAGATCACACACACAGACACACACTACACGACACAGACACACACCACTCAGACACACACACAAATGCACATGCACATGCACACACACACACACACACAACACACACACGCACACACACACACACACACACACAACACACACACACACACACAACACACACACACACACACACACACACACACACACAACACACACAACACACACACACACACACACACACACACACACACACACACACACACACACACACACACACACATACACAAAGTAAGAGGATGCACATAGGGAAAACTGGACCAGACTGTGTTTCTCCTTCCCCGGCCCTTTACATTCATGGTCATATCACGACTTCTTGGTTAGTTCTTCCCCCTCACACATACATGTAAACAGTACACATCACACCACTGAGTTTGCAGTGCTTCACGGAGTTATGTCAACTTGTCTGCAATGTTGAACAAAACACTATCATACTTTATCTGACGTACAATGTACATCACAACGCATCCACAACCGTGGACTTATGACTATGTCGTACATCAACATTGCAGCCAAGAGACTACGAATGGCCATTTTCTGATCTAGAATGTGCTTGTATACAAAGTATTCTATAGGAATGTTCCCTCATAAAACAGTTTTGTTGTTGTTGAAACAGCTGATCACAGGTGCAAACAGCTGCCCAAATCTACGGAAAAGTGCTGTTCTTTTTGCGTTGATATCAGTATTAGATCAGATGGGGCATTTGATATGCCTGTTTTCCTTGCACAAAGATTTATTCATAAATACAAAATCGAGAAGATTATACCCGTATCATGTATCATTTACTCAAACGTTCCCTGAAATATGCTCATGATATACAAAATGACATCCCGATAAAAAGTTGTGACATCGTGGTTTTATCATATTTTGTTTTACATAACTGTTAGTATGATGAAATATAAGGAGGAAATCAGACTTGTTGTACATTTATTAGTTGATTGAAAAAAGAAAGTGTAACAAACTACCATGTCACCGATTCATTTAGGGTATAAAATATTTGTTTGTTTATTGTTAATTGCCTTCGCTGTTTGTTCTGCTATTAGTATTGTCATTATTGTTTATTTTTGTTGTTTGTTAGTTTTTTTTTTATTATTATCTATATTATTAATGACATTGACATTGTAGAAGAATTATTCTATAGATTGTTTTCTGTAATGTCTATATATACTTATCACTCGAGTTATTGAAAGCACCCCAGAGTATTACATACTCTAGGATAAGAAATCTTTGAAATTATGGTCCTTGTGTTACGCTGTATCTTTATACTTATAAATTCAAAAGAGATTATTTGATGTATAATTGTTGATATATTTTATCACTGTCATATGCTTTCATCGTGTATGTGTGCTGGCATTTACACACACACACACACACACACACACACACACACACACACACACACATATATATATATATATATATATATATATATATATATATATATACACATATATATATGTATGTGTGTGTGTATGTGTGTATGTATGTATGTAAGTATGTATGTATGTATGCATACTGTGTGTGTGTGTGTTTCTATATATGAATAATCAGGTCAGGTCAGGTCAGGTCCCGTAGCCGGAGGTGGCTGTAGGGGCACCACAGACGACTTGACAACCTCCCTCCATGCCTTTCGGTCTTCCGCTTTCCTCAGGGTGGTAGTGAGGGGGAGGCTGGTCCATTCTTTGATGTTATCTTCCCATCTTTTCTTCTGTCTGCCTCGTCTCCGCTGTCCTGGTACGGTGCCCTGCATGATGGTCTTTGCCAGGCCATGGGTTCTTGTTATGTGGCCGTACCACTTCAGCTTCCGTTTCTTAACGATGGTAAGGAGGTCGTCGTGACGTCCTATGGCTACGTGGACACGGTTCCGGACTTCCTCATTTGTTATGTGGTCTTTGTAGGAGATGCCGAAGATCTTTCGGCAGCATCTCATCTCGAAGGCTTGGATTTTCCTCTGGAGGTCAGCTGTGAGAGTCCATGACTCGCAGGCATACATGAATGTGGAGATCACGAGTGTCCGCATCAATCTGATCTTGTGTTTGCTGGTGATGTCTTTTTGCCTCCATATGTTCTTCAGCTTCGTCAGTGCTGATGTTGCTTGCGCTATTCTTGCAAGGACTTCTTTTCTTGAACCTTCATCTGTAACTATGGACCCCAGATATTTGAAGTTGGTGACTGGTTCAATTATTTTGTTGTTGATTTTGATTTCCGCATAGAAGCCATCTGCATTGTTTGTCATTATCTTTGTTTTTTCTGTACTAATTTCCATGCCGTAGGCTGAAGATGATATATTCAGCAGATTTATCAGGTTCACAAGTTCTTCTTCTGTGCCTGCTAGTCCGTCAATGTCGTCGGCAAATCGTAGGTTGGTAATCGTTCTGCCGGCAATGCTGACTGTTCCCTTGTGTTTTTCTAATGCGTCGCTCATTATCCTCTCCAGAAATATGTTGAAAAGTACTGGAGAGAGGAGACATCCCTGTCTCACTCCGACTGATGTCCGGAACCAGTTTCCCGTGTTTCCGTTGTAGAATACTGCGCTGTTGGCTTTGTCGTACAGACTCTTGATGACATTTACAAGGTTGGCACTGATGTTGTATTTGTGCATGGTGGTCCAAAGTGCTTCATGCCACACTCGGTCGAAAGCCTTCTTGAAGTCAATGAAGACGTGGTATAGGTCTTGTTGGTGTTGCAGGTATTTCTCCATAAGAATTCTCAGATTGAATATCTGTTCAGTGGTGCTTCTTCCTGCTCTAAAACCTGCTTGTTCCTCTGCGATGATCTTTTCTGCTTGAGGTTTCAGCCTGTTCAGCAAGATTTTAAGCATGACTTTGCTGGGATGGCAGATTAGGCTGATTGTGCGGTAATTTTTGCACATTTGCAGGTTACCCTTCTTTGGCAGTGTAATTATAAGGGATTTTGTCCACTGGGTTGGCCATTCTCCACTGCGCCAGACTTTGTTGCAAATGATGAGAAGGGCATCAATCATGGCCTCTCCTCCAGCCTGAACAAGCTCGGATGGTATGTTGTCCACGCCTGGAGATTTTCCTTTCTTAAGGGATTTCACAGCTGCTTCTACTTCTGCTCGGAGGATTGGTGGGTCGTCATGATTGGTCGACTGCGGTCCGTTTAGCACTGCAGTATCACCCTGTGTGTTGTAATTATACAGGTCAGAGCAATACTCTGTCCAACGTGTGAGGATTTCTTGTTCTTCTGTGAGGCATTCTCCTGACTTATCTTGGATTGTGCTTACTCTCCCTTGTTTTGTGGTTGTGAGGTCTTTCACCAGCTGGTAAGCCTGTTTTGTGTTGTTTCTTTCCAAGTGTGCATCGATGTTTCCGCACTGATCTTCTATCCATTTTTCCTTGGCTTTCCTCATGGCACCCCTTATCTTCTTGTTTATTTCTCTATATTTTTCTTTTCCTTCCTGTGAGTTGTTTCTTTCTGGCTTCAAGCTCCTCCTTTCATCGCACAAGTCCAGGATGTCATTTGTGACCCACGGTTTCTTCTTCGGGCGATGTTTGCCTATAATTTCTATGGCTGTTTCTGTGAGGGCCATGGAGAAGGTGTCAGTGAGTTGCTCAACATTTTCTTCGTCTCCCAAGATGGTCAGTGGAGCGAATTTTCCGCCTATCATTGCCTCAAAAGCTTCTTGAATGTTCGCATCCTTCAATTTCTCCAGGTCGAATCGCAATCTTGTTCCTGCTTGTTTGGCAACCTTTTTAAGGTGTACTCGGAATGTCATCATTACAAGCTCGTGATCGCTTCCAACGTCAGCCCCTGGAAAGCTTCTGGTTCTGGCGATGTTAATGCAGGACCGGAAGCGTTTTCTCACCATGATGTAGTCAATCTGGTTGTGACATTCTCCATTTGGGCTGTGCCAGGTCCATCTTCTTGATGTCTTGTGAGGACCGAAGGTGTTAGCCAGCAATAAGTTGTTGTAGCTGGCAAATTCCAAGAGTCGAAGGCCTCTGTCGTTGGTCTCTGTATTGCAGTATTCTCCGGATGTGCCATGCCAGTCCTTCACCGAGTCTTTGCCTACTTTGGCGTTTCAGTCGCCTTGCACTATCAAGATGCCCTTTTTTGGTGTTTTGTCAATGCCATCTTGCAATTGCTCGTAGAAGTCTTCAATTGCGTTGTCTTCATAGTCTAAAGTTGGAGCATATGCCTGTACAATGGTGATGTTGAATGGTGATGCTCTGAGCCGTATGATGATGATTCGGCTGGATATCGGGCGACATCCCATCACTGCGTTCACGATGTTCTTGTGTACAAGAAATCCGACTCCATGCAGATGTTTATCTTCTCTACCACTGTAGTATATCTTGTGGCCTTCTTCTGTAGTGGTTTCCCCAAAGTTCTTCCATCTGACCTCACAGAGGCCTATGACGTGCCAGGTGTATCTCGCCATTTCATGGGTTAACTCTTCTACTTTTCCTTCAGTGTTTAGTGTTCTTACATTCCACGTCCCCACTGTTAGGTTGTCTCTTCCTCTGATGTTGTCTCTCCCCTTCGGTTTATCAGTAGTGTACTTTTCACCTCTGCCCTGATGTACAACAGTAGGCGTGGTCCTTGGTAACCCGCGTGACGACCGATGCGGTATGGTATGGACAGTTGTCGTCATTCATGTGGTGTGTCTAGGGCTATTAAAACTTGGCGGAGCCCATCCCTCTCCAAGTTTAGACCACAGCCAATCTCCACCCACACGGCGGCTCGCCTTGGTCTCGGACATGAGGCCGTTGAACACATCATGGTGCACATCCGCCCAGGCCGGTGGCTTCATCAGGGAAGTCGTTCGCCCAGTGATGCCATGTCAACATCACCCCCTCACATGGTTTGGCACGCCAGCTGAGGCGAGGTCCCGGGGTGTGGCGCTTGGATGCCCACAAGGCAGTGGGGCTATTTACCCATAGCTGGGGGCTGAAACCGCCTTCCTAGCCATTGGACCTAGTTGGTCTCATCCGCCCAGTCTGCCGTAGCCAGTCTATGCGACAGGTAGTACTGGGCTACATTTTACCAGTAGAGGTAGGCGCCAGGTCCCCAGGGAATCCCAGGACGAGCCAGCCAGGCATGCAGTTGCATGCCCAGCATGATGCCCCCCGCTAACAAGGATCACCTGGTACCAAAGCGCCCCCCACCTGACCACAATAATCACATACATGTAAATATGCAAATCATCATATATATCTGTCATTCAATACAATCATCTTCAAGAATGGATATGATGTAAACAAATTTGTGAAAATAAAACATTTATGTAAAAACATGCAGCCAAGGGTTAATTACAGACAGCAAGACTGGTTGTAGAAGGACAATATTAGTCATGAACACCAGTGTGTTTTAATGGCTGATAAGACGCGCATTTAGTGTGTTGGCAAGTGATTGCGTGCTTGTCACCTCTCACTTTCAGCTCTCACCGCTGGCTAGCACTGCCGCTTGCAACCCCCTCCCCCCCCCTCCCCACACACACACGTGGGGATGCCGGGGGCTCTTTCAGTATAAATAGTATCCCCACCTTCTGGAAATTCTGAGCTAGAAATTTCCTCTTTTCTCTCATTTTCTTTGCTTCTGCCTTGTTCTTTTGCTTTCTGTCATTTCTTCCTATCATTTTCTGCTTTGTTGGTCGTTTAACTATATTTGTTCGAAAAAGTCTTACATACTTTCTCTTAGGATTGATAATTGAGTGCATGTATTAAATGCATTATTGGCTCTAAGGAAATGAGATACGCGGAAGCAGTTTTAGGTAATTTAGGCCCGTTTTTATATATGTTTTAGTGTCCTTAGTTATGTTTAATTTTGTATTCAGGTATGTTTTTTAAATCCCCTGTGCGATAAATTGGACGGAGTGGTCAACGCCAGGGGCATCTCCTTAGATTATGTGCGCAAATGCATTGATATATGTACTTAATTTTCTTTCTTTTTTTTTTTTAACTGTTGAAGTATTTGTTTATTTTTTTAAAAGATCACAGCCCTGATAAGGCTCTACGCTGTCGGCTGGGCTTTAAACAACAATAAAACTAGCTTTGCGAAAAGGAGAGCAGAGTACATAAGACAATACATAGCCTGTTCATCAACAAGCTCTACGTAGTACCTCCTCGTGCCGACACACTGTAACTGAACACCTCACGGACTCATGTTGAAGTCTCGAGGGACTCACAGGAGGTCTGGCCTCTAGACGTGCGCACGCACGCCCACCAGCGTGTGGATATGCCCTTGTGCCCACGAAACAGACCCCCAGCTATTGATAAACAGTATTACTGTCGTGTGGGTGTCTCGGAAGAGACATATGCTAAGGAGTGAACCCTGATAGAATACCCCCCCTCCCCACACTGCCACAAAGGCTAGCAGAGAGTCCATACAAAAAGGGATGGAAGTCAAGGGGAAAACACCATGGTATCATCCCAAGTAAATCATGCCACACACACAAACACAAACCTCATCAACGAACAGGGGCTTCACTGGAGTACTTTTGTCCGGTAGGGGAAGCCATGCTGAACACGTGACACCAGACTGTCATCAAGTTACTGCCATCAGATTCAGAGATATAAAAATTGTAAATTGGAATGTTAGAACAATACTCCAGAAGAGAAGATTAGAAAATGTCAAGATAGAAATGGAAAGATTGAACATCAATATGTTAGAACTAGTAAAGGTGAGATGGAAAGGAGCAGGCATGATAACATAGGGCAAGCATAAAATTATATCTTCTGGTGGGGACACACACGAAAGAGGGGTAGGCTTCACAATGGACAATGACAAGTCAAAGTCTATCAAAGGATACTGAGCTATATCAGACCGAGTGTTATTTGTTGGAGTGGATGGCAAGCCATTTAATAACAACATCTTCCAAGTATATGCACAACATCCGCAAGTACTGAAGAATAAATTTACAATTTCTGTGTAGAATTAGACAGCATGGCTCAATGTAAATCTTAAGACATTACAATAATAATGGGATATTTTAATGTTTAAGTGGGAATGGGATAGGAAAAATATATTAATTTAGTGTATACGTTCAAAATAAATTCTGTGCTGAGGATAGTGAGGAACAATGGAGAAATTTGAAAACAACTGTTGAATTGAAAAAAAAAGCACAGAAGAACTGGATGACAAAACAAATGTTAGGCTTGATGGATGAACGGAGGAAGATAGAAGGAAGAGAGGAAGAATACAAAAAATAGATGAGGAAATGAGGAATGAGTGTAATGAAGCTAAGGAATCTTGGCTAGAAACAAAGTGCAAAGGAATAGAAGACCAACACAAAACAGACCCTAAGCTTATGTACAGAAACATTGAAGAAATTTCGTATAGGAAAAAGGCATGCATATCAACTGGTTGCTTAAAATGTAAAGATGGTACGACCATAACGAAAAAAGTCCAAATGTTAAATGGATTAGGAGAGTACATTTAAAACCTTCTCAACGAGGACAGAAAGGAAGAACACATTATCACAAAGAACGTTGAAGGACCATCAGTAATGAAAAATACAGTTAGAGCAGCTTTGAAAAAGACAAAATAAGGAAAAGACTCAGGAACAGACAATATCACTTTAGAAATGTTCGAGGCTCTACTGTAGCAGTCCTCTTAAATGAAATTCATGACATCAGAAAAATCAATTTTCATTGCACTTTCAAAAACAGCAAGGGCTATAATTTTCGAACTCCATCGTACAGTCAGCTGGATGAGTCATGTGACAAAGATTGTATGAAAACTAATGATGAGGACAAGGAACAGAATCAAAAGAGATACAGCAGAAGAACAATGTGGATATGTGGATATGTTGACGGGAAAGGAACTATTGATGTCATCTACATCCCAAGAACTCTCATAGAAAAATCAGTTGAATTGACCAAGTATTTGTATTTATGTTCTGTTGATTAAACCAAGGCTTTTGATTAAGTAAGACGCGAAGAACTGAGCAACCAACTCAACAAGCTCATGTTGATGGAAAAGATCCAAGAATAATAAGGACTGTGTATTCAGAACAAACAGCAGCAATGAGAATAGAAAATGATACAAGCTCTTTCTAAACTATCGAAAGAGAGGTTAGGTAGATTTGTATTCTGTCAGATTTGTATTCAATTTACAGCGATAGCATCATGAGAAACGTAGAAAAAGGCCCTGGGATAAAGGTTGGAGCAAAACTGATAACCAATCTTCGTTATCGTGGTAATCAATTAAACAGACAAGTATTCCTTTATGTGAAATAACAACAAATGGCAAAACACTAAGATAAGTCGATACGTTTAATTAAATATCTGGAAACAGTCATCTCACCAAAGGGCTGATACACATCATAAATATCCAGCAGAATTGGCCAAATTAAAACAGCCTTCAAGAAAACGAAAAGCGTTCTTACCGACAAATGCCTGTCAATTAACATCAGGAAGAGAGTTCTTCGATGTTATACAGAACCAATACTATTGAACGGATGCAAAGCCTGGACAATCAACATGGAAAGTCAAAACAAAACTGAGGCAGCTGAAATACGGTTTTTATTATGAATAATAAAAGAGTTCTATGAACAGCAAAGAAAACAAATGAGTCTTGAAAGAAGCAAACGCAAAAAGAACATTAACGAAGAAGATCAAGAAAAGACAAGCAACATTCATAAGACCTTTTATGAGGAAAGGGAAATTTGAGCACCTACTCACAACAGGAAAGGTAGAGGTTAGGTAGATTTGTATTCTGTCAGATTTGTATTCAATTTACAGCGATAGCATCATGAGAAACGTAGAAAAAGGCCCTGGGATAAAGGTTGGAGCAAAACTGATAAACAATCTTCGTTATCGTGGTAATCAATTAAACAGACAAGTATTCCTTTATGTGAAATAACAACAAATGGCAAAACACTAAGATAAGTCGATACGTTTAATTAAATATCTGGAAACAGTCATCTCACCAAAGGGCTGATACACATCATAAATATCCAGCAGAATTGGCCAAATTAAAACAGCCTTCAAGAAAACGAAAAGCGTTCCACGGGAAAATATAAGACAATTTTGCAGAGTGAATGAGGACAGAAAGAGTAAAAGATTTACTTGCAGCAACAAAAGATAGAGTCGTATGAAGGGCCATGGTCACCAGCGCCATGCGGCCAGGCACATGACGATGACGGATGAGTACACATTTACTGTACTGCAACCCATACATTTACACTGATGGTCTTCGTCGAAAAACAGTTTTCTTTAACTGCAAGTTGTATGAAGTTTTTACTGATTCTGAAAAAGGACCTTTTGACACCGTTGATAGATGTATTTATTGGACTATTCTACTTAAAATGGTATTCTTGGAAAAGAGTACGTATGGCTACATGAAGGTGAGACTGCGATGTGGTGGTATCTTAAATGATTAAATCAATTTTACATTTGGTGTGAAATAAAGTGATGTGTAACCAGAAAAAACACACAAAAAAGAAAAAAAGTGATGCGTGTTCTTTTTTCTTTTTGTCAATGAATTGACCTTAGGAGTTCATTCATCTAAGACAGGACAATATTTTGATTTTTTTTAGTCTTCTTGTGGCCGATATTGTTGTGTTAATGTCATAGGCAGTAGTAGGTTTACAAAGGCACTTGAACAGCTTGCAACGAGTAGACTGTTCATTTCAATAAAACATAAATGTAATGGAAAGTAATATTGTTGTATCAGGAAAAGCAATACAGCTTGCTGTAAGACAAAGATTGCCCTTTGGGGAATAGTTATGCCTGTGGTCATTGTTTACAAATACATAGGTATGTATTTATCAATTAGGCTTAGCTTCACTTTTGCATGAAAATGTCTTGTATGTCGAGCTGAAACTGAATTGCTGTGTATTATGAGTGAATTGGTGATATTGAATAATTACTCTCTTGCATTCTTTCTGTAATTTTTATTCAATTCAACCAGTTGTCAAACATGGGCTAGAATTATGAGGTCTTAATGGAATTACCATACAATTCAAAAACAGTAGTTTGTCTGCTGTAAAGAGATTTCTGGGAGTATTAGTACAATTACTCAATGCACGAAACAAATCTCTGTTAAGTTTGCTTTCTTTTGTCTTCTGTAAGGTGTATGAATTGTAGGTTAAAATCGACACAAATGAAATCACACACGTTGTCTTGAAAAGCGTGTATCATTTTGAATTAGGTGACAAAGGAAACAAAAAATGGGTGACTACAGTAATAATAAAAAATATAATCAATCAGTCAATCAAATAATCAATCAGTTATTGAGCCCGTGAATCAACCAACCAAACAACCTTCCGCTGATTGGGTCAGACGTATCATCCAACCGTACAATCGTCACCAATTCGGTGACAATCACTTGATGTACTCACTCACTCACTCACTCACTCACTCACTCACTCACTCAATAAATCAATCAATCAATCAATCAATCAATCAATCAATCAATCGATCAATCAATCAATCGACCAATGAATCAGTTAACCCGTAAATTATTCAGCCAAATGACTTTGAATTTTAACTGAGTTCGACATATCAATTCTACAACCAATGCATCAAATAATGCTAATCAGCCATCCATACACTCAACGATTCAATCACTGATCGATCAATAGCTAAATCCATCAATCTATAAATCGGTCAGTCGGTTAGCCACCGATCAATCAACAATTTAGAATATCATTTTGTTGTCAGCTAAGCATGCATCGGTGTATCTAAACCAATCAATGAAATCAATGGACAATGAAATAAACCAACTGACATATTAATCAATATAAAGAAAAACAGTGGGTTTATTGGCAAAATAGACATTCATAATGACAATCAGTTAATCATACTAATCGCAGATCAGTCACTTATTTATCAAAACAACTGAACATTTACACAAAACCAAATGATTATTCAATACATAGTTAGCATTAATGCATCTTTTAATTCAGAGAGAACTCTGAACTCATTCTTCGCAATCACCAATAATGCAGGCCGTAGACTGGTTTAAAGGTTATGTGTATACATATACACACATACATAACCACTCAGACATGTATACACATAGATATATACATATGTATACATACACATACACAATGTAGATGTTATTCGCACATGTATACAAATATGTACATGTACGCATGCATCAATATGTACACACAGATAGATGCGCACATATGTATCTATATACACAAGCGTATACACGTATACACACCACTGCATAATCATACAAACAAGACTTATTCATCTTTACTACTGTAATAAAGTATTGTCTGAAATTATAGTGCTAATATCCGTATAACAATTCAGGTTTTTCTCCTGTTAACAATTTGTTTCTCCAATTCATAGCGTGGAAAACGCATCTGGACACGCTGTGACTTCAATGGCTATTTGTTGATTGGAGCAGTATGTACATGGGCTTATTGACTAAGTCCTTTAAAAATTTCGCTCTAAGGTCAACGTAAGTGGAACATCTGAATAATATATGTTGTTCATTTTCAGATTCTGTCCTGCAAAGGGGACATGCATTTTCTTGATCAGACTCACTGTATCTGTTTATAATATTGTTTAGTGGTAGAACGTAAAACCTTATTTGTGAAAGAGCAACTTTGAAACAGTATATATCGATATAGTCAATGTATTCTTTTTTTCAAAGATAGTCTTAAATGATCTGTAACTTTCATACCTATCTCGATTTCTTCTGAGTGTCCCAGCCCGTCCTTAAATATATGCGTCTACAAGTTTCTCTTTGAGTGCCCAAAAAAGGCTTTTAAGTCACCAACACCTTGTTACAGCCACACGATATTAAATCCAGTCTCACAAAATTTCCTTAAGTTTTGAAGCCCAGCATTCCTTCCCAGTCCTGTCTAGCTCTAATAACATTTGGTAAGCCTTATAGCTGTCGGCTCCAAGATCAGACTGATGCGTTCCCTGATCATGTCAATATTTTTGTATGCATGCGAAACATGGACCATAACAGCAGACATTGAAATAAGGATACAGGCAGTGGAGATGAGATGCTTCCGCAAACTCCTTGGAATCTCGTACAAATATCATATAACCAATAAGGAAGTGAAACCCCGAATCGAAAACGCCATCGGGCCGTATGAAGACCTCCTGACCTCGGTAAAAAGACGCAAACTGAGGTGGTACGGGCACGTCACACGATCATCTGGACTGGCCAAGACCGTCTTGCAGGGAACAGTTCAGGGAGGGAGACGAAGAGGCAGACAGAGAAAAAGATGGGAAGACAATATCAGAGAGTGGACTGGCCTTGAATGGAATATCATTCTGCAGAAAACTGAGGACCGTGAGGAGTGGGAGAAGTTGGTTGCAAAATCTTCAGTGGTGCTCCAACGGTCAACCAGACTACGGGACTGATGATGATGATGATGATGAAGCCTTATAAGGTAACCTATTAGGATTAATTTCCAATATTTTAACCAATATCTAAGACAGGTAATTGGGGAGTTAACATAAAGAGGATATCTTCCCAAATTAACATAAACCATTTAAAAGGTTTCCTCACTGGAACACCTAACAGTCTTTTCCACAATAAAAAATGTGCTTTCTCTATATGCTCCAATCTGTTGAGTCCCCATATCTCAGAATAATACAACAAAATAGGTTAAAGTTTTGCATCAAATAACTTTAAAAAGTTTTTATAGTCATGTCTTTATGTTTTTGAAAAGTCCTGTTTAGTAACAAAGTTGCTTTCTTACCTTTTGTCACCAAGTACCCTGTGCCAGCCTTGGTGCTAATCATTGTCGTGAAATTGAAACCCAGATAACAATATTCATTAACTACTAATTTAGTTCCATTGTAAAACCACTGCTCTTGTCTCCTTAAGAAGCTTCCTCTTCTGAAACCCACAACTTTTTTTTCAATATTAACTTGCAGATTCATGTTATCACAGTATATCTGCAAGACTGGTTTTGTAAAACGTTTGGTGTTGTTGACAATAGGGCTACATCATTGTTATAAAAGGTTGGTTTATGAGTGACAGAAGAGAGTGAAAGTAGACTAGAGGTATGATGTAAACTGTGTGTGTGTAGGTGCGTGTTCTAAGTGTTTTCTCCAATCACACACAACCCTCCATTCAGTCACCTCATCCACCTTGCAAACAAAACAGTAGATTTCAATATTTTATAATCAATCAGAATTCCTCAGATTATCTTTATCCAGCCGGATCAACAAACACATAAGAACATAGAGATAAATGTTCAACGTCCAGTGTGCAATAGAAGGCAGGTAATTGTTTACCCAGTTCAGTTATTTTTCCTTCACAAGGAATCTTTCACTGTACTAACACTTCCCGGACAGTTCTCACAATTCAAGTTTCACAGTATCGATATTGTTCAGCACTCAGTTCATCACTGTATATATTTTTTTACCGCACAATCCCGGGGAGCAGGACGAAACACAGAGGCGTCAATACACGGACACACCCATGTATACAGCAGAGTCCTAACAGATTAGGACCAGGGACTGAATCAGGCATCCACCCCTCGAACCATATTCTAATGCAGATGTGGCTCCCTCCTGAACCAATCAGACCAGACTGCTCTCCACGTCAGAAGCTGTAGATAGGAAAGAATTTGTTAAGTACTTCCATCTACAAAAATGCTACTAAAATGTATGGGGTCAATGGCCGCACCATATCCAAATATATGGTTGACGTACATTTATCCCAAAATATTGCTGTTTGCCTTTTAAAGGCTCACAGGCAAATTACATTCACAGTGCCATACAGCAAATATTCTACACTATCAATTTCCAAACGATGACCACTAACTTAACTTCATATCCATTAAACAAAAACATATATTACAATACACAATTTAATACAAAATTCGTCATTCATGTTTCAAAAGTCCAAACTCTCCATACGTAAGATTGTCCATAAAAATTTTTGTTACTTTTCCCTCAGCTTTTCTTCCTGTTTCAAGCTTTCGTTCCATTTTCATTATAACCGGTAAATGATCTGACTAAGAGACTGTCAACATCTAATGTAGCAATTTTAACTGATGAAAACAGGTCACAGGATACGATGAAATAATCAACCACACTCGACCCAGAAGCTGCAATGTATATACAACTACCTTCAAAGTCTTGTTCACACAAACCCTTTATTTTATCGAGACTTTCTGTAACATTGTCTTGTAAATTTTTCAACATTTTATCTATAACGTTTGGAATCCCAGTGATATGAACGTGCAGTTCGTGCTGCACTAGAGAAAAACGCCAGTCTATGAACTGTATCACACCGTCCTGATATAAGAGAATGTCCTGCTTAGATATTTTAATGTTTACTGCGCACACAAACATACAGACACACGGGCGCGAGCGAGCGTGCGTATAATACTCTATTTGACAGCGTCATTTTGTGGACATACATACATACGTACGTACATGTTTATATATATATATATACAGTATATATATATAAATATATATATAAAATATATATATGTGTGTGTGTGTGTGTGTGTGTGTGTGTGTGTGTGTGTGTGTGTGTTGTGTGTCGTGTGTGTGTGTGTAGATAGATTAGATTAATAAGATTAATTAGATTAGATTAAATTAGATAAAAGAGATAGATAGATAGATAGATAGATAGATAGATAGATAGATAGATAGATAGATAGATAGGTAGAGAGATAGATAGATAGATAGATAGATAGATAGATAGATAGACAGATCAACTCGTAAGTGTAAAACATTTGAAATCAGACGCGTGTCCCCTTCTGTAAATTTAGATTATGAACACATGTACACTCTGAGAGTAGGAACAGAGGAGAAATTACGAGATGTGGAAGAAGATGGGGTAGGTGAGAGAGATGGAATGGTAAATTAAGGAAAACTGTAAACTGTTTCCTTTTGTGCGTCTTACATTTAAAGCCATAAAAGACTTTCTAACAGCTAACTAGATTATCGGTGGTAACACATTGTGCACAACATGCTAGCTGGTGTCTGTACGTCTTAAGTGGACGAAAACTTTCAGCAGATCTAGGATTCAAAGAATTGTGTTCTCTCACACATATCAGGACCAAAAATTCTTGGTAGAAAGACGTAGTTATCTCAATAGTCTAATATTTATCTGAAAAACAAACGTTCAACTTTCTTTTAAGAATTGATTACTGTTCCTTTCTTGCGGCTTTCCCTTTCGCGACACCGAGTTCTCCATGAACTTAGTGTTTATCGCAGGGCATATGATGATGATGATGATGATGATGATGATAATGATACATGTGGACATTTTTGACTCAAGCGAAGTACCAAGCAGACAGATGTTTTGGGGAGATTCCTGCAGGTAACGTATGAAGTGGCTAGGTCGTAATTCGTGCCCCTGCAGAAAGGTCGCCAGTCGGGTGTCACGGTCCTTTGCAAACTGCGATTGCTCTGGTCGTTGAGCACCAGTCTATAGAAACAGTTGTTGGTTCTAATTCGGGACATTTTACGACAAAGTAGTACATTTCCTGCCCATTGTAATACAATGTTAGTTTGATGGTCCAGTGTCAGGTAGTTCACCTTTCACTTTCTCCTAAAATAGTGGCGAGAATACATACGCACATGTTTGCAACATATTGCTGTGCAAGGAAAATACCCAAATAAAATCTGTTATGGACTTTATTTTAGAATTTGTTGTAAAGGAACTTGTTGCACTTGGACAATTCCATATTTGTTCAACCAAGTCTCCTAGCAATAATCTGGCAAACTGCTAGCAATAATCTGGCAAACTGCTAGCAATAATCTGGCAAACTTCTGGCAATAATCTGGCAAACTTCTGGCAATAATCTGGCAAACTGCTAGCAATAATCTGGAAAACTTCTAGCAATAATCTGGCAAACTGCTAGCAATAATCTGGCACACTTATAGCAATACTCTGGCAAACTTCTAGCAATAATCTGGCAAACTGCTAGCAATAATCTGGCAAACTTCTAGCAATAATCTGGCAAACTTCTGGCAATAATCTGGCAAACTGCTAGCAATAATCTGGCAAACTGCTAGCAATAATCTGGCAAACTTCTAGCAATAATCTGGCAAACTTCTAGCAATAATTTGGCAAACTTCTAGCAATAATCTGGCAAACTGCTAGCAATAATCTGGAAAACTTCTAGCAATAATCTGGCAAACTTCTGGCAATAATCTGGCAAACTGCTAGCAATAATCTGGCAAACTGCTAGCAATAATCTGGCAAACTTCTAGCAATAATCTGGCAAACTGCTAGCAATAATCTGGCAAACTTCTAGCAATAATCTGGCAAACTTCTAACAATAATCTGGCAAACTTCTAGCAATACTCTGGCAAACTTCTGGCAATAATCTGGCAAACTGCTAGCAATAATCTGGCAAACTTCTAGCAATAATCTGGCAAACTTCTAGCAATAATCTGGCAAACTGCTAGCAATAATCTGGCAAACTTCTAGCAATAATCTGGCAAACTGCTAGCAATAATCTGGTAAACTTCTAGCAATAATCTGACAAACTGCTAGCAATAATCTGACAAACTTCTAGCAATAATCTGGCAAACTTCTGGCAATAATCTGGCAAACTGCTAGCAATAATCTGGAAAACTGCTAGCAATAGTCTGGCAAACTTCTAGCAATAATCTGGCAAACTGCTAGCAATAATCTGGCAAACTTCTAGCAATAATCTGACAAACTTCTAGCAATAATCTTGCAAACTTCTAGCAATAATCTGGCAACCTTCTTGCAATAATCTGGCGAACTGCTAGCAATAATCTGGCAAACTTCTAGCAATAATCTGGTAAACTGCTAGCAATAATCTGGCAAACTGCTAGCAATAATCTGGCAAACTTCTACCAATAATCTGGCAAACTGCTAGCAATAATCTGGCAAACTTCTAGCAATAATCTGGCAAACTTCTAGCAATAATCTGGCAAACTTCTAGCAATAATCTGGCAAACTGCTAGCAATAATCTGGCAAACTGCTAGCAACAATCTGGCAAACTGCTAGCAATAATCTGGAAAACTGCTAGCAATAATCTGGCAAACTTCTAGCAATAATCTGGCAAACTTCTACCAATAATCTGGCAAACTGCTAGCAATGATCTGGCAAACTTCTAGCAACAATCTGGCAAACTTCTAGCAATAGTCCTGCAAACTTCTTCAAGCTAAGCAAAATCTTATGCGCTGGCTTTTTATTCTCAGCTTTCGGTTCTTTGAAGACAGTGTCTCTGCGCTCAAAATAATTAAATGTGCACTAACTCTGGAAATGTCTTGCGATGGGAAAGAAAATACTAGATAATCACGGCATATTTCAAAGGTATGCGCATAACCATGTACAGTGACATGGTCTTGAAGTGAGGTTGTACTATAATAAGGGTTTATGAAAAGCTTTTGTATTTTCAAATCAATCTGTCACTAGACGAACATCACATTTTATTAGTTATAGCTCTCTTCATATGTAATGTCACACTGAACCTCACCTTACTACGAAGGTTTCCAACTTGGCCAAGAACTACTTAACCGGTCGTTTGTTTCAACAGACGACCCATGCCCAGTGAGTGCCATGTCTTCATGACAAACACACAACGTTGCGCGCCCTTTCACAAACGGCCAGGACCGTCACCAAGCCGAGTGCACAGCATCCCCACCAGTACCAGTCTACCAGAATAGGACACCCGCAAACCATCTTGGCCACAAAACACCTCACAGCCCACACTGTCTGAAAGACCGATGCATAGACATGTTCAAGACACACCATGGTAACTCTCATCTAACAACACTTCTGCTCTATCTCCAAATTCTTTATATTTTAATAAAAAGGAGCAAGTTGATCAATAAATAAAAAGACAACAAAATTTGGTGCTCGTCGACTAAGCACATAAGATCTGCTAGCATAAACAGATTTCACCAACCCCCAACGTAAGTGCACCACAGACAGCCGCCTCTAAATAATATAATCTGCCATCTCAATTTATTGCCAGAATACCCAGCGCCCCACCATCTTGTACGCCATATATGCTATTCCCACCAATGAAAGTGACATGACGAGAGAGAATACAGAAGAGAGTTGGAAAGTACACCGGTCTCACCTGTCTCACCTGTCGGCCTCACCGGGTTCAGTGTCGGCCGTTCCACTCTTTGACACCGCTACTCTCTTCCAAATGGCTGTCTTGACTTTTGTGGACAACTTCTTGAATATTTAGGCCACTAGTGTTTTTATTATTCTCGATGTATGGGATTGGAGGTCTGCCTTTCTTCCTTTTTTCCTCCGTTTTTCCTTGAAAATGGTTGCCATGAGGTCTGTGTTCTTGTTACGTGACACATGGCCAATGTATTTTAGTCTTCTCCTGTTGATGTCTACAAATAATTTTCTGGTGGTATCAAGTTCTTCCAAGACACTTTCATTAGTTCTTCTATCTGTTTATTTGGCACGTAGTAGTCTCTGGTCAGGTCGGATAGATGTATCCGCTATTGGTAACCTGGAACCCAGTACTACCTGTCACAGGGTCGAATTGCTGGCGACTAAACCAACAACCCCACCAGTCCTCTCAGGAGGATGGTGAGGAGGGTGGCTAGAAACCCTGGTGGAAATAAATTAGATCCATCAAAGGGCGTCAGCTCTGGAGAGCTACCCGCGGCCATCTAGCTAAGGGAGTAAACCCTTACTGTCAGTAAATCCGGTGTGGGGCCCCTAAGGCGGTTGGATGGCAAACTTTGTCACTTTCCGGCAGCTCCTGCGGCCGCGTTGGCACCAAAACGTAACAGCCCTGCTGTTCCTTTGGATCTGTCAGCGAGGTGGAGAGGGGGGACAAGTTGCATGGGCAACAGCCTGTCTTCCATATTACACTGCCCAGGCTTACATCCGTCCATTCATCCACAAACACTCTGCACCTACGACCTGGAGAGGACACTCCAGCCTCGCTACTAACACTAGTGTCGGCACAACAACGGGAAGCAACAGATACCGGTGATAAGTCATTGCCAACTGGCGTAGAGCTGACGCCCCCAGCCAGTTAGGTGCTGTCCCGCCACGACCTGCCTTCTTCATTGGGTGCATGAAGATTAGGAGAAAATCTGACAAGCAGGTCGTTAATTACCGCACCAAACAAAAAGAAAAATTCAAATTCAAGAAACGGATCAGGAAAAGGATCAGCAGTGAAAATGGGCTGTTGGAATGTCCGAACAATGATGCCTGGGCTCTCCCAAGATCTGCAAGACATCAGCGACGCCAGAAAAACCGCCGTCATAAACAGCGAACTAAAGAGGCTCAATGTGGACATTGCCACGCTGCAGGAAACACGGCTGGCTGACTCAGGAACACTAAAGGAAAGGGACTACACCTTCTTCTGGCAAGGAAAGAGTTCTGATGCCCCAAGAGAGCACGGAGTAGGCTTTGCAGTAAGGAACAGCCTGCTGAACATGATTGAACCAGGCAGCGGCGGTTCAGAACGACTCTTGACTCTCCGCCTCAACACCACCGAAGGCTGTGTCACTCTCATCAGCGTTTATGCCCCAACTCTGTCCGCCTCTCCAGACACCAAGGATGAGTTCTACGAAAATCTTGCATCAACCATAAGGAACATCCCCAGGACAGAACAACTTGATCTCCTGGGCTACTTCAACGCCAGAGTGGGTGCAGACAATGACTCATGGCCCTTCTGCCTCGGTTCCTTTGGAGTGGGGAAAATGAATGAGAATGGACAGCGACTGCTTGAGTTTTGTGCCTGCCATGAACTGTGCATCGCCAACTCCTTCTTCAAGACGAAGCCTCAGCACAAAGTCTCCTGGAGGCATCCCCGCTCAAAACATTGGCACCAACTGGATTTGATCCTAGTAAGACGTGCCGCTATCAAAAACGTTCTCCACACTCGCTCTTATCACAGCGCAGACTGCGACACAGACCACTCTCTGGTATGTTGCAAGATCAGGCTACAACTAAAGAAGTTCCACTGCTCAAAGAAACAAGATAACCCTCGCATTGACGTCAGCAAGATGTCTCAGCCAGATCTTGTAGAACAGTTCGCAGAGGCCTTTCAGAGAGAATACGATGCATTGCAGCCCAGAGACTCTGCCACTGAGAGATGGGAAACGCTACGAGACACCATGCACCGCATTGCTATGGCCACCTTTGGGAAGAAAACTGTGAAGTCCCACGACTGGTTTGAGGCCAAATCATCAGAGATGACTCCCACTGTTGAGGCCAAGCGTGCCGCACTCACCAAGTATAAGCGGTCACCCAGTGAGACGAACCTGCAAATCCTCAGGGCTGCCAGAAGTAAGGTTCAGCTTAACGCCAGGCGCTGCGCAAACGAGTACTGGACAGAGCTCAGCGAAGAGATACAGAGTGCTGCTGAAAGAGGCAACATCCGAGAAATGTATGATGGCATCAAGAAGGCACTGGGACCAACACAGAGCAAGATCGCCCCCCTCAAATCCTCCACTGGGAAGTAATCAGTAATCCTAGCCAACAGATGGAAAGATGGGCGGAACACTACTCCGACCTCTACTCCACACAGAACATGGTGTCCCCCTTAGCCCTCGATGCCATCAAGTGTATGCCGGTAATGGAAGAACTTGACGCAGAGCCAACTGCGGACGAACTCAGCAAGGCCATTGATAGCCTGGCATCAGGGAAGGCACCTGGCAACGACGGAATTCCCCCAGACCTCATCAAGCACGGCAAGACTTCTCTTCTGCACCCTTTGCACGCAGTTCTCTGTCAGTGTTGGAATGAGGGAGCTGTACCACAGGACATGAGGGACGTCAAGATCGTCACCCTGTACAAAAACAAGGGCGAAAGGAGCGACTGCAACAACTACAGAGGTATCTCGCTCCTCAGCATTGTTGGCAAAGTCTATGCTCGGGTCCTCCTAATCCGCCTGCAGAAACTGGCTGAACGCGTCTACCCGGAATCACAGTGTGGTTTTCGAGCAGAGAGATCCACGATAGACATGGTCTTCTCCCTTCGCCAAATCCAGGAGAAGTGCAGAGAGCAGCGGATGCCCCTGTATGTGGCATTCATTGACCTCACCAAGGCCTTTGACCTAGTCAGCAGAGATGGCCTTTTCAGGGCTCTCCGAAAATTCGGCTGCCCCCCCAAACTGCACAGCTTAATTGAGTCCTTCCACTCAACATGAAAGGGATGTGCAGTTCAACGGAAACTCTCAAGCTCGACGTACGCAGCGGTGTGAAACAAGGCTGCGTCCTGGCCAACCCTCTTGAATCTTCTTCGCTCTCCTCCTGAGGCATGCGTTCAGCACAGCGCAAGAAGGGATCCACCTGCGGACCAGATCAGATGGCAGGCTCTTCAACCTCGCCCGCCTCAGAGCAAGGACAAAGGTCCGTGAAGCCCTCATCAGAGACATGCTATTTGCCGACGATGCCGCAGTTGTGACCCATACTCAGCGGGACTTGCAGTCACTAATGGACCGCTTCTCCCAGGCCTGCAAAGATTTTGGTCTGACCATCAGTCTTAAGAAGACAAACGTCCTGGGTCAAGACACGCCATCTCCACCAGCCATCACCATTGATGACTACGAGCTTGAAGCCATCCATCAATTCACATATCTTGGGTCCACCATCACCGATAATCTCTCCCTTGACACAGAGGTTGACAAGAGGATCGGGAAGGCAGCCACAACACTAGCCCGCCTCACACAAAGGGTGTGGACAAATCCCAAGCTGACCACAAAGACAAAGATGGCTGTATACAACGCCTGTGTCCTCAGCACCTTGCTGTATGGCAGCGAGGCGTGGACCACGCATGCTCATCAGGAGAAAAGGCTCAATACCTTCCACCTGAGAAGCCTACAGCGCATACTTGGCATTTCCTGGCAAGACAAGGTGACCAACACCGAAGTCCTAACCTGCGCTGGCCTCCCAACCATGCATACCATGCTGAGACAGCGTCGGCTGCGCTGGTTGGGCCACGTTCGCCGCATGGAAGATGGTCGCATCCCAAAAGACATCCTTTATGGTGAGCTTGCCACAGGGCAGAGAAACATTGGCCGCCCACAGCTGAGATACAAAGACGTTTGCAAGCGTGACATGAAGGCGCTTGAGATCAACACTGAGTCCTGGGAGGACCTCGCAGACGACCGCAACAGCTGGAGAACTACTCTCAAGAAACAGCTGCCGATTGGTGAGGACAAACTGTCAGCTGCTGCAGCAGAAAAGCGAGTTCGCAGAAAAGGGATGACAGCCAACAGACCAGCTTCAGCATACACATGCGACCGCTGCGACAGAGACTGCCTCTCTCGCATTGGTCTGTACAGTCACAGGCGACGCTGCTTGGACCAAGCAGACAGCCCATCTAGACATTAGAACGGATGTACTTTGTCCATGGTCAGTCATGACCGAAGGAGACCTACTGTACTGTAGTCTCTGATAAAACCACATCTCTGCTGGCTGAATTCTTTTGCAATTAGCTTTTCTGAGAGTCCAGGCTTCGCAGCATAAATCATGATTGGCCAAATGAAACATTTTAGAAGTCTAACTTTCAGGCCATTTGGTATGCCTCTGTCTTTTCAGTATTGTTGAGTTGGACCGTTTTTGCTTTGCCGTTCCAGTTCTCTTTTAGATGTCTTTAGAGCAGATTCCATCGTCAGTTTTTACAGAACAAAGATATTTAAAATCTTTAACATTTTCTACAGGAACTTTATTAATTAAGATATCTTGGTTGTTTTCAATGTCTTTGCCTTCAATATGTAGCACTTTTGTTTTCTTTGCGTGCAAGTTTAGGTCAGCCTTTTTGTCCCCTGCATTTACCTTGTACAGAATTCTTTTCATACTGGTAATGTTGTCTGCTAATAGCGCAATGTCATCGGCGTATTGCAGGATTGTAAGGCTTCTTCCTCCAATCTTTATGCCCATGCCTTCTACATCAACATCTCTCATGAGTTGTTCCGTACAGATGTTAAAGAAATACGATGAACGGATACAATCTTGTCTAACTCCCTGTGGATGTTGAAAAATTCACATTTCTGACTGTTCCATTTAATTGAAGTCTTTTGGTTTTTATATAATGAGGCAATAGTTGAGCTCATGGGCTTATGTGCAGGCTTAAGTCTTGTGCCATGATCACTTTGGATATTATCCGTCACATGGCACCAGTGACATCAGAGCATGTGAAATCGATTCCCAGTCTGGAGACGTCATCTTGAGAAACTGAAACTGAAACTTGGTTAGAAATTTCTTGAAACTACTATATATTTACAATTCTCTATAAATGTTCCCTATAAACAAAAACAAACAAAAAAGCCCTCACAAGTGGTCAGCATAAAAAAACAAAACTAAGAAGAGACATGGATCTTCTGAGAAATACAATTTGTCCTGAACGCGTTTACAATACACTGTAAATGACCATGCACGTGCCGACCATTGCCTGCTGTGCCTTAAAGTGCACAGCATAACTTGACCAGGTCACGCCCTGCCGGTGCCACGCCCAACTCCATCACCCTGTTCTCCTCTTCCTGCTTGAAATATTACTACCCGTGATGGGTGGTTGTCACTGCTAGTGCTAGGAACAAAGAGACTACATATTATGAGCTAGGAGGTAGTTGACTGGTTTACAGAAACAATGGCCACAAACCTTTCATGAATGGGCTTGTGTGTAGATCGATTTTCAGTGTTGCTCTGTAAAGACGTACATTTCTCACCAGCAGCAAGTAATCATCATCGTACAATCAGTCATGACTTCTTCAAGCATCTCAAGTGTTGTGAAACGTCGAAAGTATGCACTGTTTCGAGATAGTCTCAACATCGCCAGGTATGTGAAAACGATTTTTGATCCGTGAAAATTAAAACCTTCTTGTTGAGATTTGTATAAGTAACCTAGTCATGTGAGCCAGTCACTTTATGAACCTTTCCTGAGGCTTGGAACATCAATCAGTAGTTCTATCCTATTTACACTATACTGAAAAATATGGCAAATTCATTAGTCATTATTACTTTATAACACCTACACGTATGGAATCACTGTATGCACCATTGTTTACACTTACTTGTGTCGTAGCGCTGTCGCCGTGACCCGGCCTCATCACGACTGACTGTGTTACTGCTGAGAGGGGAGCGAGGCAGCCGTGATGAGGCCGGGTCACGGCGACAGCGCTACGACACAAGTAAGTGTAAACAATGGTGCATACAGTGATTCCATACGTGTAGGTGTTATAAAGTAATAATGACTAATGGATTCAGTAAAACCTACGTGGCGGACTGCTATAATTTGTCAATATGGCAAATTGTCTCCCTTAATTCTATGTTTGTAGGCGTCACAGAAGGTTTTGTAAGCTTCGTAGTTTTCATGATGGCAGCAGTCAAGAGGTAATCTCGATGGGCTCTGATATCGCATTGCTTTGGGTGCCTGGTCATTCAAGTCTTCGGGTCAATGAACTGGCTGACGTGTGTGGCAAGCAAGCTGCTGTAAAAAGTGTAACCACAAATTTCGGTCACATTTCTGTCTCGTTTCCAAAGCTTATTCTGTTCTAAACAACTCAGTTTGGAAACAGACAGGAACAATTTTTTGGAGAATTGAACTCAGACACAAAGATGGAATTCGTCTGTTCCCAAGAAAAAATGCATTCCATCTCCAAGTTATGTCACCTAGGATCTTCAGTCAGGATCAAGGTTTATTTCAGGGCTAGAGAATTGTTTTTTAGTTTGTTTTATTGTTGTTTGTTGTTTGTTTGTTTTTTGAAACTTTGACCAATTTACATGTGTGATATGTGGTCAGTTTCTTAATGCACAGCACTTTTTATTTAATTGTGTTATTACTCATACCTATTTTCAAATGCTTCATGGTCAACTATTATCTCAAACCTATTGCTCTCGTTTACTAATCTTTTCATTCCAAACAAGCATGATGTATAGAACCTGGCTGTGCTTACAGTAACACTGACAATGAAACACTTTCTTAGGAGATTTCTGACCATAGAATCAATTCCCAATTGTTGTAAAGTCTATACAAATTTGAAAAACAAATTCTGTATTATGTGTGGGCATGGTTGTGTAAGTTATGATTATTATTATTGTCGGTGTGAGTGCGCGCTGTGTGCATGTGTGTGCGTGCGTGTGTATGTGTGTGTGATGGGGGGGATGGGGTGGGGGGTTTGGGTGGTTGGTTGGGGTTGTGTGTGTGTGTGTGTGTGTGTGTGTGTGTGTGTGTGTGTGTATTATGTCTGTGTGTGCGCTCACATTTTGAGAGAATTGGATAAAGCAGGAACTCAGAATTCAGAACACTTTTTTCTCTTATAGGGCTATAAGTCAGACCTGTTGAAATGATTTTATTCAAGATTTAATGATTTTATATTCACGTCATCATCATCATCAATCATCAATGGAAACATACATGTGTGAGTGGGTGTTAGCTAGAGATTCGCGTTGCTCCATGTACTGCATGCAACTGAATTCATTACTTAAAAAGAGTATATGAAGTTCAGAGATGTGGGTACATTCTGTCAGTGTATTGTGAGAGTAGTTGGGGAAAATTAGCAGAAAAACGTCAAGTGTTTCGAACAATAATTCACCTCTTTCCGTTTGTGTGTTTTTCATGTGAAGCCATAACACACAGTGTCCAAGGGCTAAAGAGATTAACAAACAGCAATACATTCTCCACAGTATGCTTGCTGAGGTTTGTGCACCAAACAGGGGCAGAAACAACCTCTAAGAAGGGTTCAGAGGAATGTTTTCTTACATAACATAAGCGGTCAAGGAGAATCAATAATTCTTTATATAAAAAGGTATTAACTTTTCAGATCGAATATTTTCTATTCAAGAAGACGTGCAATTTCTTCATTTGATTGGTAACATTCCCTTTTTGGTATTGTTGCCATTCATAGCCTGCCTTTACCGTTTTGTTATACATGACCACACCTAAAACATTTGTGGAAACTGGATCCCCATTTGACCTTTCTCTCACATCCCCGGTGGTAATGAATATCTGTTTAATACCTATTTTTTTAAAGAATTATTCTGTAGATGTTTAATCATGCTTGTCTCTTATCAATAGAAATGATATGAGGTGACAAAACTGGACGTTGTTCATTATGTATCAGCGGTGAGTTTATGATAGAATTATTGGGTACATTTAGGCTCTGCATAACGGAAGTGGAATGTAAATGTAACACTATTTTGGAAGTTGGAATCTAAAATCAAGTTGTGTGATGCTTGAGGTCCCTGACTGAAGATTGGTATCGAACAGATATTCTTTAGCACCGGGGATATGAGAGAAAGATCAAATGGGGAAATCAGTTTTCAATGAGATCTCAGGAGGCACACGAACCAACTGCGCCATGGTTCATAACTATTCTCAAACACGGGGACATCTCGATACGTCCCAGGTTCGACGCGTCCCAGGTTCGACGCGTCCCAGGTTCGACGCATCCCAGGATCGACGCGTCCCAGGTTCGATACGTCCCAGGATCGACGAGTCCCAGGTTCGATACGTCCCAGGTTGATGCGCGCGCGCTAGCACGCGGGCACATGTGTGTATGTGTGTGTGGTTGTGCGCAGCGCGTGTGTGCATGTGTTGTGCAGCTATGTGTATGTGTATGTGTACTCACGTGCGCGCGCGCATGTGTGTGTATATGTTGCGTGCGTGCGCATGTGTGTATGTTTGTGTGTGTATGTGTGCGCGCGCGTGTGTGTGTAAGTGTGTGTGCGCACACGCGCGCGTGTGTGTGTGTGTTTATGTAAGCTAGGGCACACACACATATACAAACGCACACGCTCGCGCACACACATACGCACAAAAACATACATACACGCGCACGCGCGCAACACATACACGCATACATACAAACACGCACGCACATTCACACACGCGCCCACGCGCGCACGCGTGCACATACACATACACACACCCGCACAACACATACACACATGCACACTCGCGCGAGCGCACAACCACGCAAACCACGCACACACACACACACACACACACACACACACACACACACACACACACACAGGTGCACGCGCGCGCACACATACACACACATACACACATGCCCACGCGCGTAACACATATACACACGCGCGCGCACGCGCGTACGCACACATAGACACAGCTGCACAACACATACGCACATGCACACAAGTGCGCGCGCACAACCACACACACACACACACACACACACACACACACATGCGTGCGAGCGCAACAATCTGGGACGTATCGAACCTGGGACGCGTCGAACCTGGGACGTATCGAACCTGGGACGCGTCGAACCCATGACGCGTCGAATCTGGTACGTATGGAGATGTACCTAACACACACTCCTGTCTTGCTGAAGACTTGCTAATCTAGTGTTTTGTTTGCAGACCGCAGTAGGTCAGGTGGTTTATCATCATTGTGAGATAGAAACAATGAAAAAATGGTTGTTAAAATATGACTGCATATGTAGGCCTTTTATGACGGTCGTGAAATGTGCCCTATATGTAATGTAACATAAAACTTTGGAAATTGGCATTTAAAATCAAGCATGAAGATGACCGATGCTATTGATTCAAGTTAGATAACAAACGAAGAGATTCGTTTCCAGTTAGGATATGAGAGAATCATCCAAGAAGTATTCAGTGATCAGTGAGACTACAAGCAGAGAATAAACCAGCTGGATCAAGTTGCATGCTTACAACTCCCCTATTTCTCATGAAAACTGGCAGGTCAGCTGTGATGGCGGATTGCAAACTGTGGCCATATGTGAGATGTTTACAGTAATGTGACCATTTTACAACATATCCAAATGTTTTGTTGTTTTAATGGGATGGTATAACGTTGGCGACCAACCTTTACTGTCCTCTTATCATCGTTGTTGGCCATATCATATCAGCTGATTGTCAACACAATAAAGCTATCGAAATACATTAACCCTCTGACTCCTGCACCATGTCCACTAGCATCATGCACTGTCAACTCTGCTAGCATGACAAAACTTTAACCTTTTGATTCCTTACCCTATCCACCAGCTTCCTGAAGGAATTTAAGGGTTAACTTTTTGCTGTTTGTGGATAGGGTGCAGGAGTCAAAGGGTTAAGGTAAGCTGTATTGCGCTCAAAAAGGAAGAAAAATAAAACCAGTCTAAAAAGATATGTCACTAGTTCAATCATGGGGATCTTCACGGAGTAAACAGGAGTGGACGCATATCAGAATGCTGGCGGCTGATTCTCTTACCCGACAGCGATGACTGCCTTATGTAGTGAACAACCGTGTAGGCCTCCTAGTTCCTCGCTGGGCAAGGCGAATAAAACACAGATTCCTGTAGATAATTATTTATAACTTAAAGGCATTGCTGTCCTGTTTTAACATTTATTAGCAACAACAATGTCAAGCATATTGAAACTTTGAAACCAGTAACTCAGACAAGTTACATCTAGAAATATTGAAGCACATAGCCAAGAAATCCCTTTGTTTAACGAGACCCTGCATAGTGCAACTGAAATGAAGTTTCTAATAAGAATGTTGAGAACTCCATGGACAGCAAAGAAAACAAAAAGAGACTATCTTTGTAGGAGGCAGACACAAGAAGAACATTAATGAAGAGGATTAAAATAGACAAACAACATTTATAGGACATTTTATTAGGAAAGGGAATTAGAGCACCTGATCAAAACAGAAAAGCTGGAAGGAAAAATAGCACCATGTAGGCCCAAGGAAAAATATTGGACAAACTTGCAAGGTGGCTGAGGACAGAGAGGGTGGAAGATGAACTTGCAACGACAAGAGATAGATTCGTATGGAGGGCCATGATCGCAATGTCATGCGGCAGAGCACATGATGATGATGATGACCTTGCCTAGCTGTCATACGTCCGCGTGACTTTGTCTTAACGTTGAACTTTGAAATGCATTACTAATATAAATCTCTCTCTCTCTCTCTCTCTCTCTCTCTCCTCTCTCTCTCTCTCTCTCTCTCTCTCTCTCTCTCTATTCTCTTTTCTCTTTTCTCTTTTCTCTCCCTCCCGCTCCCTCCTCTCTCTCTTGGGGAAAAGGAGTGAATTCAAGCTCATCTGAGCTCGACACGCACTTTTCAGCTGTACCTGCAATTAGGAGACTTAATTACAATGTTCTCATACCAGTTAAGTCCATCAACCATGGGATGTGACACACAAGTCCACTGTACAAGTGCGGGAATATTTGTGTTTTAGTGAATTTTTTTTCACGATACGCCTCCATTGCAGCAACAAAACACGGAAGTTCACAGTTCATAACATGGCTGGACTAGTCACAGTAGGTGACAACTTTACTCCCCTTCCTTCTCATATCAGGTATTGAACCTGACCCCGACCTGAGGTGACAACGCATAAATGGCCAAGAGGCATGAGACGCGTCAGAGACGGGGAACCGACATTTGTGCTTCGCACACGGAGTGACAAGCAGGCCTACTTCAGCGAGCAGTGAAAGAGAAGACCGTCTTTCTGAAGCTGTAGAGACGATGCCAGCGTTGTCAGAAACGCCCAGACATCGCAGCAGGCTGTATCAGTGTATACTGAAGACACTGAGGTGATGGAAGACAAACTGACGTACCATATACATAAGCTGCCAACAAGTGTGATGATATGCAGTGTGATGTCAACGCAATGCACGAACTATGAAGGAAGAGAACGAAGTCTGAAAGACTGGATTGATGCTCCTGAAGCAAATCTAAACGCCACAGAGAATCAAAGCCGCCAAACAATCTTTTCTTATGTTTTCATTTTATATGTATGTATATATATATATATCTTAATTCCTGGCGTGGCCTCAGAATTGTGCAGACTGTTTAAGAAAGGTACGGGACATTATAAAACGAGAATTAAACATCAGTGACAGCGTCCTCATCGAACGTGCAACAGAATGGGAAAAGTGATCATTGTAAAATTCCTAATTCTAAAAAATCTCAGTGATTTAAACATTTATATTCGTGAAGGCTTTCACTGTTCAGTCAGGAATGAAAGAAAAAAACTGCAACCGCTCTTACGATCTATGCGCAAGGATGGTAAATAAGCATATTTAAGTTTGACAACGTCGTTTGCGATGGCATAATATATACTTTCAATACCCATACCGAGATGATAGGGTAGGTAGGACATCAGGACCTGGCCAGCTCATGGGTTTATGTGCAGGCTTAAAGGCTTGTGCCATGATCACCATCATATGGCACCTGTGACGTTTATGCATATGGAATTCATTCCGAGCGTGGAGACGTCTTCTTGAGAAACAAACTGAAACAGATGATTGAGCAAAACAAAAATAAGGAGATGTCTTTGCCTCTCTCTGCAGTTTACGTAAAGTTCATGTCACCTGTTATCAGATTATCACATCATGGACTTTGGTCTGGGAGCATCCTTGTCATGTGTAAGAAAAAGATTAGCCAATATGATTCGTTTAATTGATTCCTGGCATGACCATATTATTGTTCTGAAAATATGAAGGGAATTACATGGTGGAGAAAATGGCATTATATTCACGTTAGGGTAGAATATGTACCCCTCATCTGGCTATCCATAATTATTATCAAACATTTCATTCACTGTCATCTAAATAAAATGGAAATATGTCTGAGCGACGTTATGGAAAGTAATTACAATTGTGAACTCTTGATGTGTGTCGATCTGAATTCCAGAACAGCAGATTAAAACTCACAACATATTTGATGCCTTTGGACGAAAGTCAGAAAGAAATGACAATTTTGTATATCATGGAAGGGTGTCTGAGGATGATGTCCTAAACGGCTTTGGAACTAGTATGATTAATTTTTGTGTCTGTTTTGACTTAGTAATATTAAATGGATTCCGTGACGTAAATACGTCATGTGAATATGCATATATATCATATATGTCTCCTAACGATAACAGCGTTGTGGATTATTGTTTAGCTGCACGTGCACTGTCTTACTCTTATAGTATATCAGTCTTTTTGTAGGTGAAAGAAATCACTTTTCACGTAGGCCCATCAATTTTGTGTGAAAATCTAAAGGAGCACAGGAGAGCTCAACTAAAACGATATAATTTGACATAATGAGAAAAAGGAAAAGTTCTATGGTGATATTTCATCTGCCAATTTCGCAGACACACTAGAAGAATTATACCAACTGGTTGATATGGACATAGATCTGGCTGTCCAAACGATCAATGCAGCGAAATGTATGGGAAGATTTAAGAAATTGTTTACATGGTTTGATTATTGTCTGCATGGCTTGATTACGACTCTCTGTGTAACAAGAGACTCGCAGGAGATTATTACGGACATATTGTAGAACTCAAGATGACATGGACAAAGACTGTTGCGGGAAAGACAGAAAAGAATATAAACAGCTTAACAGGAGTACGGAAAACACGCGATCAGAAGTTGCTGACTTCAGTAGACAATCCAAAATATTTCTGGTCGGAAATAAAGAAACACAGACATAAAGTGATACATTCTAGTGACATTTCGAAAAGGACGCGGTTTGAACATTTTAAAACCTTACTGAATAAAGAGGTGGAAGATGACATAGGCTAAGAAAGTTATTTTCCAGGCCAGAATATTAATACCACAGATGATTTATTTGATACTGTTATAACAGTGTCAGAGGTGAGGAAGAAAATTAGAAATTAAAAAAAAACCGGCAAAAACACAGGATGAGATGGAATTCTAAATGATTTCTTTTTAATTTCAGACAACGTTGTTATTCATTTCTTAGTAAAACTGTTTAATTCCATATTCGGCATAGGCGTTTATCCTGCAGAATGGAGCTGTGGTTGTACCATAGCATAAACGAGCAATTACGGACGACCCAGATAACTACAGAGGAAAATCCCTGATGAACGCATTGAACAAGGTGTTTACCTGGATATTGAACAAATAATTATAAATCTGATTTCAGACAAATGATATGACAAATGAGAGTCAAGCTGGATTTCGCAGAAATAGCTCAACTATTGATAATGTTTTCACTCTCTATGATTGTGTGCAGAAACAATTCTCCAAAAATGCAAAACCATATATTGCATACATAGTTTTTTTGCGGAGTTTATAACAGTATCAAACGGCCCATTTCATGGTCTTTTTATTTCAAAAATGGCATTAAAGGCAAAATGCTTACCGTTTTGAATAATGTGTATGACACTGTTAGACTTTTTTGAATGTATGCAAGGTCTGAAACAATGTTGTGTGGCATCGCCAATAATTTCTCTTGTTTCTAATTAATAACCTTGCCTATGAAATTTCGAAGCAAGGCGAGCATGGTATTTGTCTTTCACTGGCATAAATAGAATGGTTTCTTGTGTTTTTTGCTGATGATATCGTCTTATCAGTATATTCTGTTGTTGGCTTTCAACATCAATTGAATTTGTTATTTCATACCTCTGGAAGATTGGGATTAAACGTTAAACTTGAAAAGAGATAGGTCAGGTTTTTAGAAAAGGGAAATTTCTTTCAGCAAAGGAAAGATGGTTTTATCGCAAGAAGGGCTTTGCGTTATATCTTAAGGAATTGAGGGTGTTTATGAAGAGTTGGAGATGTGTATGAGGGATTGAGAATGTTTATGAAGAATAGTTTCTCTACTTGGTAATTATGCACTTAATAAGGAAGGAGAGTGTGACGAGAGGAAACGCATTAACCACACTAGACAAGGATCCTCAAAGGTAGTCCACACATGGAATGATAAATACAACACATTTATTTAATTGATCAACTTCAACGTAAGACATAATTCACCGTTCTACTGGCCTAAGTCCCAATGGCCCTAAATCCTAAAATGCACAACGAATCTTCACCAGCTTACATGTTACAAGCATACTGAACATTTCCAACTGTATTCTTTCTGTTTCCTGAAAAGTAAAAACATGCTTCTAACTTCTAACCCTAACCTTAACACCTAACAAGAATACAAATTAAAACGGTCACATACCTGTGAGGTAGCTTGGAAGCTGGTTCCCCAAAAGAGCGCCCAGAGGCTGACTGACTATTCCTTTTATAGAAGGGAATTCAGGTCAGGACGCTTTCTTTCCCTGACCATCAATGTGTCAGTGGTCATAGCTGTCCGCGTCCCTCAAGCCTGACTTGAAAATAGCGTGACTCGACTCTTTATTTTTAGAAGGGGGAATCAAGTAAGGACGCTTTCCCTTCCTGACCATCAATGTGTCAGCTGTCATTAGCTGTCCATATCCATAAAGCCTGACTTGAAAAATGGAGTGACTGGACTTGTAATCGTGGCATGGTGGCTATAGCTAATGTTACCCTCGGTCATTTAATATGCCGTTATCAGAAGTCAAATTTGGACGGTGACTTTTACTGCCACGCGTCACTCCTTAGAACCTGTCCAACTTCCCCAAAGTGGAGAATAATGGACAACTGGCAGTTGGCGTTATTTCCTTTGCCACTGGCTTCTGGTCAGTGTTGTGGTCACTTCACAGGTCTTTGGTAATGATCCATCAATTCTGTCTCAATGCATCTGTCGCCCTAAGGAATTCCTGTGATAATATGTCCCCTCCCCCACAAAAAATGTCCTCATTTTTTTTAAAGAGAATTGGGGGAATAGCGAATATAAAGAATAGAAGATATGATTCAGTAGACAAGACTCTCGTACATGATTGACAGGCGATAGGAAGGCTTGGGGAAAGGGAATTTTATCAAAGTCACTTATATGAAATGGAATGAATCTGAACACTTGTGTGCATGCCGAAGAAGATACCGTAGAGGTTGGGATGAGCAGGCCAGTTCCAAGAAGATGTCATGCGTCACCTGTGGTAGGCAGAGTTCTGTCAGCTTACTCATGAAAACTGTCAGACTTCCACACATGCAGGCATGTTGTGTTTGCACCACGAGAACACCATTCAGGCTGAGTTCATGTCCATGTGACGTATGCAGGAGGACGTCAAAGAAAGCACTGAAGATGGAGATAACGTGGCGTGTCACCAAGTAGGAAGACTGAAGACAAGGAAGAACTGCAAACCTCATGATGACCATGGAGATAAGGGTGGTGTTGCATGTGGCATAGTTCATTGCAGAATTCATGCCAACATGTATTGTCTGTTTCATCCTTGGAACAGTAGTGTTAATGGGCATGTGTGTTGAGGATGTCTCGTATGCAGTTTGTGACGAAATAGATGAATACCACAATGAAGATGACTGTGTTTGAAAGGAGTCCATAAAACATCTGAGCCAGAGTAGAGGATGACTCAGGAGCGAAGCTGAGCTGAGATGACTGGAGCTGAGACGAGTTGCTGCAGGCACTGGGATGAAAAACAGTTAGTAGCGTAGAATCGCCCCGAGGATGAAGATCAGTAACTTCTTGCACAACGTGTTCGGATTCATGGGACTTTGACTTGGAAGGTAAGGGATTGGAAAATACAGCATTTAAATAGAGCAATCGCTTGTCATCCATGTCAAGAATAAGCAAGGTATATACTGTATATAAGTCAAATGGCATCCATGTCAAGCTTAATTAGGCTATGCAACGTAGGCCAAATAGAAACATAATTGGAATAAGAATGAAGGTGTCTGTAATACCATACAAGATCGCACTGCGTCCTAGAATAAAGACATGTAAGGCATGAAAAGGCAAGGACATAAGCATGTGAATAATACACTAGCAATCAACAAACATAATGGGTATTAGGAAAAGTCTGCTGAAAAACACACTTCGTACATGTAAACAACCAATGCCTGAAAAAAAATCATCGTCACATTTGTAAAAACTACTACAATCATATAAGAAGTAGAACCACATGAAATAACATCATTGACAGAACGATACTTGATATCCTCACAAGATTGCAAGACATGCAGTGTAAAGCTGCACTGTATACTGAAGCCATAGGACAGTTTAACATCACTGTCAGGAAGTAAAATGGATTCATCAAAGAGGAGCGCCACTTGAAATATCATCAAAAGCACTAATACACATTCTCATAGTCCCAGAAGTAAGCAAAGTTGAAGACAACACTATATTTGTAGCACACTGAGTCCAAAGCTGACCGAATGTTCGTTACAGAAGTGGATTGGCGATTCCACAAGTTCGCTCATAGGACGTACAGACAGTAACCTGTAGCACTTGAATACACACATGTTCGAAGCAAGCTGAAAAAGTACATGAAATAATACAAAGTGACATATCTCCTTCGTACGGGAGAGGGATCTCAGCAGAAGTCTTGCAAACTTGTAACAGAGCTCAAGTAAGATTTCATCATACCAAGACGAACGTTTCTTGTTTCACACGTATGACAATCATTTCATCAGCTGATAGGTAAGAACAAAAAGAAACATATTTGTCTCATGACCAACTGGCTTACAATAGTATTGTTAGTATGATTACGTGAAACATTTGACCAGTATACGATAGACACGAAGATTTTGTTCAAAGAATGACACAAGACATGTATTGACTAGGAAGTGCGTATGTTAACTTCCAAGATGTCAATGTAGTGATAAAAACGTTAAACAAAAACAGGTAGAGGACGATAACAACGGGCATGAAATCAAGGAAATAAGGAAACAGCAGAAAACAGGGACTGCATGATGTGATGGGACACCAGACATGTATGAACTCGATGAGGTAAATGGTATGGTATGATGCCACATATGAGATATTATCAAATGATACAACAGGATACAAGATGATACCAGATGATAGGAAATGATATAAAATGACACAAGATGATATCGTTTGCTGTGAAATGATACCAGAGGATGAAAGAACCACATACGACACGCAGTGATATACAATGATACGGAATGATACACGATGATATACAATGATACGGAATGATACACGATGATATACAATGATACCCCGGGGTTGCATGCAAATAAATGAGGAGAAGAATAATGTGGTGAACAAGTAATGAACGCAGATATAAAATAAACAGATTAATGTTTTATGAAGGCAGTTTGAAAAATGAACGCAGAGTATGCATGTGAGCAGATGAACGCGTAAGGAACATAGGAATGAAATGACGCACAGGAATGCTAAAGTAGCGCAGGGATTGCATACACTAAATGAGCTCCAGAGCGCGAGCAATCATCAAGAACGTGTGGCTATAATACCGACTGTATACCGTGATGAATGAAGACGAACGCAAGGGGAAAAGATAGGGGTCGCGCGGTACTGACCCTTGCAACGGATTTCCATTGCGATAATGTTCAGAAGAGTGTGAAAACTTTGAACATGCTGTGTAACGGTTGGTTAAGTATGTCGGAATATATATCACGAACAATTGACGGTCCTGATTTAAAGCCGGCAAGAACGACAGGATCTGTGAAATAATCGTAAGCCATCATACAACCGAACATAAAGTTGAATCATGATGGTTCCTGTATTGTGAAGAATATTTGCCTGCAACAAACCAACATGTTAGTACCAAAAATATACGCAATATAAAGAAACATTGAGTCATCTTGAAAATGCAATGCTCGTTAACAATCCAAACATTTAGATAGAAGCAAAAGTATAACAGACATCATCGAGTACATTCAATAATATTAGTCTCAAGAGGAGGAAATGTCTGCCGACATAAAATGCATTGTCTATGTATTGAATAGGCCTTATTACATCCAATAAACATAACATATTTACAAGTCTCTGACGTGTGTGTCACACAACGTGAATTGATAAGTCCGGAAGGACGAACACATACAGGTGCGTACTCTGTTAGGTCCTTCAACGTGGTATAATGTGAGGAGTAGTGTACCAAGAAAACAGTTTTAACAGACAATACTGAGGTAGCCATCACCTCACCCTGTCGTGTGCGACACAAACACACATTCTGTGGTACAAGAGTACAAGAAGTAATATGAGGCCGACAATGCGTGACCCCAAGACGTGTGCAAAATAACATGAAGCCAAAAGTAGTATGAACAGTACGCAGTATGTGGCATTGAGACATAATATTATTGCATACAAACCATAGAAAATATGAACTATGTGCAATTAATTATCAATGAATAACTACTGAGACAAGAAAACAACATAGCCATTGTAACACATATCAGTTATGAACGTAAGTGGACAACACGATCAACAGGGAGAACTATGACGTGATAATTGAGCTGCAAATGGATAGGGGGACTACCAGTGTTAAGCCTCTGTGTTGACCTCGTGGATTTATGATTAATATACCAATGCCGTAGGAGATGAGAAGAAAAATGATTCCCCTGGCAACATGTGCACCTGTTACCAATAGTCCAAGTGTATCGTCCACAGAAGTGGATTCCAATATAAACTACACAGACTACATGGAGATATTTTCTCTCTACCATGCCCAATACAGCTGTCCACCATTCCAACCAAGGAGTAGGAGAGCTATGACTGACCATCAGTGTAGCTCAGTGAGACGTGAAAATAATCCAAACGAACGTCACTCAGCAGCGATAAGGTACACGGGTCGATCGGAAGTCCCCCAAAATGGAATCAGTATGCACAAAGCGAACATGGTATTCGTAATAAACAGTCAAGGGGCCATACCAAGCAGACCGAAACTTTTTGTAATTGATTTACATGATATGTGATGAGTAACAGTAGAATCTAAAGAGAAATATGAGTGAAGACACAACAAATAGTACACCTAAAAATAGTGTGGCGTCATTGACCAGGTAGACTATCGTTGGCGTCTTCGGCCATTGATAGTATTATTGACGTGAAAATCGCGAACGAGTTCCGCCGGTATATGTGACTCTGGTTCCCACGTTGTGGCTTTGTAACCCTGCCACTTGATTCTGTAGTGGCGGACTTTGTTAATGACCTTGCTAGCGAGGATCCTTTCTACAAAGTACATATCCTTATCTGACTGATTCTCACGTTGTTCCACAGAAGTGGAGGGGTTAGCAGCAGCAGGTTCTGTGTGACTGAGATGGTCTGGCCCAGGCTGTGAAACAGTGATAGGCTCTGTACCAGTAGTCTGTCCCGGGTGAGTGGACCCAGTGTTGTCCATGTCCCCTGTCTGCCCTGGCTCATGCAGTGGGTTAGTGGGTCTGTCTTCAGGGAATGATAGGGTCGCAAGCGCATCGCATTGATTGGCGATTTGAGCAGCTTGTTGTTCTGGCAGTGACGGAGCACAAATACATTGTTAGGCAGGATTTTGGTAATGTAATATGGTCCGTCATATTTTTGCTGCAGTTTTTCCGAGATTCCTGGAATCCTGTGTGGGCACTGCACCAGAACACGTTGACCTTCTTTATAGTGAGGGGAGCGGGCTTTCCCATCATACCGAGTTTTGTAGCGCTGCTGGGCTCTCTGAATGTTTTCGCTGACCAGCGTTTTAGTAAGCTCTGCATTCTGAATGATGTCTTCCATACAGGGTTGGGCAGCTGCAGGAAGATCATCAGAGCGTAACGCTGTGTCAATGGGAAGACGACACTCTTGCTTGTAGAGAATGAAGAATGGCGAGAAGAGAGTAGACTCGGTGGATGGCACTGTGCGAAGTGCAGCAGCAATACCAGGCAGCAGAGAAGGCCAGTTATGTGGGTTGTTAGCACAGTGTGCCCTGATAGACTGAGCGATAGTGGAATTTGTTCGCTCACATGTGGCATTTGTTTGGGGATGGTAGCTGCTGGTATGCAAACGAGTGATTTGAAAGATTTTGCACACCTCAGTGACCACTTTGGACAAAAAGTTTTGTCCCCTGTCTGACAGTAAGTGGTCAGGAGCACCATAACGACAGATGATGGTCTCGTACAAATGCCGGGCAATGGTAGAGGCTGTTGCATCCTTCAAGGGAATCAGTTCCACCCACTTACTGAATGAACAAACAAACAACAGAATGTACTTGTAGCCTTCTGTGCTTGGTGAAAGTGGACCCAAGATGTCACAATGCCACCTGGAAAACAGCTTGTTTGGGGCTACAGGCAAGGGTCGTAGTTCCGGGTTTTGAGGATGGATAACCCGTTTTGCTTTTTGACAAGCCTCACACGACTTGACATACTCCAAGATGTCAGAGTACATACCGATCCAGAAATACCTCAACCTGACTGACTGGTAGGTACGTTCAGTGGCAAAGTGACCGCCCAACAGAGAATCATGAAACGACAGCAGGATATCGTTTCTCAGTTCAAAAGGAACCACTAACTGTCTGACTATTCGTTCAGTTCTATGACCATGACCACGAGGATAATACAGATGGTACAAAATGCCATTAGACATCAGATAGTCTTGACTCTCCAGGATGAGACGACGAGCAATCTTATCATCCTGGGAAAGCTGACCGTTTTCCAAGTAGTCAATAAAAGGACGACACTGGGGGTCAGCCAACTGCATTTGCCGTAAGTCTGTATCATCGACCTTGTCTACCTGACAGACAACCATCTCTCTCTCACTCACCGTATTGCTCCATCCAGGCGATGTGCTGGTGGGCGTGGTGGCGGGGAGAGGTGAGGTGGGGTCAACGATGGTAGGTGAATGAGTCAGTGTGCTTACGACTGGTTCCCTGACCAGGGGTGGGGTGGTAGGGAGAGACTGACCCGCCGGTGAAGTCACCTGTGTCGCTGACTCGCCCTTCAAGGTCGGTGTGGGTGGGTCATAGTCAGGCGGTGGCCTGTCACTGACAGCGTGAGGCATACGACTGAGTGCATCAGCGTTATTGTGCACCCTGCCTGGTTTGTGCACAATGTCATAGTCATATCCCTGTAGAAAAAGAGCCCAACGTCCCAAACGACCCGTGGGATCTTTAACATTCTGCAAGAATTTTGTGGCAGAATGGTCAGTGTACACAAGAAATTTGGCATGGCAGAGGTACACCTTGAAGTGGCGAATACCATCGACGAGAGCCAGAGTCTCTTTTTCCGTAATTCCGTAACGAAGTTCTGCGCCTCGCAGTGCACGACCACCATAAGCAATGACTCGTTCTCTGCCATGTTCATCTCTCTGGCCGAGCACATAGCCAATGGCTTGTTTGCTTGCGTCAGTGTACAGAATGAACTGACGAGAGAAATCCGGGTAGGCCAGAATTGGAGTAGTAGTGAGGGCAGTTTTCAGAGTCTGAAAAGCTTGTTCTGCTTTGTCATTCCATTCAAATTTTGAATCATTTTTCAAAAGTGCATTGAGTGGGGAAGCTATAGCTGAGAAGTTCTTGACAAAGCGTCTGTAGTAATTCGCTAAACCCAAAAATGAACGAACGTCATGCTGCGACTGGGGAGTGGGGAAATTCTTAACTAGTTCCACTTTGGTTGGATCCACTGAAACGCCCTCTTTTGAGACAATGTGGCCTAGATAGTTGACTTTGGCTGCTGCGAAATGACATTTGCTAGGCTTCAGTTTGAGGCCTGCTTTCCTGATCCTATCAAATATACATGATAGATGAGACAGGTGTTCCTCAAAGTTCTTAGACAAACAAAGGATGTCATCAATGAATACCAGACAGGTTTTGAAGGTGAGTCCTGCAAGGACTGTGTTCATTAGGGACTGGAAAGATCCTGGGGCACCTTGTAATCCAAAGGCCATTCTGTTCCAAGCAAACGACCCAAAGTGTGTGGTAAAGGTCGACTTCTCTTGTGACTGTTTATCAAGAGGAATCTGCCAAAATCCAGAGAACAGGTCTAGAGTGGAAAATATTGTGGACTGGCCCATGATGTCAAGAGCGTCCTCCAGTCTGGGCAGTGGGAAATGAATTGGCTTTGTGACCTTGTTCAGTTTACGGTAGTCTATCGCAAAACGGTAGGTACCGTCCTTCTTTTTCACCAATACTACTGGGGAGGACCATGGTGAAGTGGATGGCCTGATAACACCATGGTCAAGCATTTCATTTACCTGTCTCTCTATCTCAGCATTGAGGGCAGGGGCTGTCCTATAGGGTCTCTGTTTAATGGGTGCAGCATCCCCTGTATCTATGGTATGGGACATAAGATGTGTTTCCCCTAATTCTGACATGTCGGCAGCGAATATGTCTCTGTTTTGCGCCAGAAAAAGGGTCAAGTTTTCCTTTTGTTCAGCTGTCAGAGCAGCATCTGCGAGGTTAACCCCTAACTCATTAAGCATGGCCTGTGCCTGGGGAAGCTGATGGGAGTTGGAGTCGGTGGTGGCGGACATGATCTGAGCTGATTGGTCGGACAGTTCCCCTAGTTCGTCTGAAATGTCTTCAAAATGCCCTAGAATATCCTGAGGTCTAAGTTTGACTGGGGAGGAGAAGGTATTACGCACGGTGCACATAGTCTGGCTATTCTGAAGCGTAACCAAGGTCCTTGCAGCAATCACTTTCTTGTCGGACAATAGCGCGTGTGAGGGCTCAATAATACCAGTGGTGTGAACGCTATTTGACACAACTCGCACAGGTAGCAGTACTTCAGAGTGGGGGGCAATAACTGTCGTCTTGAGCACCTGTACAGGTGAGCTGTCTGGCCTGTCTTTGAGCAGTGGAATGGAAGTAAATCCATTATACAGCTGCAGCTGGTGATTAGCAAAGTTCAAGGAAGCTTGATGAGAGGTCAGAAAATCAATCCCTAATATGAGGGGACATGTTAGTTGTTCGATCACAATGAAAGGCTGTGACACCTGTAAACCTGAAACTTTAAAGGAAAGGTCAATTTTGCCTGTTACTCTAACAGGAACACCACCAACACCTTTGATCAAAGGAAGAGAACACGACTGCATAGAAACAACACGTCGATCAACGAGGACATCAGTTAATTGTTTGCTAATACAGGACACATCAGCACCAGTGTCTATCAGAGCTACATATGACTGATTTTTAAGGAACAGCCTGATCTTACTGCCGTTGGCAAAGGAACGGATATGAGGCATGGAGGAGGAATTCTGTGACTTCGGTCTTTTGCCTTTCCTTGTCCTGTTAGTTTTACGAGATGTAAAAGTACGGGGAATCCCCTGTTTAGCACGACGGAAACAATGACGCGCTAAGTGCCCATCTTTACGGCAGTACTGACATCGTGCATGACGAAACCTACATGTGTGGCGGGGATGATCACCCCCACATGATTTACATGGGCGCTGTGGACGAGGGAAGTAACGATCTGGAGTATAGGAACCTGACTGGTGCTGTTGGTTATTCGTCCGTAACAGCCGCCGCCTAAAGAGCGAGCCATGTTTGCTCTGTTTTCTTGAAGGTGGGCGGTGCCACCTTTGCTTACCTGAAAGACAGTCTTGTGACTGCGGTTGGCGCCGGGGCTGTGTTTGTCCGAGTGACATACTAGTAATTTCATCTTGCAGTTTATCTAGCTGAGTCTCCAGGGTTGCAACAGCTATCTCTACCTGGTCATCAACATTATCAGTAAAGGTAGCAGCCGTACGGGCGAGGTCGAACGCATCTTCAAAGGTGTGAGGATTGTGTGACATAACAAATTTAGAGACTGACGGCCGGAGACCATTGACAATTGTTTCCATTATATCTTTTGAGTCTTTACCTAGTTGTTGGCCCTGGTAGCGCATAGAATCAAAATATTCTTCGACTGACTCATGTGGGAGTTGCTTTCTCCCCCGGAACTGCTTGGCACGAATCCATATTGTGGAGTCATGAGGCCTGTATCTCTTTGAAAGAGTATCAGTAATAGTGCGGTAAGAAGAAACCTGCTCTGAACTTAAACTGTAGAACCAGATTTGGGCTTGATCCTTAAGGAAAAGAGGTAGGAGATGGGCTTTCTGCTCATCTGTCAACCCATGGAGGAGGGCGTAGGACTCGAACGTTTTGAGCCATAAATCGATATCTTGAGAAGGTCGGCCTGTGAATGGTTCAGGAATAAACTGATTGGGAATGTGGAAGGTTGTGGCCTTATGTGACCCAGGGACAAAAATGCTATCTGTATCCATTATTGAGCCCTTATGACTGAATGAATACATATGCAACCCTCAAAGCCTGTGACTATCTTTGTCACTTGTCACTAGATACGCATGTAAGGCAAGCAATCATTTGAAAGAAAACAACTCAGAACAAGAATTCATCATCAAAAGTGCAGATATGGAAGAAGCATGAGACTAGTACCATTATAGCCGATTATAGAACATCCTTGCCCAACAATCATCTGTAACTTGTCTCAACACTCTATCCGGGCAGAACGGCTTAATCAATGAACAAAATAGGAAGAACAATGTGCGAAGACCGTGTCGTCAAAAGCCGTATTTACAAACCACACGGTTGAGTGACCACAATGGACAACAAATGATGAATGAATCTGAGAGGGTGGGAGGGTGGGCACTGGAGGATGGAAGGAGAGACTAGGCGTGACCACATGCTATCAAAGCTGGCCCAAACCTCGCAACAACTGTCACGCGCTGGACACTAGTACGCTGATGAAATCATAGACATCGTATCAGAGACAGGCAAGTAGCCCTGTCGCACTTTGTGAAATGGTTGTTTCGTTGTACCCATGAAACATTATCCAACAGACATCTGTTAATGTGCCTAGATATTATATCGAGATATAAAGACGTCACCCAATCTACGACAAAGGACTCTCTGCATCTCCACCACGTATCGCAAGAAGGGCTTTGCGTTATATCTTAAGGAATTGAGGGTGTTTATGAAGAGTTGGAGATGTGTATGAGGGATTGAGAATGTTTATGAAGAATAGTTTCTCTACTTGGTAATTATGCACTTAATAAGGAAGGAGAGTGTGACGAGAGGAAACGCATTAACCACACTAGACAAGGATCCTCAAAGGTAGTCCACACATGGAATGATAAATACAACACATTTATTTAATTGATCAACTTCAACGTAAGACATAATTCACCGTTCTACTGGCCTAAGTCCCAATGGCCCTAAATCCTAAAATGCACAACGAATCTTCACCAGCTTACATGTTACAAGCATACTGAACATTTCCAACTGTATTCTTTCTGTTTCCTGAAAAGTAAAACATGCTTCTAACTTCTAACCCTAACCTTAACACCTAACAAGAATACAAATTAAAACGGTCACATACCTGTGAGGTAGCTTGGAAGCTGGTTCCCCAAAAGAGCGCCCAGAGGCTGACTGACTATTCCTTTTATAGAAGGGAATTCAGGTCAGGACGCTTTCTTTCCCTGACCATCAATGTGTCAGTGGTCATAGCTGTCCGCGTCCCTCAAGCCTGACTTGAAAAATAGCGTGACTCGACTCTTTATTTTTAGAAGGGGGAATCAAGTAAGGACGCTTTCCCTTCCTGACCATCAATGTGTCAGCTGTCATTAGCTGTCCATATCCATAAAGCCTGACTTGAAAAATGGAGTGACTGGACTTGTAATCGTGGCATGGTGGCTATAGCTAATGTTACCCTCGGTCATTTAATATGCCGTTATCAGAAGTCAAATTTGGACGGTGACTTTTACTGCCACGCGTCACTCCTTAGAACCTGTCCAACTTCCCCAAAGTGGAGAATAATGGACAACTGGCAGTTGGCGTTATTTCCTTTGCCACTGGCTTCTGGTCAGTGTTGTGGTCACTTCACAGGTCTTTGGTAATGATCCATCAATTCTGTCTCAATGCATCTGTCGCCCTAAGGAATTCCTGTGATAGTTTAATGGATATGAGGCATTAGATTTGTATATTCATATAAATATCTTGGTATAACAATGTCAACAAAACTGAGTTGGAGTGTTGTCGTTGACAATAGGATAACTCGTGCAAAGAAATGTGTCAAGGTTGCATTGTTATTTTGCAAAAGTTCTGTTAAACTTTTGATGTCCAAGTTCTACCGAAGTTACTGCATGGGTCAGAAATAATCATGGAGATATACTAAGTATGAGTTATTGGAAATAGTGTACCTGTTGACTTGCAAGAGATTTCTGAAAGTTTCGTTCACAGCTTCAAATAACTTAGCATAGCGGGAGTTCGGAAGACATCCACTGTACACAAATTCTGAAGTTAGTTTATCAGATATTGGTTCAGACTATTAAAGCATCATAACAACAAATAAACAAAATGTGCATACCACAGGTTAGAAATTACTGAGGTAGGTCATACAATTTGGGTATCTCATGTGCAGAATTTGCTGGATTGTAACGGGTTTTATCATGTTTGACTATTCGGTAGTATTGAAACTAAGAAGGCGATTTTACAAGAAGTTAAACGTAGATTAAGAGGTTGTTTCTGTCAAAAATGGTTTCATTATCTTAAAAATCATCATATCTGTAATCTATAGGATGAGTAAAAGTTGTCTTGAGAAAGAAAAGTACATTGAATCAATCAGTATGATCAGATACTTCCACAGATTGAAAATATTCTCCAGTTCATAACATAAGATGTCCATTTTGTTTATCTGAACCAAAAATTGAGGTTTACGTCATATGTCCCTATCCTCAGTATATTGACCTTAGAGCCAAGTTTCTGAGTATCAGCCCTACTATACCATTTCACATTCAGATAGCTAAATGTTTCAAAATAAAAATGAAGATGTCATTTTGACTACAGGAAATTCATCTATTTCATATTACAGAAACGGCATAAGTTACTGGGTGACTTAACTGGCTAAATTGCTGCGTTGTTTCATAATGCACATGGGGAAAATGACTTCTGTAAGAATGAGTGTGAAAGCTAAATGTGGCACAAGTGTTTTGTTTGCCCTTACGTGTACTGTGTCTACTCATTAAGACTGTGTCCATTCTTTAACGATGTTGGCTTTAGTGTGACGCTTGCACGT